>JBBMKD010000013.1:13798527-13856913 GCA_037834095.1 Argya squamiceps
TTTTTCTCCCGAAAATCCTATCTCCCAGAGAATAAACCACTACACTTGATTTGGCGAACGTGAAACCACGACACCTTGTAATCCACACCAGACCCTCTGTCGCTTTCCCATTTTAGCATTATTTAAAATGTTGATTTTAATTTTAAATTTCCATTTCATAGGTAGGAATAGAAAGGTTTTTTTTCCTAAGGGGTGTCCATGGAATTTTTCTGGAATATAAGGAAGCCCCAGGAAAACATTCTTGATTTAAATAAGTGTTGTGATCAGAACAGCCGCCTTGGCAATTTCCATTTAATTTCAGCCCAAAGCAGCTGTGATTCTGAAACAACTGCATGGGAAGTGAATTCAGAGAATTCACCTGACCCTGTTAGTTGGGTCAGATGCACATGACAATGTGACTGGTTATTTTCCATGGCATAGAGGAAAAAATTACTTTGTCTTCCCTACAGCACAGCATATGTTTGAGAAGGTACACTACTTCTCCCTCTTCTAACTGGCTATTTATTTTTTTAAATTTCTAGTAATAACTTGCACAAACATGTTAGACTTCAGTTTGAATGAGTCAATTGGTCCAAAAGCAGGAGAATTTAGACAAACACACACCGAGAGACAGAGCGAGGGATAAGAAAGGGGAATCCCCTTAACATCAACAGTGCTCAACAACTGTCTCAGAACAAACCAACCAAATTTTATTGCTTAAATTTCAAGAACCTGATTCAGATAAGATATTTTCTATAGCTAACAAATGATAGCAAAAGTACCTTTTTACTGGCTTGTCAACAAGGCATTTCAATTTCTTGTAATCAAGATAAACTGTAGAAACTAATAGATTTGCATCAAGTACCAGGGATTAAGAAGCAGATTTTTCTTAATGACTAAGTCATAAAAAGTGCATGGGAGCACATTAAACCTTTAAGCTGGTCAATATACTTTCATCCTCAATTAAAAAAAAAAACAAACTAAAAAACCAACCAACCAAAACAACAAAAATAAGCTGTGTAAAAATACTGTGAAAAAAGTAGAATTTTGACCACTGAATTCAAAACAAAGAGATTTCATTCTTTCCTTCACTTGGGCAACAGACAAATTTCAATACTGTTTTCTATGAAGCAGTGACTTCATGTCACTAACATGCATTATGATAATAAACCAAGAACAAATAAAGGAACATTATTTTATTAGGCAAAAGTGAAGCAATATTGCTACCCAAATGCCACATGGCTTTAGACACATTCCCTGGCATGAACAAGTGCATTGTTTTGTTTTTCTATAATGTACAATCTACATATGTACACAATATATCTGGCAATTCAGCTACAGGTGTTTTCTTAATTAAAAAAGTTCACTAGATTCTTACTCTGTTAAGGATTCCTACAGTCTCCATTGTTGTATTTGCCTGCCACAACAGCAGTTTGACCCTTAATATTACAATGGAAAAGGCTGCTGTAAAACTTTATATGCTCAGGGCTACATCTGCAGCTATACTACTTTATTGGTAATATTATTGCTCACAAGATAGCACAAAAAAAGAATTGTTCTCAGCAGAAATATTTGCATGTGTTTATTTTTAGCTCCTGAGCAGATGAATACATCAGCAGGGAATTACTGTTGAGGTTGTTTCACTGACATTAATCAATTCTTGTCAGATGACAAAGCATCATGACCAAATGAAGCATCAGTGCAACAATGGGATTTGCTTTGATGGGTAGATGTATATTTAGTAACAAAAGTCATGATGCTGCAGCAATTGCAAGTGCTGCACAGAAAATACTTTAGTTCTTACTCTTGAATTGTGGATAAGAACACTATGTGGCTTCTAAATGTTTTATTAAGCATTTAACTGAATCTCTATGCTTTCTATTTTTTCTAAGTCAGCACTTTTAATTTAAAGAGGTCATCTGAAGTCCTCCCCTAGGTGATATGACTTACCCTCAGCAGTTGTTTGCATTTTTATTACCTTCTAAAATTAAAGTGAAAAAAAATGTGTCCAACCTGAGTTTGAACCACTGTCACAAAACTAAACTTAGCCACTTGAACTGACTGCGACTGGGATTTAAAAATTACCTAGTTCCTCCTGCCATAATAGTACTGTTCACTTGGGTGCACACAAAAATAAACAGAACATTCTTAATTAGCTCATCTGAAAGAAGTGCCTCCTAAGTCTGTCTTTCCAAGCTCTGTTTATAATTGTGAAGTTGTCATCCTAAGGGGAAAAATGTAACTGTTTTCATGTTTCTACTACACAGTCTTAGGCTAATGAGTTTGCACTTGGATTTATTAATTAACATGTTTTATTTGTATTAAAAATTTGCCCAAGACTCTGTTAGTCAAAATCTAATATCTGAAGACTTAATGCCTTTAATTGTCTAAAAGACCATGGTGATTTTTTGGCTGAGCAACATACATCCATATCCTGATGAATTTTGGATGCTGCTCCAATTCCCACAGAAAAAGACTTATTTTAAACAATCACACTGATTACCTCTACTTACATATTGAACTTGAGAGAGAAGACTATAATTCTAAATTCCTTTTAATATTAAGGTAAGCCACTATCCAAGATTTAATTGCATGACTCTTGAGAATGTCTATTTCCCCACTAAAGAACAATTTTTGTTTTACAAGACAAAAAAAAAGTTTTAAAATTAAGACATTTAAGATGTAAGAAAAAAGATAGTGTCCATAAGACCTTCATGCCTTTTCAATAAATAAAATATCTTTCAAAAAGTGCCTGGTTGTAGAAGTGCAGCACAAATCAGTCAGGTCAAAGATCAAATAAATTTTCTGGATGTCAATACACCTTGGCTCAATCTTACTGTCATAGTAGAAAAAATAGTATTAGGTATGAAAGGGTGCATAATCTTATGTGGTCGTGGACTTGACGAGCTGCAAATAGTATATGGAGTTGGAAAACCCCAGAAAACCTAGAGCTGCACTGGAAATGGACACTGCTGCCAGCACTATAACACAGGGAGTTAGAATAAGACAGGTGCCTGTGTCTCATTTAAAAATACGAGTTTTGGCAGGCTCTAAACCCTCTCTTCATTAAAGGGAGTGAGAACCATCTCCACTGAATTTAAAGAATTTACTGAATTTCAGAGAAGGGTTGAAGCAAATAATTGAATTTAAGACTTCAGCTATTGCCTCTTTTTCAAATGTCTGATTTAAGTTCTTTGTTAGCATTATAAATGCATTTAAGAGGATTGCAAATGAAAAAAAACAATGTTCATGGAATGTTTGAAATAATCACATATTTCTTAGCTGTTCTCCAATGTTAAAAATAAAATCAATACAAATACATCAGAAGGGAGAAAAAGAAACTAAGCCTGATAAATATGCTTTTGCCGATCTGCTTTCTTTCTCTGCAATGTGATGATTTCTCATAGAAATAATGTCTGTAAAACCATATCTGTGTAGCATTGCATTTGATCAGTTTGATTGTTCTAGCATTACACCTGAAAGCTGATCAATATCATATTACCTTGAACAAAGTCAAATCTACAGCACACTTGGGCCATTGTATTGTGTTCAAGGCAAAGACATAATCTGCAAGCACAAATGAATTGCCTTTCTCATTGGCCACCTCATCAATGAACTTGGTACTCCATTCTAATATTTGGCTTAAATTTCACTTTTTTATTCTAGAAAAAGGAAATGCAAATCACAGACCGGCTTCAATGCTGTCCCATAACATTGATGCCACGTGTCTGAAGTAGCCCTTTTCCAATAAATGAGGTTCATTCCTGTGTGAGCTGTTTGTAAGAGCAGCTCACCAGGTCACACTCAGGCACTGAAGGCCTCTGCAGCCTGCATGTGGAAGCTGCACATCAGTCTGGCTGAAGGTAAATGGATGTACACCATTTTTTTCCAGTACTAATTCAGCTATTTTAGCACTTCTCATCTGGATATTCCAAACCAAATTTTAACTGAAACTGATCCAAAATTGCTGGACACTCAGTGTGGGCTTTCCACACAACTTGGGGAGGTTGTCTTAGCAGTCACTGCTGTCAGCCCCCACAATGACTGTGTTTAAGAATGTTATAAAGATATAAACACAGATATAAACACAGTCTTAAAAGAAAATTTTCACCACTTTGCTAGAATTTGGGTGTTATGTATTTCACTAAGGACTAAGCCTATCATAGATATGTTTAATTATCCTGTCTCAGATTCAACTGCATTATTAAGACAGACCTAGCAAGCTCTTGCTGATAGAAAAATCAATATGGGTGATACTTCCAGTCACTGCTTTTTGCATATCTACTTCACAGGAACCAACACTGTCGTGCTCGAGTTCAACACAGTCACAGTGAAACAGAATTCCTGCTAGAATCCTAGATAATACAAACATGCCTTGAATGTAAAAATTGAAATTCTAGTTATTCAAACAAGAGCTCTTCCAAAACTTGAGATTATATCTAGAGTGAAGACTGATTTATAATTATGATATACAAATTAATAATCAGTCCTCATACTATTTAAAACCCTACTAAAAGAAGAAAATTACCTAATATTCAGGATTACTACCACAAATATATTATCTGGTATTTATTATCCCTCCTTCTGACTCCCCCTTTTCTGAGTATGAAAATGTGGTACTGTTAAGAATGCAGGCTATAAAAGCCTTGGAGCCCAGCACAACTTTGTTACAGACTTCAGCTTCTAAAACACCTATCATTTTTCAGGGAAAAAAGTCAGATGTATTCCACTTGTTGGTTGAAGTTTGTCCCATCAAACTGGATGTTCTGAAAGCTAAAGGTTGAGTTTTACCCTTGGTGATTTGATGTAATCCCTCTTACGAGAGACACGTGGCATAAACTGACCTCTGGCCATGCCTGTGTCTCTGTTTTGTAGGAGTAGGAGAATCAGCAGTACCTTCAGAAGGTGATTCCTCTCAGCTGAAGATTCAGATTTCTGCAGTAAGGTCTACAAACACCTCTCTCCTCCACAACAGCTACTCCCAAGCTGGGGTTTCAGATATCAGATTTTTTGTCAAAAATTTATCTTGCCAGCAGTACCTGATGCAGATGTGAATCTCAGGGATGCTCTGAAGAAACAGGTTGTCTTGTCTGGATCCACATCATGTGAAATATTGCACACCTCTGAAAGTTACATATTGCCCATCAAAGGCTGTACAGTGTGCACAGTCCCTGGCAACTACACAGAACTGATGTATTATTTGATGATATCACCCCACCTCCTCCCAACACTCAAGCTTTAATAGTGATGGTGGCCTCCTGCAAACCACCATCTAATTTCTGTGTATCTTGCCCTGTATTTTCATGTCACTTTTACTGCTCTGCAGTTTGTTAATTATGAGGATTTAATAAAGACCCTAGGTGAGGCTGGCCAATGTAGATATTTTTTATGATATATTTCATCCCACAGATTAAATAAATAAATGAAACTAGGGCCTGAAGCTGGCAATGAGGTGACTGAAGCCTGCTTTTGTGATTAAGGTGTCTTTCTTTCTCAAGCAACCTGGAGTTTGTTATACACAAGTCAAGCTATAAATCAGTAGATATTGGATGACTCAAAAGCTACAGAGAACATAAAATTATGTGACTTCAGCTTAAAGAATCACAAGCAGAGAGAAATTAGGGGTGGAAGGCTTATTAAACTGTCTAGTTCAATCTCTGCCAAGATGGGAATATTCCCTGGAATGTATTTTACAGCATGTTATCAAAAATTGTTTCCATATGTGATTCTGCTCTGGAAAGAGCCCATAAAAGTGGTCTGTACCACTTTAGTGGTACAGAATAGTACCATTCTGTCTGAATCTCTGATTTCTTTCAGTTCCAGAGAGTTAAAAGAAATATCTTTTTCCTCTCAGTTGAAGACATCCACTCTTTCAATCACTCACACTATTACTTATAATAGATGTTCTGTGAGGCACCCTTGCCTTTTGTTTGCATTGTGTAACTCCACATTATGCCTCGACTCACTCCTCTTGCCTTAGGCACACTGGGATGCAGGGAAGAGGATGGAGGTACCAGCAGAGGTAAATGCTTTATCAGAGGTAAAGTGATGCAGACTCTTTGTATCACCTACATGTGCATTGACTTATAGCATTAATACTGGATCTTCCACAGCTGTTCCTCTTCTATTTCTGAGCCCACAGTTCCTGAATCCTGACCTAATCAGTCCTTCATCATTCTCAACTTCCTTCTGATATTACTACTGAAATAATTCAAATATTACTACAACTGTCCCCAAGGGACTGTCTGTTACAGCATGAGGTAAAGGAGTGTCAGTTACCTGAATCCTGAAGGTGCAGAGATTATTCTCTTGCCTCATAGTAAGCTTGTTTGCTATTCATTTAGTGCCCCTTGGTCTTCTCTTTGACTCTGTGACCTTTTCATTTTTGTCTTTGCTTTTATTCATAGTTCTTTTCTTTTTCCATTTCACAGTTTAGAACTCCCTTCTAGGATTGGAATATAATTTTGATTTCCTTGACTAGAGTGACCAAAGAGGCCACACTGTTTAACTGGATAAGATTTATCTTTGTCAGTTCTGTAGGATTCGTGCCAGGCTTTATGTAAGTGGTCCTCCTTGCTTTGTTATCAGTGTCCATGCTCTAAGGTCAGATTCAGGCTGGGTGTGGGTGAGTGATGCTTATGCCTGCTGACAGCAGAGGAGAACCATGCTCTGATCTGAGCACTGATTGGAACAGTTCAGCTGGGATCTTCTCAGGGTTTTCAGACAACTATCCATTGGCGTTTAATTTTTCCCCCCATTCTTAATCAGATTCTCGTTCTTTGAGAGTTTTGCATGTCCTAATTTTTATGCTGATTTCAAAACAGTTCCAATTCTAATGCCATCAAACTTCTTTTTTATTATTCACATTCTCAGCACTGCCAGAGGATGTCAGCAATTCTTTCACCATGACTTTAACAAAAATCATGCTTTTTTCCCTCACTCCTCCACTTGCCTGTCAACATTACCCTTTCTGAGCCTCTTCAAAATGTCCTTATGCTGTTTCCACTCTGCAGCAGGCAGGCACAAAGCACAACACAGACATCTTCTGGAAACCTGACTCGCCCTCTCAGCTTGAAGCCTTCCTGCCAACAGCCTGTTCAGGCTCTCTGGTGCAGTGAGATGCTGGAAAATGTGTGATGTTGAGACCTCAGGGACCTGAGAGATGCACTTAAATTCACCTAGATTTGTGCTTGCTGGGTCTCTTCAGCCAGCCAGGCTTAAAGATGCAGTGTAGGTATAATGGTCATTATTTGTAGATTCTCTGTCACCAAAGCAGAGTTCACACCTCTTCAGTTCACTGCAATCATATTTTCTCACAATTACAACAGCATCTGTGGGGTTGGAGCACTTACAATCCCACTTCACAGAAATCCCTCTCCGCAGAAATCCCACTTCACACTTTCCCACTGTTTTCTAGGCTGAAACTCATCTTTTCCTCCTCTTTTATACTTTACTCTGCCTCATCTTTCATAATTTACAAGAGAAAAATTAACTTTGTCAGTCCTTATTCTTGATGCTGGCTGTACTACAGCCTGAGGCTTCCAGATGCATTTCAGAGAGAGAGGGCAGTGTTGACTGCAGCAGTCACAGCATTAAGCACCCTGGGAACCTCACTTTATTTTTACTTTGTCACAGTCTTTCTGAAGGACTGTGGCCTCCTGGGGCCTCCTTCTGCTTTGGTTTCAACAACTTTCATACAAAGATAGAATCACAGGATTCTGGTTTAGGTTGGAAAAGGCCTTTAAGATCATCAAGTCTTACTTTTAAGTGCACATTGCTACGTTCACCTCTAAATCATGTCCCATAAGCACCACATCTACATGTCTTTTAAATATCTCCAGGAATAGTGACTCAAATACTTCCCTGGGCAGCCTTGTTTCAGTGTTTGACAGCCCTTTTTGGTGAAGAAGGCTTTCCTAATGTGTAATCTAAACCCATGTGGTGCAACTTGAGACCATTTTCTCTTATCCTATCACTTGCAGCTGTGAGAAGAGGCTGCTCCCCACCCCTCCCACCTTGCTACACCCTCCTTGTTGTAAGAGCAATAATGTCTCCTCTGAATCTCCTTCTCAATCACCCCAACTCCCTTCATTGCTCCTCATAAGTCTTGTTCTTCTTGTTCTTCTTCCACCACCATTTTTGTCCTTCTCTGGACACTCTCCAGTGACTTAATGTGATTCTTCAAATAAGGGTCCCAAGACTGGACACAATACTCAAGATGTGCCCTTAGCAGTGCTCTCCTTTCTTGCCTATCCGTCTGAGGAGCTGCAGTACTCCAGCTGTGTGAACCATTCCAACACATTTCCATGATGGCAACTACATCATGATGTTACTGCTGCCCAAGGGCTTCCAGCCTCTCCTGTTTGTTCCCTGTGCTGCTTGCACTGGTGTAGATCCACTTCACCTGGGCTGCTGATCCCACCCCTTCCTGAGGGGATAAATCTGAATTCCTGCTGACCATTCTCAAGTATTTCTGTGGTTTCTAACATCAATAACCTTTGCTTTTTTGCTGTCACATGGATCTCCATCCTGTAGGCTCACAGACCTTGCCACAAAAGCCACCCTTCAATACTGAAGTGATGTGCCCTGACTGAAAATTCCTTTTATTCCTTTTCCCCTTCAAATCTAGTTTGGTCTCTTTCTGTGAGCCCTGCTAACCTGTGCCAAAGAACCTTCTCCCCTTCCCCTGATGAGAAGGTACAAGTATACCCCATAGATTGTGTTGTGTAAACTGATCCATGATCAAAAAACCCCAAAATTCTTTCAGTGACATCAGGTTCGTAGCCAGAAATTGATTTTACATCATTTCATGTTTTTTGCCTCATCAGGTCCTGCAACCAGAAGGATAGAAGAGAATACTAATTGTTCACCTCAACCCTGATGGTATTGGCTTCCTCTATAAAAAGCTTTTAGTCCTATTGAAGAAAAATAACCTGGAAGAGAAATGCTATTACTGCTTGGCTGATGCAGCTCTTGCTGTTTTCTCATCACAATCACAGGAACAGAAGTGTTGTACTGCCACGGTGTCTGAAAACTCACCAGCCCACGGAGGAGGTTCCTCCTAAGCACAGGAGTGAAGAGCTTGGAGCCCTCCTAGACTCTCTGGCATCTCACCAGCATGGCAGTGGGTTTGCCAAGATAGAACCCTTTTTTTAACTTTCAGGTTTCCACAAGATTTCTAGTCCAAGCATTTATTTACTTTTTATCCTGGAAGAAAAAAAAAAAAAGAGAGAAAATAAAGGTTGGATAATTTTCGTGTGGCACATATGTGATTTCTGATCCAATTACAATACTCAACTCCTCCTGTTGTGCCACCCAAAAAGACTGGAAAATGTCCATTCTAACTGTTTTCCCTAGGCTATGCTGAGTGAATGTTCAGCTCCCTGAGGTTGAAGTGTACTGATATAAATTTACCGTGATAGAGCCGCACTGCTGCTGATTGTTGCAGAACTACTATGGAGTAGTAAATGCTTCACTGCTCTGTTACCCAGGGGGGGCTGAGCATTAACTACACTATTGAACAGCAAATGCTTATCATCCCCTATAATTCAAACTATATAAATCACTGAAGAGAGACAATGTGCCTACAGGGAACTCACATGGTCTATAAAAATGTAAAAATCAGAACTATATTTAGCTGACAGAGCAATACTTAAAAAAGAAGAAAGTATTCAAAAGATAATCTCAGACATTAAACTCATCTTAATTTCAATCTACCCAGGGTTTGGTGGAGTTTAATCTCCTCTACAAACATTTTCATCATCAACAGCATTTTAAAAAATAGGAATAAGAAATAAAAGCAATTACTCTTCTCTCTCCCCCATCCTCCAACCATTCATGCAGCATGCAGAACAACACCTTTTAAGTCCATCCTTAGAGCAAAGCAAAATGCCAGCATTTTTTATTCACTGAGAAAAGCATTTCTATTTGCTTAAAAAATAATAGAATGTTTAGGATACATTTGTTGTAAACCACATAACCACTGAAAGTGGAAAACACAGTTCCCTTTTGTGTAAAAACAGTTCTTCAAATCTAGGGCTTATGCAAGGTTCATTGCACTGAGAAGAAAGGCAACTAAAAACATTCCTCCAAGGAACTGTACTGTGACTGAGGACATAAACTTTCATTCTTGTATAAGCAAACACTTCATGTGAAGTGGACAAAAGGACTTCCATTACTGTCAATGAATTACTCGTGGCTGTGAAGTTAAATGCACACGGGCATTTGAAGCATCAGGGAACTTTATAATAAGCTGGTGCTGCATATTCCTTAATGTGTACATAAAATCTGTTTTCTGTTTGGCCTTAACCATGCAATAACCCCTGGAAAGGCCTCACCACGTATTCACAATGCAATTTATTGCAGAGCCAAGGCCTTCAATATATTCTATATTAAAAACCAGAACCATCCCCAAACATCTATCTGTAGAGAAATAAAACATGGTTACCTTTAATACACAAATGTAATCACAGAAAAAGACAAAGAGCAAAACCAGATGAGAAAAGCCTCAGGGGAGAAGTAGTATGGGACTTTCTGAGTGCCCCATGTAGCATTCAGAGAGCTGATGAAAGAGAGGTTTGACAGCAGAGCTGGAAAATGATCACAAGCAATCAACGTTTCAAAGAGGTCAGAACAGAATCAAATAAGGCTACTAAGCTTTATTCTTAATCCACAGACAGCTTAGCAGCATCCCACTAAGAACTATCCTTCTTGAACGTGTTCTAATGAAACAAAGAACATTTTGATTTTTTAATCTTATGAAAGATGATGTCATCAACAACTTGTGTTTGTTCTTATTCCCTTTACAGAGAGAATACCTGTGCTCAATCAGCTTGTGTGTCCTACCACATTCTATGAGTAATGAGGGATTTTAAACAGAAATATAATTAAACCATGCAAAGATGTTTGAAACTCTAAGAGAAATAACATGATGTATGTCTTAATTAGACAATCAGACAAGAGTTCTCCCAGCACACCAAGCCATGTATACGCAAGATTACTTTGTAAGAATGGAGCAAATAATGCCAACATACTTTAGATGTTCTGTCATGGCACCTCATTATCAAAGGGAGATAAGATCTTTCTGTATATACTTGTAATATGGCTCGAAGGTGTTGCTTTCAGTTGTCTTCAGATGAAGAGCTGATAATTAGCTCTAAACAAAATCAAGGAAGCTCAGAGAAAACCAATGAAATCTCTAAAGGCCTTTAGAAATCTGGTCTTCTGAAGGCTATGATTTCATACAGTCCATGTCTTTATCTCCTATGGGATATTATATGTTCATCAGTGGGTCAACACTGACAAGAGAGAAGAGTATACTAAGAAATTTTAGTGAAAAACAGCTTAATTTGTGATTAAGGGCAGAAAAATTAATGTGACGCAGCAGTAGTTTAGTATGCTGGCAAAACGAACACTTACAAGTAATCCTCCAAAATGTACACCAGCTGCAGAATGCCAGATGAATTTAAGATGTTCATCCCACAGGACCACTCAAAGAAAATGAGCTCATGCTTCAGGATTTTCAGATCAGAGCCATATGCTGTACACTAACACATTTGCAATATTAGTACCTTGAAGAAGATTTCTTAGAACATTATTGAATCTGATTTTCAATGCCCATAGTCAGCAAACTCCTCTGATTTCTCTGTGGAGATAACCCTGTTGGATCAGCAGTACATGATATTACTCTGGTACGTGGAGAGTATATTCCACGTTTGACTAAACATTAGATATCCATAACTTCAGGTGATGAAGAATTTAATTGATTTAACAACTTTTTTCCTGATGTTACTCATCAGTTGCTGGAAACTGCTGCAGTGCCAGGAGTGGAAATGGAGAGTGACATTTCACACCTCTGCAGTGCCCAAAATGTGTGGGAAGGATGGCATAAGTATGGGTCAGATGTACACAGACCCTTCCTCTTCTGGCATGTCAGGAAACGTGCATTAGAAACAGGCCTTTTATTTTATTTAGTTTACTTGGCTCCTAAACATTTTTAGTTTTTCGTAAACAAAAAGTAAATATCTGTAAGTGAAAAAAAAATTGGCCTCTTAAAACTTAATCTAATTTGCCTTATGTTCAAGACCCACTATTACACTCCTCACGCTCATTATGTCTGACCAAAAAAGAATATTAAAAATCTCATTATTTTGTTGCTGGCTTTTCTACTTAATTATTACCACAACAGGCAGGTAATCATTATGATATTTAATCAAGACTGAGATGTAAATAGCTCACATAGGGGTTAATAATCAGATAATAACAGTAAGCACTGTGTCTGTATAATTAAGTCAAATGACATGATTTATACTGGTGCAAAGCTACCTCCAGAATGCAACATTTAAGGATTTTACTGTTTTTTCAAACAGTCCTACACTTTGCAAGTCTACAGTATCCGAAGGTTGCTTAAACTCTAAACTTTTGACATTAACAAAATTTGAATTGGAGGGGGATATTTTTTCTAAAATTTTAGTAATATATTTTCCATCAATATTGGCTACCATTAATTAAACTTTCCTTTTTATAGCCCAGACTTCACAGAATCACAGTATGGCTGAGGGTGGAAGAGATCTATGGGCATCTTCTTGTCCAACCACCCCAGCTCAAGCAGGGCCACTCTAATTGACTGCCTCCAGAAACTCCACCACCTGTGCATAGTATTCCTGTAGAAATATGCTGAACTTTTAATGTGGTCAGTGATAAAACTCTCATTGATTTTCTAAATACAATATATGATATATAACATAGAGACTTTCTTGTACCCACTCATAATTGGAAGGCTTGATCACAGCTTACATGTAAAGTAAAATAAGACATTTGCAAATCACATGCAATTTTAAAACAGGAAGGAATGTTCCATAAAAGCAATGGTTTTCTCAAGCTATAGCCACTCAAGAAACAGCTAAGTATTTTTATATTAATACTAAAATAACTTATATTGCTGTCTCTATTAACTCAAATCTCTTGAACTATGTGGAAGTAAATGGTAGCATGAAAGAAACATTTCCTGGATATAAATGCTATTTGAATGATTGCTTGAGACGAATTCTGAAAGCTACTAACAGATCTGCATTTTTGTGGAACAACATTTCTAAGTTTGAGACAAAACTTACTTGAGTAGTCCTACTGATTGAAATAAATTTTGGGGAAGGCCTGGGTTTTCATTTACATACCTTCCTAACATGGGAAGATTTTCTAAAATAATTTTTAGGTTTATTTGTCTTTGCAATTTGTTATCCTTTTCGTTTCTTCTTTCCTCATTCACCTTTCCCTGAACAATTTTGCTTTAGCACTTTGATAGGACTGCACAGGCCTGAAAGCACAGGGACAGAGTTGTACAGAGGGTAAAGAGAAGAGAGGCCACTTTCCCACAGGGAGGATTTCTTGCTTATCTAGCCACTCTTCCAACCTTCAGGAGTTCCTATAAAGCTCTACCTTAATCTATTTAGTAATCTACAGGGTTGCAAAGTGAGCCAGATGCAGAATTCAGGAAAGAAATTTCATGGAAATCCAAGAAGAGACAGGTTGAACAGAGCTATAGGACTTGCTGTCCTCACAGCATCAACATAAACAGTTTATTCCACCTGTAGAGCTTTTACAGCTGTGGTTGTCAGTGACATTAGCTTGGGACAATTTCCAGCAGCACATTTCAGGTGTTAACCTGGAAGGTCTTGAGGAAAGAAAAACAGAGATCTCCACACATTGTCTCCTCTGCACACATTTTTAGCTAGTTAAGATTATTTAGATATTTTAAGAACATTAAGAATAATATAAGCAAAATTAAATGAAAGGCCACTTTAAGGGAGGGTCTTTATCCCTCCTCAGCACAGTGTCCAGGGGAATACAATGCTGTTGATATTTCTCCCTCACACTTTTTGTACTGCCAGGGTACCAAGGATCTATGAGCTGGATGGTCAATATTCCTGGAGATATCTGGTTGAATGGAGTTTTACCCAGATTTTAATGCGTACTTAAGCTCTTAGTGTCAGCCTTCCACTTTCAACTGAGGTAAAATATTCACTTGCATAGGACCCCAGCAACAAATCCAGAAATTTTTCATCAGGACCTATGCCTCATGAGCTAAGGTTGTTTAGCACTTTTACAAACTTGCTTCCTTTTTCTACTTTGCATTTTTCACTGTTTCCCTATATTTTATTAATGCCAACCTGCTTGAAAAGGGCACAGGGAAAAGCAAGCATTCTGCAGGGTAAATGGGAAAAGAAATGGACAGAAGCTTTTCTTAAAATGTCACTGCTCACAAAGAGCTTGTGGCAGCCCAGCGTTATGTAAGGCTGAGTTTTAAAGACATGTTGTAAAATATGCCCTGATCTCTCTCATATTTCTAGCTTGCAATTTTAATCCTCACCACACTGAATTTTAATTTAAAAGTATTTTACTCTGTAACTTGTTACAATCACTTGTCATGTTTTGTATGCACTTGGAGCAATGCTGTCCTGGATCAAGACAAAGTAGGAGCATCATGGTTGTCAAAAGATGTATCTGACAGAGCCAGTTGTTGCTTCAGCAAAATCCTCAAAGCCATCTGTGACCAGCCTGACCCACTACAAGAACCTGTTGTGATGGTGTTTGGGGTGCATATGGTGTTACAGTGTCTTTTATTCTATTTGTACAGGGACTGTATTGTCCTTTGGGGTCAGCACTCACGTTCTGAACATAGCTGCATTTGTCATCAGAGAAATTAAATTTAACATGAATGTGATCCTGGCACCAGTAGCTTTATTCTAGATTTTATAGAAGAAACTGAATAAACTTAGAGACAGATAAAATATGAGATATACATATATATGCTGTTTAATATATTTAGTCTAATAAATATTATAGAAGGGATCTACAACACAGTTTTTTTTTGAGTTTGTCTCCTCTCTGCACATTTTTAGTTAGTCAAGACTGTTTGCACATTTTAAGAAAATTAAGAATTAGTATAAATAAAATTATATGAAGTCCTATTAATATAATTTATGCATCACTATAAAGTTTCAATAGAAAACATTTTTCAAAGCTTTTCTCCTTATAATGTATCTAAAATGTAACTGAACCATGCAGAAAACAGTAGATAACAGTATTGGGAATCTTCCTACTTTAAATAGCTGTCAGAAAAGAGGAGGTGATTATTTTCCAGCCAATGTTTAGTCATTTCACATCTTCCTTGACACCAGTGTGCTTTGGTAGCCTTTTCCAGCAGTCCTGAGGTCTGTGCCTGTCTGGAGTCAACACCTTGGTCTGTTCTGGGTCACTGTGATCTCCTGCAGGAGAAATATATACACAGAGTCAAGGATAGGGTTTCCTTAGTACAAAATCCAAAGGGTGAGAGGAAGAATGGATTCTGGAGTGGGGCTGTTAAGGGCTCTGTCCTTGCCTGCACTGCTGCAGTAGTGAAGGCTTCCTCTCTCCTCCCTCCCTTTAAAACCAGCAGATTCTTGCATTTGGCTTAGGGCTTGAGTCTGAGTCAGGAGAAGATATCCAGTGAGGTTTATTCTTTGAATTGTTCCCAGTTTTCGGACTGGGAAATTAAGAGATTGAGCAGCAGCAGTAAGTGGAAAATGCTCCTGGCTTTTCATTCCTGTGCTTTGTTCATCATTTACCTTCACCAGCACCAATGGAAGCCCTGTTCTAATTGCAAATCTAAATCAGCTGTACATCTATCCCAGGCAGTCTGATTATATTTATCCAAAATAATGGAGAAATGTAGATGACTCTAAAGAAAATTCTAAGCTTCCCCACCTACCAATTTAGATCTCAGATTAATGAGCTCCTAAGTAATTGGGTCAGCCATAAATAGGGCTGTTTGCAAAGACAAGAATACATTAATCTGGAAAGGTCATTTTGCTCATATCACTGGGAAGTATTAGAGTATTTATAACCCAGTTTTGAGGATCAATTGCTTGCAGTCAGATTTCATCTGTTCCCTTTAAATATGTTCAAACTAAAGGGTCCTCTGGAGGTTTCTTCCATTTAGTCCACAACACAGAGTAAATACTTCGAGTCAAGGCAGAACAGATTTTGTGTAAGTATCTCCTATGAAGAGTTGCAAAAACCAGTATTGATTTCTGGATGTTTACTTCAGGAAAGAAGAAAAGGCTTCCCTGGTGTTGGAGGTCTAAGGGATTATTATAGACAAGAGAAAAACTCCCCAGGATCTATCTCTTCAGTAGCTCTCTGATAAGGAATAAAATACTCTCTACAAACCTGGGTGCACCTTAGGGACATGTAGGGACTTCTGCATTGTATCCCATCCTATAACAGCAGCCTTTTTTTTTCTCAGCTCTTACAGGAACTCTGTACCATGCTGGGGAATAAATTATTTATTTGGGAACTTCTTACTTGTCTGACTGAACCCACTATCCCAATGGTCTTTGGGAGGTATAAACTCTAGTAAACTTAAAAAGGATATGATTTTACAACTTTACTTGTCTGAGCTTGTTATGGGAATATCGGAGACATCAGCACTGTAACACTGTGAATTGCATTGTTTTACTCCCTAAAATACTCAGCACATGCTCTACATTTTATCTTGTCACTTCCTGACCTCCTTGACCAGGTTATTAGAGAGTGAGAATGGAAGTGGTTTTCTAAACCGTTAAATTAGGAATAAACTACATAATACACTGCTGTCTTCATCAGATTTCTGGAGGGTTTAAACTGCATTGTTGTAGTCCTTATTTGATTTATGCAAACAAAACCTCTTAGCATAATATGCAATTAAAATAGGATAATTTATTCCATTAATCTTAATCTAAATACAATTCTGCTGTTGTAAAAAACAAAAAAAAAAAAAAAAAAAAAAAAAAAAAAAAGCAGCCCATCTTAAAGCTCCACCTCAAAAGTTTCATGTTTTGCATTGGGATCATAGGGGAAATGGAAACATGAAAACAGTTAAGAAATCCAATTAAGAAGAGAGGTACTAAAAGAGACCAGTCTTCCTCTTTCTAGTTGGAGGGAAGAACTGGTAGCTAAATCTGAGAAAACACCCCTTAAAATATAGTTTTATTATTTCTATTATTTCTGATTTTTGCTGCTTATAAAATATGCAATAGTTGACAGGGAAATTCTTGAATATAAACCTTATTTAAAATATATATGGATAACCTTCTGTGAAGTCCATAGTCATTACAAACCACAAGTGAATGTTCACCAGATAACACTGGGTGAGGCATTTGGACCAACAGATGATTTTAATCTGTCACTAAATTTATTACTATATAATCTAAGCAGTCTTATTAAATTTAAAATACAAATATTTTAAAATTTCCATTTCAAAATACATGCACTTTTGATATGGTTTAGAATATTTAAATTTAGTCTAAACATCTCTAGTATAATTACAGAAAAGGAAGTTCATGGCAGAAAGAGATGAAATAAATGAAAGCATTAAAATCCTATTCAAAAGCAGAAAGTTCAGCAAAATTCAGCCAAAAGAGTAATTAATCATAGAATAAATAATCATGGAATCACAGTATTTGGGTGATTTGGGTTGGAGGAGACCTTAAAGATCATCACTTGTTCCAACCCCCCTGCCATGGGCAGAGACACTTTCCACTATCCCAGGCTGCTCAAAATTCCATCCAGTCTGGCTTCTTATGAAGCAAGTGTCTTTAGCCAAATTGTTTCACTTCTAGAAAATGGAATTTTGGTTGCTTGAATATTTTAAGTGTTCAGTAGACTTCTGTGTGAGATATTTAAGTGATAAATCTTGATTTTACTTCTCACTTGAAGACCTTCAGTCCTTGAGCCACCCCTCGATTTTGTCACTCTCCTGAATTAATTCATTCTCATTCCAATATTGTCTAATTGGTGAAAAAGGTACACAAGACACCAAGGATGCCTTGCCAAGTAATCACTATTTTTGAAGCTATAGCTGTAATTTTCCCTCTCTATAAATGTGCACATAGTCAGGGGAGTGAGGAAAGCCCACAATATTCATCACCATGTGATGTTGGCTGCTAGAAACAGAGAAAATGGTGCCTGTAACCTCCAGGGAGTTAGTTCATCATTAGATTAACCACCACCAAGGCAAGGCCATACATCATTGAAGGTGACAGGCGCAGTGTTGGCAATACAAGAATAATAAGTGGAATAACTTGCACTGTCACTGTGAGTGGGAATGGAGAAGTCTTATAGATGCTGCTGAGGAAGGGGAGGGTGAATAGGTAGTCATTACCTCGGGAGAAAAATGATAAACTACATTCTTATTCAGCAGACATGTCTTTGCTTATCAAGTTTATCTGCATTTCCAGTACACTATGAGAACCAAATACATCAGTTACTCAGTGTCTAAACATGCTTTTCCAACATGAAAAATATGTTGCTTATCCTGATAAGAGCTTAAATGCTTTTCATTTAACCTTAGCTTTCTCTACTTCAGTTTTAATGACAAATTGCTATCTACGTGAAATGTTTTCCAGCTAAGCTCCTTAGCACAACATTGCTAAGGGAATACCAGAGCATGGATCTCCCTGTTCCTCACAGGAGTGCTGGCCTCAGGCACTTGGTGCTCACTGAGACTAGAAAAGGCAACCAGCTGGAGTCCATTTGCACTCAATAGAGTTTAGAGTGTTCAAGGATAAAACCCTTCAGAACTGTAGATGAGCAGTGGGTCAATTTTTTTTTTAAGTTAAAAGAAGGGGAAGGTTTCATTTTGAGAGTTCCCCATGGAGAGCAGACATTTGTTTACAAGGCACAGTGCAGACTCCATGGCACAGAGGGTTCAGCATCCTCATTCTTAGTTTAGTTTCAGGCTATCTCTACCTTTTCCATTTGCTTCAAAGTTTCATGAATTGAAATAAAAACACGTATAGAGAGTCAACATAGGTCAACTCTTCCTTCTTCAAATTAGCAAGCTCTTTGCTGTTAACCTCTCAGCATCCCTGCCTCCCACACAAAGCTGATGGGGCTTTTTTGCACACCCAGTTCATGTTGGTCATGGAATGCATCCACAAATAAACAAAGAAACCTTTCTCTGTTTATGCCTTTTACCTCTGAATCTGAACTGTCCTCAAGCATCTCTTATTCTCTCTGTCTGATAAACCTGCCTGTGTCATTTGTAATGTACCAGAAGTTGGAATGTTGAGGGAGGTTCTGGGAACATTTCAAACCATTATTTCCTTGGCTCAAGTCAATGCAACCTATAAAAACCCTCTAATTTTAGCAATCCAAATTAGTACTTCAGTGCTTTTTCAGCAGAAGATTGGAACTAGAGATCAGAGTATGATTATTGACTTATGAATGTGAGAAAGTATATAACGTATGCATGACAGCAATCCTGTACTTAAAGGTTCATTACCAACTTAATATACCTAATAAACCATTCCATTTCTCATGTCTATAATTCCATGAACTTTTGAAAACAATGTCTTCTTCTTTCTACAATGTCTCTTCTCTACACTACTGTCAGTAAACTTCACAGAATGGAGATAAAATAAGCCAGAGGGCCATTAATTTTTTTACAATCTTTCAAAATTTTGATGTTTGGCAGAAAAAATACCATTTAGATAGTTAAATCTGTTAGCACATTCATGTAAAGCATCTAGAAAGTCGATTTTGGTGCACTGGCAAAAACCTACATCACTTGACTACTTCATGCTGTTACTGAATTCTCCAGGTTCAGGACACATAAAAAATGTGATCCTCATGGTCTCTGAATTATGCAGCTGAGCCTAGAGAAGGGTGACGGTGTCACCTGCCATGGTGGCAGGCCCCAGGGCACTGATATAAATCCACAATAGCTCACACTTCATCTTGCCATGAGCTCTGCCCAGACAAATCCCACACACACTTCAACAAGGCTCTGCAATGAGTGGTAACTCTTCTTTCTATTTCCATATTCCCTCTCTCCTCCTGTGTGGTCTCCTGCACACTTTAGTAGACAACTGGGCCTAAAAATGGAGCTCTGACTAAATAAAATATACTGATTTAGTTCAATCAAGAAATGATGACTTACTGCTATTAATATTAACCAGCCAAAACAGGTGGCGCATTAATGAAGATAGTGCAGACACATGTAATCAAAAAAATAATTTTGCAGAATGAAAAATAAACAAGACCATTGGATAACTGCTAAAGATATAGTAAAATAAAAAAAAAATCTTGTTTATACTTTTCTCAGTGTGGAGTGGCCTACATTTTCAATTAATTAAAAACCAGAATAGAAAAAATTAACTACAAATCCCCTTTAGTATGTACATTCTGAAGAAAAAAAAAAAAGCTCTTTAATTAGAACAGCATATTATTTATGTATCTAGATTTTAATTACACTCAATTGATATACTCAAAATTATTTTCATTACAATCAAGCTTTTTACTCTTTTCTACCTCCATTAAACTCTACTATTCACGGAATGGAAAAAAAAAAAAAAGGGTTCCAAACAAAATTATGGCACCAGACATCCCTTGAATCTGAATCGAGCCCTTAGAATACTAATATTTAAATGGATATTACACAGTTCTAAAATCTTGCACACACAGACAGGGCCAGCCCTTGGCCATTTCCTCTCTGGGTGTGTCCAAAGTAGCCCTCCTGAGGATGCTTTTTCCCAGCCTCAGGCTGCTTCCCAACAGGACCCTCCAGGACCCCACAGCTGCTCCCAGCGTGGGCTGGGTCCCTTTCTGCCTCCAGCAGAAATGGGAATGTCAGTGGGGCACCCACAAACCCTGGCTCTGAGCTGCAGCAGGAGCAGGGCACAGAGAGGGATGAATGCTCACACCTTCTGGAGCTGTTCCTCTGCACCTGGAGGGACCAGGCAGCTCCGGGGGCATCTCTGCTCTCACAGCTCCCTCTCTTTGTCAGCACCACCCCCGGGACCCCATCTGGGCTTCCACAGGAAAATCACACCACAAAGTTCACCATGAGACAGGCAGGAACATGCCATGGAGCTGGTCCCGCTGCTTTGGGAGTCAGTGTCTCTCCAGGGGCTTCAGAGCCATACATCACACAGAGACATTCACATTATAGTTCTTATTCTATTACCTTCAAACATCAAATTAATTTAGGTATATTTTTCAGAAATGGTCCCTTGGTCATTGCCACTACTACAACTGCTGAAACAAATCAAATGGAGCTTGATAGACCCCAGCAGCAGACCTCAGCCAGGCAAAGTAGCTAAAGAAACCTCAACAAGCACAGAGTTTCCCCACAACACTTTGATTTTTAGAAATAGTCAAATACAAAACTCTTATGTGTAGCACCTTGTAGGTGCACAGTATTTAATAACTGCCTCCTTTGAGTCAGTTTGTTAAGCTTCCTGCATTTTTTAAACATCCAACAATCCCCTGAAAATGTGTGAAAAAATTCTCAATCCTTTTTCTTTTAGAGTTATAACACAAACTCTTAATTAATTTCATTAACTTTTGTATTAGCTTCGTTTCACTTCACTGAAACAAGTCTTTATTCTCCAATTCTGAAGAAATTTTAAGATAAATAAAGGAGGGAATATAATATAAAGTAAACTCACCAAAAGCAATTACAAATAATCTTTGGACCACAAGTTTTACTTTACTAAAATAATTAAAAACTTTAAGTAATTTTTTCTCAAAGATGTGGCTATTTCCACCATTTTAGGTATGAATTAAAAGTAACACATTTGCAATTTGTGCTGTTTTGTCATGTTAACCCATATGGCCCACTGAAGAAGGTTCACTTTACTACTCACAAAGATGATTTCCTGCTAAGAAGTTGAATTAATATAAAAATGTTTTAGTGTGCATAATTTAAACATCTGGTAGTACAACAAGCATGTTCTTCCTGAGGAAATTATATTCACCCCTCCTGCTTCCCCTTACAATGAAATATGCTATTTTTACATGTTTATTTCTGTTCAATTACAAAGCAAAATACAAAAGAGCAGCTGAAGTAATGTCTTTTCCCTTTCTCATAAACAGTTTGATTTGGTTTTATTTAAACACAATCTAAAATTTCCACACAGAGAATATATACTGTAAGAATTTAAACACAAGTTAAATAATAGAGCTGAAAATTTTTATATATATATATATAGTAGAGCCACAAGATTTTTCTGAAAGTTAGGGAAATTCAGATAAAGACTGAGATTTTTAACCTCTGACTCTTCTCAAAATACCAGGAAAGCATTCACCAGCAACTGTGAGGTTTCAGCATTGTAATATTCTTCAACTATTACACACAGACACACCACAAATTTCAGATATTCTTAATAACCAAGGATAATTCCAATCTGTGCTTACCCTGATGGTCTTTCAGTGTTCACCAAATCACAGGTGTGTTGCTGCTGGGAGATCTTGGTCATCAGAAAATCTGACCCTTGGGATTATTCCATTTCCAAGAGCTTTGCTTCTGGTTGGATAGATATGAGAGATGCATGGGAAGCATGCTCACATTTTGTTCCCTATTTTTCCATTAGTTTATTTAGAACATAGCCCATAAGGACATAAATATATAAATTTTGTATGGTAATTCTCAGCAATGACTGTTCATGTGACTAAATTCTTCTCAGCCAGATTTTATTCTACCTAACTAAGTTATAGAAAAGTGCTTTTTTTTCCCCTCACCTTGTACATACCTGGGCTACTCATCAATTTCTTAGAGCACAGCCTGGCTGAGCTGTATGTGCTCTGTGTCAAAGACACAATTAGAGCTATTGGATTGTAGCTCACAAGGTCAAGGCTGCTTCTGGTTATGAGAAGTTCTAAGAGGCACAACACATGAATTGGAAGTTCCCTGTCATCACAAACTGTGCCTTTCCCATTCTCTCAATTTCTATATTAGAGAGCATCAGTCACAATGTCTCCTGCCTGTAAGACACAGCAATTATCACTGACTGAAACCTCCCTCACTATTGTGAGTGGTCACCGAGCAACTTTGTCAGGAGGTCAAGTAACTCTTTCACATTACTTATCCAGCAGGATTGAAGGGATTTATTGTCCATCCTTTTTGAAACACAAGTTGATGGGAAGAAAAGATGGTGGCATTTTCCTCAACCTTCAAAAACGATAGAAAACTCTTTACAGAGAACACACATAAGCAGTTTTTAAACACATTTTAAAGACAGGATATTTTTGAGGAAGAATTTCAGTCTGAGTTACCTTTAATGGCAGTATCTTGAAATCCAGCAGATTTTCTCTTCAGTACAAGGCTGCTGAACAAAACAGTGTTGAATTAAGGAAACCACCAAACCCCTTAACTGAGGGGATGTCCTTCACACTCAGTGGAGAAGGTTTTAAAGATGATTCACAACAGCAGCACACTGACATGGTCACTCCCAAGAGAGTTTTGTCTCTAAAATCACCCATCATCTGTGCTGATTAGTGCAGGCTTAGGATCTTTGGCAATCTCCTGCATCTCTGGGTAGATGTAAATCAAAAGACAACATTAACTATAAACATTACCAAAAGTCCAGCATACAATGCAACATAGTATTCCAAAGAATCCATTTCACTGAATTTATGTCAATGCTAAAATTTTCAAACAAAATGCTCAAATCTGTTCCTGTGTATTTATAATAAACATCCGTGAAGCCAGTATCAACATTTTCCTACTACAGATGGCACACTGTACTTTTTTTAGTTTAATTTCTGCATCTATATCTTCCAGGGAAAGATTTGCTCAATAGTTGTCTCACTGAAAATATCCAAGAAACAATGATATTTTAAGATATTATTCATTGTGTATAAATTTTAATTCCCCTGAAATATACTGCCTTAATAAGGGGAAATTATTACATTTTACAGACAAAAGAGAAAGTGAAATCATTGGGGTTTTCTGTTTGAGTATCCCTGCTCCTTTGTATTAATTCAGTTTGACTGTTGCTGGAGTTAAAATTTCATTATAGAGTGAGTTATTAGTTCTAATAAGATATTACTGAAACATTATTTCTAGTTTGAAATCATGTTTAAATGATGTACCTTATGAGCTTAACTTTTAAGGGCTAAACCATCAGGGAAAAATGTTAAAAAAGTAAGCCATTGTACTGGGAGGTTAAACCTGGTTCTTGGCACAGCCTGAGCAGGGGCTTGTCTGTAGGCTGGTCACCATGGGAGGCACACTGACCATGGGCTGTCCGAGTGGCAGTGCCCTCCTGCTTCTTGTGGAGGGGCAGAAATGTACCAGGTGGACCTTCTGGAATTGAACAGCAAACCCTGCCCCTCCTGTAAGCCAGGGATGGGCACTACAGGGGGAAAAGTGAAGCTTTTTTCATCTGTCTCACACACACAAATTAAAAGATCCTTAGCACGCAAATATTAATACAAGTGAGTACACTCTCATTTCCTTTCACTTCAGAGTGTGTGTCTGGTACTATCTGCAGTCTAGTCCATATAATTTAGAGGGTCTGACATCTATTGCCCTGATCTCATTTATCACCAGCCCATCTTCATTTTAGAAGCACAGATACTCAGTGTACAATTTTTACTGTAAAATTGAATTTGTTTCTTGTGACAGAGTAGGCCTGCTGAATTTATGATTCAGCATTGAACATCCTTCACCTTGGAAGTAGCTCTCCTGCTGTAAAAACGAGGCATCTCTCTCATGAGGACACTATAACATCATGATACAGATGCCCATCCTGTTAGACAAGGTCGTGCCAGGAGAAACTAAACTTAATTTTCTGAGACTTTACAACACTTAGCCCTATATTTCACTTTACAAGGATAAATACTGGGAAATACTTTATCCCAATGTAACAACTGTCCTTTTGATCAGGAGAACAACAAAAAAAAAGTGTGATATTCAACTCAAAATGGCTGAGAGAAGGAAAATACAAAAGGAGTGCTGAAGACATGTTACTTTTCTATCTGAGGGTTGCTGCCTTTACATCACAGAAAATAACCAAATTATCTCACCTGTATTTTGGAGCCAGACTCTTCATTATGTGTGGGTATTTTATTCAAGACTGTATTTTTTTGACTTTCTCAAATCCTTTGTCACGGGTTTCACTGCTTTGCTCTCACCTTAGTCTGACCACTGCAATTACTATCAAGTTCTCAAATAAAACTACCATTAAATTGGTCTTAATTAATTCATGTTACCCAGAAGCAGGGACATCTTGCTATTTCCATCTTGTCTTCAGACTCTCACAACCTACTTCAAGTCTGCAAATCACATCCTTCTCCCGCAGTACTGCACAGCACTTCACACATCCTGAGACAACAAGGCTCTGCACTGACTGGAGCCCTTTGTCCTGCAGGGGACAGCAGCCACAGGAACACTGATGGGTCCATCTGGCTCCAGCTCTGAAATGCAGCCCAAGAGGTTGCAACTCCTCATTTTCCAAGAAGAAAACAAACCTCTGTCTTTCACATCATGCCTTGCCTTCCTCCCCTGTTTCACCTCATCATTATTTGTGGAGTTCCTAACCAGCCACAGCTCAGCTCCTGCCTGCAAGAAAGCAGAAACCACCATCCTGGTCTGCTGTACCTTTTGTAGCTCATTTTCCTTCTCCAGAGAAGCCCTGCTGCTGCCAGCTGTTAAAGGTGCTCAGTAATTTTCCAGCCAAAGTAAACACCTACAGCCTGTAATTACAGTCTGTCAAAAATCCTCTCAGCCTTAAGGAACTGAGATGCTGCAAACTAAAGCTCAGATCTGTCTGGATCTTTTTACAACCCCAAAAAGGAAACCAGTTCACAGCTGGGGAAATATTTTCCCAATTATAATTTAAATTAGAGTCTGTGTTCTGCATTTGAATGCACACTCTCGGGAGAGCAGCTGGATTCTGCAATACATGAGAGATTTTATAGAAGACTTAGTTAAATATTTTAAATATATATATATATATATATTAAAAAATAAATATAAAACCCAAAAAAACCAAACCAACAAAAGCACAAAAAGCCCAAACCAAAAGAGAAAACCCCAATTATCAGAACCCCCACATTCTCATGCTTTGTAAATTACAGCTCTTTATCTATTTTGCATTGCTCTATATCATCATTCATAGCACTTTCCTGGACCACAGCAACAATATTGGGGGAAAAAATGCATGGCACTTCATACCCAGGTTTATTCTCACTTTTAAATTCATTAACCTCTGTGGTTAGAGGATCATGGACACTGTTCCATAGCATAAATTTCCAGCAAATCATCAAAAAACTTTCAAAGGCTTAGACCAAGTGTAAAGTCTCTTTTTAACAAAGAAGTTGACAGCCTGATGTGCCCTTGATGTGTTTATTCCTCAGCTATAACAAGAATTCTTGCATCCTTGAAGGGACTCTGGTTGATTATGCAATTGTATCACAAGGTATTACAAGAAAAGGCTGTATAATCCTGCATCTATCTGGGAGAAATAAAAGATTATTGTACTAAGGGCTCAACTCCTCTCAGATGTTTTGGGTTTTTTCCCCTTCCCCAAACAGTCCAAATTCCATGGGACCAAACCTCTGATTTTGATTCCTTTCCCCCCTCTGTGTATTTCTCCCTAACTAAGAACAAATCACAAGAAGAAGCAATTTTGAAAATGTCTTGGACATGTTTTGGCCAACAAATCCCGTGCAATCAGCAGGCTCGGATTCCCAAAGTTGAAGGTTTATTTTAGAACAGCGTGCCATGTTTAATCAGTTTTCCTAACGCTGCACAGTAGTATCTGCTTTGACAAGAATATGTTGATCATATTACAGAATGATTACTGCTAATGGAGATCTTTTAGACAAGATTAGATTTTGCTTCTGTCCAGATGCCTCAAAGAACATTATTAGTTTTTGGTGTCATATTTTTGTAATATTAATGTGATCAGCTTATGGGCTTACTCATATGCTATAACTGCAGCAATTTGTCTGACAGTTAAGCTGTCAGGACCAGCAGCATTTAACCCAGTGAGCACTGCTGCAATCTGGATCAAATTAAGCACTGCCTACACAACTTTATCATGGCTGTGAGGTGACCAATGAATATTCTGATGAGTCCCCACCTCCGAGGTTCAGAAATTTGCATTGTGCAGCTCAATAACTGTGTCCAAGAAAGCTGATTACTTCATGGAAATATCCCTAACAGTGAATCTGCATACTTTTAAAGGAATGTAGGTTGGTTTTTTTCTCACATAAATCAGCAAAATGGGATTCAGAGCTGCGCTGCTTTCACAGCTAATTAATGTGGCACTGTAGCCTATTAGTCTAACAGCTGTGGTGATAGTAGGTTTTCTATATACATAGAGAAAGGATAAATTACTTGAATATAAAGCACTTTTCTGTCCTTTCAAAGTTACTGAAGATGTACAAGGGCCTTGCATGACCTGTATTTACTGGTTAGACAAAAAATAATTATAGAAGCTCAGAAGTATAAAGATTAGTTTTAATACATTTTGGCTGGAGAGGCTTACAATATCAACTAAGCAATACTATTGCCCTTAAGTTTAATATATACTGATATGCACTCTGATGGCATGCTTCATCCCTTTTGATAATATGCCTTTAAAAACAATGTCCTTTAGGGTCCAATGGACCATGAAATAGTCTTTACAAAAGTACCAGTGGTGCCAATGCTGAGACAAACATTCATTTTGGCTGTCAGCTTTAAGGACTGCAGAAGAAATGAAGCACATTTATTATATAGTGATGTATTCTGACTAGATAATCCTTTTCAGTTGTAGGCACTATAAAGACAAGTGCAGATTACTGTGGGGGAAATTTAAAAAAAGTTAGGATGGGCTGAAACAGCTGAGCTTCCAATTTCACAGTTGGGTAATTCGCCTTATAAACTTGTATTTAAAGGAAAAGTTTTTCTGGCAATGAAGTACGCTAAATAAACAATCTATAATTTGAAAATGAGCAAGTGGGAGATACTTACACAGAAATTGTGTCTACTAATGCTGCATTTATTAATTAATGTTGGAATTTGCTTTTCTATGCTGCTGGCATTGTCAGGGCTGTTTCTTCAATAACCATTTTTGTTCAATTCAAAATTTTAGTCCTTTTTCACTCCTTTATGGCATTTTGATTGCATCCTTATTTCTGTACAAACAAAGCAACTCATCCTGGACACCAACAGGACCTCAGGGTTTAGAAAAAAATACTTAAATCATAGTATTTTCAGGATGCAGTATTGGCACCAAATGCTGGACCAAAACATCACCTACTCTCTTACACCCTGTCTTGCTAAGAACACAATTATCCAAAACTCAGAGCTGGGAAAATGCCTAAGTAAAAACCAAGGAAAAAATCAGCTCTGTGAAGATTTATGCACATATAATTATGGGATACTGGCACACAAGGAAATTGTTCAACAGATCCAGTTTTCAAAGCTATAAATGTTAATGGATGTTGTTAGACACCCAATTCAGGCACTTAAACTGTCTCGAGCTCTGTTATGTGAAGTGCTGTACATTTCTGTTTCATTTATACAAGTTTCTTTAACTCAAAGTCAAAAAATAGATAGTCTGTCAATGTTTATATTTATTGCCTCTCTTGCCTGCTTTTATAATATGTAATGACAAAAACACAGTTCCTTGAATAGCTAATTAACTACATAACATATATGACAATCACAAACCCAAACGTTTTTTTAGTTTTGTTTAACTATTGAAACTTCTGTGTCTGAGGGAGAGTGGAGTTGACTGGAGACAGACTGCAGACTTCTGTAAGAGCAGAGACTTGGTGCATGGTGAAAAGCACATCGTTTTCTGGCTTCTCTGCTAACACCTGCCACAGCCAAGGCAACGCTGACTGCTGAAGAGCTGCCTGGATCATATGTTTCATTCTGCTGGCAGGACACCTTTCAGAAAATGCAGTGTACTGCAGTACTTACCTATGTACTGCTGTTGTCTTTATGCACTCTGAGATCACACATAATACTTATGAGGAGTGGGAAGAACTGAATGGCATTCATCTACATACTGAATAATGCATTCAGAAGCTGAAATTTCTTCCCCTTTCTTCAATGCAGAATTCAGTTACCAGCTGCCATCCTACTCGAAAATTAAATTGGTGCGCTGATCTTCAGTTGGGGATAATATTATTTAGATTACTAGATTTGGGTTGGGTTTAATCAAATTTCTAGACAAGAGATTCATAAAGAGTTTAGGAAGGAGTGGTTCCTTTGAAACCCACTGGAAGCATAAGAAAACACATTTTACCTTCAAAAATATTATAGGCAGTTTCTGTAAGCAAAGTTTGGATGCTGGACTACAGATACAGAAGTCACCATAGTTCTGTAAGGAAGGGTGCTTGCACCATGTGGGGCTTTGTTCTGCAAAATTAATAGACAAGGAAATCAATTACTTTGCCATATTATTCTCCAATGCTTATGATATATTTTGGCAATGTGCAAGACATAAATATCACAAGAGATATTGATCCACATTATTTTATTCTCTACTAAAGCAGATACTATTAGAAAAAAAAGTCAATATTAAGACCAGCAGCTTAAAACTTTTAGACTTTTAGACTTTTAAATAGAAATTTCCTGACTGTATACTTTTACAGTTTCACAGTTGGCAGCAGCAACAAATATATCTGAGATTGTTACTATGACTGCACTGAAGCAAAAAATTAACGCTTTTATAGTAAAGGAACTTTACTCTAAATTTAATAATTAAATTTATTAAAATTGTACTAGTGAAAAAAGACACTGAAAGGTGACAAATTATCTTGTTGTGTTAAAATACTTTTTCTAAATTCTGACTCCTTAGGCAATGAATTAAGTTAAATATTGTTTTGAAATGTCACACCAAAATGACAACTTGAAACATAGGGTTTAAGAATGTAAAAAAGAATCTATTTATTTCCTGTTACTGAACATTATTCTTACTTTGGTTAGTATCAGCCTGAAAAGGCATTGAAATAATTTTGAGTATGAAGCCTGAAATGGAGTTTTGTGAAAAACTTTAGCTTCACTAACTGTTTAAATAAATCTCTAAGCCAGTCTGTTTTTCTGTATTGCAAGTTCTCTCAGCCAGAAAAATCTCCATGATGTTTATTTTCTGTCCCCCTCTCTGCATGTCATGAAGCATATGTTGTAGTAGACTGATTGCATCTCAGACTGACAGCTGCTCTGCTCTTCCAGTTCTCTGTCATGAAGGAAGAAAGATACCATTTAAGCAAAGAAATTCTTCAGTTATATGTTTGGACACTTGCCTTTAGAACCTAACCATCATAAACTCTGGGGTTCAGTTTGCCTGAAATCAGCATCCTGATTTCCTAATAGGCTTCTCTGTCAGCTTTTATGGAGGTAAAAAATTCCAATCCATATTTATCTCAATTCTTCTGGGAAACTGTATCTTATGCCACTCAACTTATAAAATAAGTCCTTCCACTCATTTTATTTGCAATCCTTCTGGCGAAGCAGCAGCTGCAGAGAGCACACTCCGTTAGAACACACATGAACAGGATCAGATTCTTTCCTTGACATCACACAGCCCATTCAGGGGGAGCTCTTTATGAACCATTTCTTTCCCATCAGAATTGTAGAATGGGCTTGAAACAGAGCAGGGCATCTTACAGGTGACCTATTGACACCCCTCTACACAGGTTCATATTACTTAATATTTCATATGAACTCTGAATTGCAGGTGTTACAGTGCCGTGATTGCAGCAATCAGTACAGTTAGGCTTGGAAGGGGTATCATTAAGTTATTAAAATACACCGTGTTCGTTATTTGCAGAACACACAGATTTTTGACAAGGTGAAAGAGCAAGAGGGCAACACTGCAGAATATTAAAGTGACCCATCAGAAGTCAGAAAGATGCCTCCTAGGAGAACTATAAAATTATTACCATATAAACCCGCACAGAAACTCATGGGGTTTTTTATTTATTTAATTTATTTCTTTATTATTTTTGTGAGCGTATGACATTAGAATCACACCCTTAGGTGTTTGTACAGGTCACAAAAAATGTATTGCAAATGAAGCAAAACATTCTCTTTAATAAGCCAAGATCTTCATTGTGACATTTCATAGACTGGGAAGGTAACCCAAAGAATTCAAACACAAGGGATTGTCAGAAACCACCAGGTAAAACAAATTGCTGCCATGTGGCTAACTCTTTGCCATGAGGTGACAACAGATATGGCTTCCAATAAACAAGGTACAAAAAAAAAAAAAAAGCATTTTCTGTTTCACACAGATTGGTAGATACTGGTATCAGCATGACAAATGAGGAAGAATATCATCATAGAACATCTCAGCAATGACCAGCACACAATTAGTCTAATTAGTGCCAAATTTGTTCAGTGATCTTAATTTCTCTCCTCTAGAAGTTGCATTAGCTTTTCAACCTTTAGGTTTTAAGATTACAATACTGTTTATTTATTTTTTTTTATTATTATTCCCTTTTGTTATCCCAGTTGCATTCTCCTATGGTGATCCAAGTAAATTTTTGCCACAGGCTGGAAATTACCATCAGTAACCATCAGTAAACATCAGTAATCATTGTGTTTCTGTCCATGCACTGTACATCTGGAAATACATTCTCCATGCTTGTGCAGGGAATGAAAAGTATTGGAAGCAGACATGACATTTCTGCCAAGACTTCTTGAGAAGACTTATGCAAATATATATGGGTGACAATGAAAGAAGTTCAGAAAGCCTTAATTTGCTTAGCTGTCTAACTGGAATACAGATTTAGTACTTAACGGGGGTTTTTTTGAGCCCTGGCCTATTTTGAATGTTCAGTGTATTCAGCTACCTCACTGCATCAATGAACTAAAAAACTATGAAATTCTAGACTGCTTATAGAAACAAATACAGCAATTTATCAACATTTTCATATTGGTACAAAAAAGGAGAAATATATATCTCGAATAAAAGCAAAATAAATAAGTATTCATAAGATTGTTTAAGCTGTGCTCTATAGGCCACAATTCATTGATATTTACTTTCTTCAGAAACAGCTGTAAAGTACATAACAACTTCTATAACAGTGGTATGAAGCTTGTAATTTATACATAGCAAAGTTTTCCAAAGGAGTACAATTTTTATGTTTATATTACAGATTTCTTTGCTCCCTAGTTTCTGGCTGTGAGTACTTGTCTTTTTTTAGTAATGTTCATTATCTGACAGCTTCAAAACCTGACCATGCAAATAAAGCAAAAGGGTTTTGGCTTTTGATGTCAAATGATCCAACTGCTCTTATGACTAGCACAGACTTCCATCCCTGTTGCCTGTCAAAAAGGCAAATACTTTCCCTTATACTACCACATGAAAAGCTCCTCTGTGCATTACAATGCAGCCTAAAGCCAAGCCAATCAAAAATGATCACAGTCCAGTGGAAGAATCAATGTGATCCAGAAAAGAAATTCCATGTTGGAATTTCAACCATTCTTTGACAGTGATCATTTATGTAGTTCAGTAGTAGCTCAAAAAGAATTCCTCCTTCCACATTCTTAGGAACACATGAAAATATTGGAACAAAATACCATATTGCCTTCTGAGAAGCATCTGGTATTTTAGTTGAATGTCTTGGGGTGGACCAATGTGGAGTATCTGTGTTACCAGAGGGACCCTAAATGTCTCTTAAGTGTGTCAAACATCACAAACTTCTATAGCAGGAGTAAAATAAGGACCTGGTATCTCATCAACCTCTCAGTCCAGTAAACAAAATTTTGTGGCAGTCCCAAAATTCTTCCCTCAGCCAAACACATAGCAAGGGAACATCTGACATGCCAGCTGATAGAATGGAACTGCCCTGAGATGACAGGGAAAATTGGTATTTTACAGCTACTGCCCATGCTATCACATACTCAGCCAAGTGTATTTTGTGAAACTGGAATGTGCTAATAAAAAAAAAGTGTCTGCAAACTATAGCAATTTCTGAGGACCTCAAGAACACGCTGTCAAGACAGCATGTATTAAGAAATATGACCATGATAATGAAAGATCCAAAGCAGAAAATGACATCCTTTCAACTCCTGGAAACTGTTTTCTCCTTTAGAAGATGAATCAATTTTCAATTTAGGTAGGGTTTTTGGTTGGTTTTTTTTTTTTTCTAGTACAGTGTCTGAGTATGCAATATTGAATAATTCTAGAATAAAAAATTGTGTCCAAAAAGAATTAAATGATCATCCTTTACCTTGAGGTGTAATTTTCTACTGAATTGAGGTTCTTAAGATAAACTTTAATCTCTCAACTCTTTATTTGTCATTGACAAGGAGAAGCAAGGAAAGAACAATAAATCCCTTTTTGTACATGTAGGATAAAATCAAACTACTCCAGTATTACCTTACACAACCAAAGAGGAACTTCAGTTTCCTAGGACACATTTGCAGGACCTCTCCCCCTTACTTATCATGCATTTGTCTAAAATGAATTTTTAATCTAGTTTAGAAAAGTGCTTCCTACATGAAAGATATTTTAAAAATTGTGTAGATTATACAAAGAGCACTAAGAGCTTTTATTTCGCATTATCAGATATAGTGTTAAAAAGAGGGAATAAGTTTCAGAGGTACTTGGGTGGGTATTTACAAAGACAAATCTGCACTGTAACTTGTAAATCCATGTTTGCCTCATGCAGAGGGCAGACACAGTCCATAAGCATCTCCTGTTTGTTAGGCTGTGAATAGGTTTGAGTATCTGGATACTCATAATTTCCATTATAAAAATACCTCAGAGTCATTACAGTTCTTGCCTTGTCAAGCAGAACAGCACCCTCAGCTTGCAGGCAAGGAAATGGAGCCTGAGATTACATGTGATTTACTCAAGGTCAGAGAGGAAATCTGCATTAATGTCTGAACTCAAGTGTTTTGATCCCTAAAATCCAACTAATTCAACCATTATACTGTCCTTTATTTATGCAGGCTATAAAATTGAGCACATCCCCATGGTGCTTGCTGAATTGGAGGGGGAACCCTCAATCTCTTGCATGCACATATGCTGCAAGAAAAAACAGCGAGGAAAGTTGTTTGATGAGAATGAAATATTTAACTGTGCACTCAGGCACATCAAACGTTATTCTTTACATACAAGCCAAAACCCCTCAAACAAAACAAAACAAAACAAAGCTAAACAAAAATAAACTCTCCATACTCACCAGACACTTGGGTACAAGACTCCATCCAATTCTACAGGTTTGGGACAGGAGCTGACTGGATTCTGTCAGGAGAATTACAACTCAGCTGATTATTAAAGCAAACATCACTAGGCAGTAAGTTGCAATGTCCTTCTGATCAAGCCTGTGAATTTTTCTCTTATTAGTTTGAAGTGAATCAGGACTTTGAGGAAAACGTAGTGGGTTTTAGCGTATTTAGCTACAACTCAGTCTTCAATTTTTTCTTGGTTCCCTCAGTTTTCCTTGCAGATTTAGCAAAAAGGATAATTTTCCCTTCTCAGTACTTTACTGGCCAGCCAACCCTGGATAGATTCTCTATAAATCTGCCCAAATTCTACAGGGATGTTTTGCTTTTCTGGACTTTGTGGCCAGATTCTTTCTTTTTTTACTGACATTTTCCATCACCAGGTATGATGGAAAAGACGTAAGGCTGGAGAAGGCGCTCATTTTGCCTTTGTGGAAAACCTTAAATACGCCTGTAATGCCTCTGGCTTGAGCCTCAGAACTCTGTTGTAGGACTGGTAATGTTTTTCCCTCCCTTGAAGGAACTTGAGGCAGATTCTTTCCAGCCCAGCACTGCTGCCAGAGAGGGGAGCTGGATGTTACCGCAGACTGTCCTCCAGTGGAGAGGACCAGTCCTGCATCCTGCACAGGAAAACTTTTCTGACAAATGTACAAACCCCAGCCTTTTGCGGCAGAAAACTGCATTTTATTCTGTATCTCATTTTATTCTTCTGCAAACTGGCAAATTGAAAGGGCCTGCAGCAGATGGATCACTGACAGAGTTGCAGGGATCATTTAATTAAATGGTATCCATTAGGGCAGCATTCAATAATCTGAAATTTTACAGCTGGATTTTCATTACACAGAAATATGGAAGATGTCAATGAATTTGTATCTCTATTACCTGTTAATGTAGCATGAATAAATTTAATGAAAAAAATATATATCTTTGAAACTATATGTTTAAGGCTTCTTTTGTAAAAAAATATCTATACTAACTTTCAGGCAAAATCTATACTAACTTTCCAAGCAGCTTCTCAGTCCATTCGATCTTCTCAGAGACAGAGGTAATCACAGAGATTTTAACCCTGCAATTGGTGTTGCCTTATAGAAGCACTTGAGACCTACTCTTTCAATGTAGACATCCTTTTTGCACAGTGATAATAATTTCCAATTATCTCATTCCATTAGAAAGAGACTGCTTAATATTTAATTTTAATCTAAAACATGACAGAAAAACAGGGGTCTTTGCCAAATTAATTAATATTTCTTATCTTGAATCCCAACAAATTACCAATGCATGTAAGGGCTTCAGTCTGGCTTCTAACAAACACAGAAGTCACAAAGCCATTGCTACAGGGCAGAAAAGGAGACTGGTGCTCTACAAAGATGTCAAATGTCTTTATAGAGCACAAAGCATTCTAATATGTTAAGATAAAAATCTGCCATCAAATAATCAGCCAACTCCAAAACTGAAAAGGTCATCAGTTAGAAATATTGCATAGAGTTTATCATCTTTCTGTGATAAAGAAGTGGGAGAGAACTACTTCAGGAATTGTGTTAAAACCATCACTCAATCTATTACAAAACTATTGATGCAGTAATGTGTCATTAGTGGCAATTAGTGAGAGGTTAAATGCTGCACGCTACAGTGATATTGTGCATTAATTGGAAACCACTCATGAGAAAGAATATTCTTATGAAATTAGGTTAGTATTTCAGAATAACTAGTCTCTCCTTGAAAAGAAGAGGTCCTTGAGAGGTCTCCTTCAAAAGAAGAGGTATATTTTTGGTGATTTTATTTCTTTTTTACCAATATAATTTTATATTTTCTATGCTCAAGCTTGCAGAATAGAGTGGAAGCAGACTTGAAAGAATGAAGCACTCCAGTGATCCAGGAGAGAGAAGGAAGGGCAATTCACTCTGAGACAAGTGGATGGGTGACCAGAGTAAGACTGAAATACTCAACTGGGATCTGACTCATGACAATCTTCAAGCAGATGCCTTTTATTGCCCTCAAGCAGATGTCTTTTATTTCCATTCTGTACCTATAAAGGAAAGTAGGCAGTAAAAATAATCTGAAAAAAATACTATAAGATGCTGAAGACTGTGCACATAACTAAATAGATATTGCAAGCAGAAAAAGCCTGTAAATGTACTCCAGAGGACCATTCCTTCTGATCAGAGAACTGCATGATGTGAGAAGGGCAGCCCTTGAGACAGGGGAGAGCTGCAGAACTCAGCAGAGTGAGGCAGTGATGTCCTGCAGCCTGTGTGCCAGGGCACTGCAGAGCAGAGCAGAGCAGACTGACTGGCACAGTTATTCAATCCCTGCACAAGGACATGAGAACAGTCCTTATGGGTCTGATAAAGCTGCCTCCAGCCCAGTACTTTGGTCCAAATGCTGGCCAAGGAGTGGATGTTTGTGAGACAGATAGACAGCAATAATTTTCACACAATGCCCTTCCACAAGCGTGACCTGAAGTTTCCTAAACTGAATGATGAATCTGGATGATGTGCAAATCACACCTTTTCCAGACCTAACAAGGCTGTTGTCACTTTTCCTTGCTGAAAAAGAAGTGCAGGGCTATTAGCCCAAGATGAGCTTAAAATGGGATTAACCTTAGCCCATTTTGGTGCCCCAACACCTGGGAAGTTCACCATAACAGCCCCAAGGTCCCACAGAAGTAACTCAGCTCTCATGTAACTGGACATGGCAATAATCTCCATTTATCACATCCTAGCTTGTAAAATAGGGACAATACTAATACTGTACCCAACTAATATGAGGTCCCTCAGTGTCAGAAACTACAAAGAAATGAGGGAAGTTGGATTTTTTCTCTTTTTTTTGGCAGTATAAAATGAGTAAATAATCCTTTCAGAAGGTTATAACATTCAAGTGATGAATCATGTCAGACCTGCTTCACCTACATTCCATCTGCTGATTTGCATCCCTGTGCAGCCTGGAACAAGTTGTGCCAGAATACCTCAAAAAGCAAAACAAACAAACCAACCTCCCCCTCCAGCTGAGAGGATTTTGTACTTTGGACTCCTTGTCCAAAGAATTTCCCCACCAGTGTTCCTGTGTTCCAAGAACTGCCATTTTACATTTTGTGGTAATACTGAAGACAGCAAAGTTAGAAAGGTGCCCCACCCCCAAAAATACATTATGTGTCCCACGAGGAAGACACATTTTATTGGATGGATAATAATGTGCTAAAAGTTCTATCATTCATGAGTAATTTGGTTATCAAAACTGAAAGGTCACAAGATATTTTCTGGTTTCACATATAACCTGTGCCATCTCCATATAAATATAGATGTATGTACCAGTGAGGAAATTTATGGGCTATGTCCTGTATGACAAATCTGCTTTTTCAGGGTAGTCTGAACAACTTTCTGATTGAGCTCATTTGAGTGATGTGAGTGAGATCCTAGGCGGGAATAAAGAAAACTGTGTTTGTATAAATTTCTTGGCTCCCCCAATCGTGTGCTGGACATTTATGGCAGGATGCTGGAAATTTCCTGGGTTGCTAAACCAGTCAGACATATCTGGAGAAGTGGTTCCCAGGTGTTCAGTCAGCTGAGAGACAGAGATTCTTTCCTATTCCTCACTTGGTAACTTCTACCCCTCTCTCTCCTCTGCACTGTTGCCCTCTGGCCCCATTCCACCTGCAGCAGCAGCCCCTGCAGTGGGCACAGGAGAGGATCATCCTGGCCCTGAGAGTGCCCACAGCAGGAGCACTGTCACATTCAGAGCCTTTGCACAACCAGTGAGGCCCTGCCAATGTTAATTAGTGAGCAAAAATTCACCAAAGGACTTTCAACCCATGGCAGTTGTCAAAGGCAGGTGAACTTGAGAGGTTTCTCAGCAACTACTTTGCCTTTTCTCTCAACAAGTTTTTTTTTATTATTATTATCAAAGGTGGGGATTTAGTCGAAGATCTTTACAAAAAACCCAAGCAAGCCACTGCTCAGAGCTAAAAATGTATGAGCCAATTTAAGATCATTTTATACTGATATACATATATAGGGAACCTACAAGTGTGTTACTTGCATATTGTGTCGTGCCTGATCTGACACATTAGGAAGAAGTTTTCCAGACTTGAAACTTTTCAAGAGATCTGTTGAGAATTTGTCTTGTTCCCTATTAGTTAACTATTACTGCATTAAATGATGCTACTGTTTATCTCCTTTGAAAAAACACATATTATCCTTTAAATTAATTATATATGAATTTATCTTTGTGCCTTCTGTTGGGTTTGTATGTCTTCATCATTTCTGTCCAAAAACTCTGAATTTGAAGCTATTCACTTATTAATTACAACATATTTTTGAAGTTTCAAAATTTGGTGTACTTTCTTCAGACTTGACGTATATCAAGCACTACCACCAGTTGCTCAACCTCTCTGCCATCCATATCCTGCCAAATATAAAAGAGGTAGATAAACATGGAAGATGAAAATGAAATGGGAACAGATGGGCCCATCTGCAATTATACCTCTGAAAAGACTGAGAGCCTCACAGAGATTTATAAACCTTCTGGAGTCCAGAAATTTGGTGTTCTCATAAAATGATCCTGAAAGTATTTTAAAAAGTAATTGAAAATAAAAAAAATTATGTGGAGTAAAGGAAACATCTCAAATCAACATTGTACCAACAAAGAGAAAACAAGTAAGAGCTCAAAAGCTTTTGCAAGTGTACATAACTTGAGTAAGAAAATGGAAGATACCATTTTTCCAAGAAAGGTGTTCTTCCCCCCCTTTCAACCAAGCAAAAAAGAAATTTTTAAATAAATGTGATAAGAGGACTTGACTCACAATGATTCTGACCCTAGGATGTGTCAGTTATAAGTTTTTCTCTATAAGAGGGTCCATAACTTTTATTGGTCTGGTAAAAATTGCTCCATCAAATCTGTGAGGTTCCTCCATTTTTGGACTAAATAAAACTGAGCGAGTAGTCTGCAATCCTCCTCTGCTTCTCCCATTAAGTCTTGGGTTTGCTTCTGGATGTATTAAAGAAGCAGTAATGCATGGGGTGGTTTTATCCCTACAAAGATATACCTGTTTATCTGTTACATGCTCAACTCCTTGGTGAGGATGGCACTAGAGTTAATTAACAATTCAGGGAATATCTCCAGATTATCTCCCCACTTTCATCAAAGTTTAGAGCACTGATTTTCCACAGGCTGCTCAGCTGTAATGGCTTTCTTTCTAAAATATCCCTTTTTCTCAGTAGGTTGTCAGACAGCCTAGACAGGGATGACTTCAGCTTGTAAAGTGTTGGCTATGACATAAGAACAGAAGTATTAAATAATATAATTTGTATAAACTGAATTTAAAATAGCAAGCTCTAGCTCTGTGAAATTTTATACAGCAAAGACTAACACCCCCAAGGCAGTCATGGGTAATGGATTGATTCACAAAAAATCCGAGTCAATTTTCTAGGAATTCAATAAGAAAATTAAAGTCCATGCCTTTGAACACTATGAGCTGAAGCAGTTAAACAGAAAAAGTTCCAGGAAATTTCATCAGCTGGCTTCTAAACTGTGTGAGATGTAGGAGATGCTCAAAATGGAATTGCTCCAAGGACAGAGGACAATTGCTCCATCCTCTTCAAGCAATAAGCTTGAAATATTTTCAAGCAATAGAAAAAAACATTGATGAGTAAATTTTCTAGGAAATATGAATAAAAAACAAGCTGTCAATAAGTGGTAACAGAGACCACTTGTTTATGCAGTAATAACATTAGCAGCAACATGTTTTTATGCTTTTCTCCGCATTAACCAAGTTTTTGACCTCAAAGTCATTAAAAAACCTTGAGAGAATTTGTAAAGAAAAGAAAAGGAAAATGCAGGACCCAAACCTCAGCACCACCAAGGGAAAATGAGAGAAGGAACTACCCTGCTGTGAAACAATGACTTATATCCAATTTCTCCAAAACTGCTTTTTCATTCAGCCATGGAAAGAACTTTTCAGGCTAAAAAAACCAAGTTAACTTAGTCTGCAAGTAATAGCATTTAAAAGAGAGAAAAAAGGTCAAGGTTTTCACAAGTCAACCTCCAAAACTTGTTCTGAGAGACAGAATTAATGCAAGTGCATTGTTTTGCTTTGTTCTTTCTCATTAAGTCAAAGCTGGAGAGGACCTGGTTTCCTAAAAACAACTTGAAAGAAATTCCAATATTAGCAACATGCAGTGTTTCAGAAAGGCTGTGTTCAACAGTCTTCTGGGATGAGAATTTCACAGAAATTTATGAAACAGTATAAGATGTAGAACTAGGAGTCAAGAAAACACCATAAATAATCATTATTTGTTTCTCATCCTCTGTTTTAATTCTGTAAATGTAATTCTAATATAATTGCCTCAGGCTTAGTGTTCAAGCTGCAGGCTGGGTTCCATTTCAAGGTGTTCTCAGATGAACAGCAACGCTTCCAAATCAACAAAAGAAATACAATGTAAAATGCCACACAGTTTTTTTTTCCTGAATACAAACCAGAGTAACTTGAATCCATCATGACATGGTGAAAATAACCCCCATCATTCTGGTCTGAAACCAATAAATTCAACTGATTTCTGTATTTTTGTTGCCATTTAAAAATGGATGTAAGTAGACAGGAAAGTCTATTTCCAGCAAACTGATTTGTCTGTGGTAATTTTCAAATTTCCTCTGAAATTGCATGTCTATTTTGGCCTTCTTTTCTGTTCAGGTACTTTGGAAAAGGGATCAATGAAGCTCATCTTACTTAAGTCTAAATACCCATCTCATAAAATATATGATTATCTGGGGAGAAAGACTAGAATAAGGAGGTGACAAAGCATAGGGAACTTGAATTCAATTATCGTAATCTATTTTCATGGTAATTTGGTTAATTTCTTAGAGAGAGACATTTGAATCTGAAAAGATATAAAAGAACCAAGAGAGAAAGTCTGGAAATTGAAACTCCATCTAGGAAATGTTACATCCTTTTAATGTGAAGAGATAAAAATATTTAGAATATTTTTTAAAAAGTAATAGACATTTCAGAATTTCAAATTCTTAATTTCCAGGTAGATGTTGTAACACCGATATCATAAGTATTTAACCTGTAATATAATATAAGACAGGCTCAATGATTACAGCAGACTCTACAACTGATGAATTTTTTAGGAGAAATGATTTTGAGATTAGGTCAGGGAGGAAAGTTTTTAGTGCAAAATAGTAAAAAATCTACCTACTTCATCTTGAATCAGCTGTGGGTGTGAAAAATTACTTGTTTCTCTAGGCAATATTTTAAGCAAATATTTTGGTAGATACACAGAATTTGCCACCATTATTTTTTTCTCTGTTGTTTCAACAATGTTGAGGTTCCAAGTCTTGTTTTCTTTCCAGTGCTTCTGCCATCCTCTCCATTGGTACAGATCTCCTTTCTTGCCCCCTTCACTTGTGTTTCCCAGGAACAAAACTGCCAACTAGTTCACTAAATCCTTGCAAACCACATCATGATCCAAACATTTTTATTTGTGTAATGTTGAATCATGCAGGGAGCCTTCCATGCAGCATTTATTTGCAGCAAGAAAAATACAATAAAAAGTTACACAGCTATTTGAGCTCTGAGGTTATTCAAAGCACAGTGGAATGAAAATTACTCTCTACCACAAAATCCTTCAGTAACTGAGGTATGGAAAAAGGGAGAGGAAATTGAAAAGATGGAAATGCAAGGGGTATTTAGGGCTGAGGTTATCACCTCAATTACACAGAAGAGTAAAACAAAAGGAGCGTGGATAGATAAGGTCAAAATGGAGTTTGATATTTCTGTGCAGCTTAAAGGACAAAGAAAAAGGATTTATTTGAATTCTTTTCCTTCCAATTCTCCATAAAGTATTCTCTCCCAAATAACCAGATGGTATAGGTTTAGCAAGTGGAAGTGTGGGAATATATATGAATGCATTCAAGGTGCTACAACTTCCCTGCCACCAGCAATGCCTCTACAGGGAACAGCCTCTACAGCCTGCAGGGAACATTAATTTTCTCTTAAAAACACACACACCTGTATACTGCATATTAAATTTATAAACCTCATTTTAATTGCATTTTCGCATGCACCTTTTCCCTACACAGAAGGTAAACCCACTTAATAGGTCTAGGAAGACTGGTAAAGGGTCAGAAAAGCCTGGACAGGTTCTGCTTCTTCCATTTGCATGTGCTGTGCCTGGATAAAAAGAATCTTTGTGCCATGCCATTCGAAGGATCACAGTGTTCTCTCACACCCTTCATTACTGCCAGGGAAAATGGAGTAGCAGATTTCCTCCTTTCTCACATTAGTAAGTGCACTTCCCACCAGTTTGCTCTTCCTTCAAGTAAATACAACCCTGACTTTCTCTTTTCCCTTTGCAGAACGTGTCCTTTTACTCAGGAAAGGAAATGAGAAGGTTATCTTCTGAACCTGTCATACAACAGGCAAACCTGTCTCATTTACAAGGTCAGAAGATTCAAACAGTGAATCTTTCTTCTCTTTTCAAACTAAAAGGAGTGATAAGTGCTTACTTGATTAAACCAGTGGATAAGAACATCTATTGTAATTCTTTTCTCTCTTTTCATTTCTTCCTTTGGCTCCATGAGATAACAATGGAGAACTTTTAGCCTGGCATTGATCCAAGCTCTGAAAGGACTTGCTGATTATGGATAATGTTCTTATTCAAATGAGCAGTCCCCTTGAAGCAAATACCAATGTTGCCTGACTGTAATGAATGAACAGGACTTCATCTGATATTTTAAATTAATTTTTATTACATGAAAGTATATTTATATATTCCAGTCTCTAATCTGACTGGATTTTATCATTGACTTCTGCTAAAGAATAATCTACACCATGTGAAGTCATCAAGTTAGATCACAGTTAAATATCTTTTCCTTAAAAATATGCCTCCATAAAAAAATATAAACAGTCACAGTAAAGGACAAGAAAATTAGGAATTTCAAATGTCATATTAAGCACATTTGTATTTGTAGACTATTTTAAAAAATGATGCCCTAAATACAAATATTTTAAATTCTCCCTCTAAATTGTCTCCATGACAACCAAAAGTCCCAGCACACTTAGCAATTTCACATACACAAATAATTTTATCATCTTTATTTCCTTTCTTTAAAGCTTTTAAATTCCAAAATAAACCTTCTGAGATTGGAAAGACAGCAGAAAAGTAGCGGCATTCACAGGGTTGATGAACAATGTATTTATGAAGAGATATAGGATTTGTTTATTTTCTATTCTTTCCTTAATAATTCCTAAAAGGTGATTTCTTCTGGACACTCACCAAACACCGAGCTGATGCTTTTCACCAGCACTATTTGTAACTATCCCAAAGTCTTGCTTTTGACAATTAACAATCCCAGAGATCATAATTTTATATATGGAGCTCAAATAATTTTCTTCCATGTCACTTTACATTTATCTACACTGAATTTCACTATTTTAGTGCCCAGTCAATAGTCTTAGGAAATTCTTCTGTAATTATTCTTGATCATTCTACCTTAAATCTCTAATAACAGTAAATAACACCACAGTATTGCTGATTCCAAGGTCACTGACAAACATGTTGAAGTCTGAACCTTTTTCTCAGTTCAAAAATTACAAAAAAATTTCCTATACAAGGGAGATCCCATAATAAGCAGAATTAATTCTTGTGGGTAGTTTCAAAAGTTATCTTATATAGTTCTTGAAGTCAGCTAAGGATTCAGAGGTGTCAGCCTGAGAACCACTTGAGTCCTTGAGTGAACACCTGTGGCTGTGGTTAGTCCTGGTCACAGTCTGAGGGAAAGCCAGGGCAGCAACAGCTCAAATGTCCATCCCCCTCTCTACAGCATTTCCAAAACTCACACGTGGCTGGAGTTCAAAATTCCTAATATGAGAACAAAGTCAAGCAACCCCACTGGATATAAAGATATAAAAAGTATTTTATGCGATGACAGGTCATACACCCTAAAGCTGAGTAAGCTTGAATATTAAATATATTTAGTGTGAACTTCAAATCCTTTGCTAGAAGGTAAAAATGAGACAAAAATGGAGCAGATGACATTTCAGTCAGACGAGATGGGAATGGGATAGCAGCTTTGAAAGCTGAGGGATAACTCAAGGAATGCAGAAGGGTCAGCAGCCTGGTATAACAGAGTATTTCAAACACAGATTATTTTCAGAGGTGAATCAGGCTTTAAAGATACAAAAGTAACTACAAACCTTCCTTATCTTTCATAGGAAACAATCCCCTCTGAGTCTATGGGGCTGTGTAGATCTTTGCATTTCCTTTTATTGAAATTCATGAAATTGAAGGTACATTTATAATGATTTGGCAGGTTGGGTATAGAAGTGTCAGCATGCATTCATTACCTCTGGAGCACCTCAGCTCAGCATGCCCTTAGCCAAGCAGCTGAGTAGGGACTGTCCTGTGCACCCCACTCAGATATGCCGGAGTCCCTCTCCCTTGACAGGAAACCTGCTCTAGAACAGATCTTGGAAGTAGCCCTGATTTTGCCAACAAATCTTCTCTTTCTGTTGTAAGCATCCCAACTAGTCACAAATTAGATTAAATTGTTTTTTCATCATTACTGCCAGGACATAGAATTTTGACTAGTACCAGTGATTACCTGGTGGACATATCTATTTATATAACCATCAGTCAAATCAGCTCTGCAATAGTTACCAAGTACCTCCTACTGTCCACTAAAATCACTCTGAAGGGGTGATCCTCAAATGAATATTTACATCTTCCACACTAGATGTCCAGAAATGGACGTATAACAAGCAATTCCTATAAATAATGTCCACACATCAGGTTTTGCTGCTCTCAATTTTACTGCTCTTCTTTCTTCCAAGAGAACGTGCACCAATTCACACAACTGCTGCAAGAAATTTATCTGTAACTTAAAACATAATTGAGCACTAAGAATATTTTTGCCTGCTACTGACCTCGTGGTAAACTCTATCCATAACTGATGACTGGCATGCCTCTCTACTTGTGAACTCTAACAAAATACGTACTTCACATGCTTTCTTTTTCTTTTTGAGAAATTCCTCATAATATTGTGCAACAGGGGAAAAACAAAGAAACAAAATTTGATGGGGTTTTGTCCATTCAAAATACACAGTTTTGTGGAGGCAGTAAAAAAAGTGCACATCTGACCTTCTGTCTTATATAGCACAGAAATTAAAGTGATTTTCATGAAAAGCACAAGCAGAAATTGAAGACTCTAACACCCAAAACAAATTTTACAGACTCCGTTTCCCAGCCTGGTTTCTTTCAGATGTGTGTTCCATGGTTAACTGCTTTGGTAATGGCCCTGAGTGAGGCCTCTCCTAGAGCAGGGGCATTTTTAGAACTGTTCTCTTCCTTTCTGATATCTGGGAAGAATTGATATCAACATTCATCCATTCCCTCAGGGAAGGCACTGACAGGGCCTGTCTCTGACTGATCAGCTGCTCAAATGCTGCTGAGATTAACTCAGGACACAGAGGGATCTTCCTTCTGTTAAACCCATCTGTAATTAGCCAACAGCTTCAAGAACTGTAGACACACAGACATACATGAAAAATCCTCCAGAGAAATGAAAACATTGGTGAGCAATCTAAACTAGTGCTGCTTCTTTTACTTATACTGTAGTCTGTATCAGTGGTTGCAAAAATGATTTCTTGAATCTTAGAATTCCAAGCACTCTTGAAATACCTTTCTTTGGTACCTAAAAAAGTCATCCAGGTCAAACAGAATTCCATTTCTCAGACAACCCAGAGCAGCTCCTTAAGCTAATACATGTGTGGCTACACACAAATGTGTGCAAAAGTGTTTCCATTTAAATGCAGAATGATCCACTAAGAACTTCCATTTCAAAATGCTGTAGGAAGTCAGTCTCTAAACTTTCCATGACTTCTTTCCAGTAAGTTCCTAATCTCTGCATTTACTGGTAAAAGCAGCATTCAATCATATTGATATTGCACAAGTACCGCGCTGTGCGTCAGACAGATGTATTACCTGTGCATGCATATGAAAATATTAATGTGAAGAGTATTATTAAAGTTCACAGAAAAGAGTTTATATCTTTTTGTAATACTGCATACTAAATATTCTTGTGACACACCACACATATAAAATCGATTCTAGCATTTATAAAGGTGTAAGAAAAGTAGAATGAGGCAATTTGAGCTGTAGAAACAGTAGAATATTTTTCCTTCTTACACTCTACACAAGGATCAAATCTTTGAAAGAAATATCAACATTTAAGTTACATGACATTGCGAGGATATCACAGACTGGGTTTTGTTTGTTTTTTGTTTTTCTAATGTGGGCAGTAAGGCTGAAGTAGACAGAAAGGGGTCTTCTATTTTTCCTTGCTGTCTTGCCTTGATTGCAGCAATAGCGGCTACACTGATGTACAATGATACACTTGACATCCTCATGTTAATAATTGGTGACTCCCTGAGGTCAAGTTATTTTTATAGAGGCTGTCAGCAGGAGGGAGGGCTCTCCCCACCCTCTTTGGAATTCACAGTGTGCTGGCACATCACAGCTGCTTTCCCAGCCACTGGGATGATAATCAGCACTGCAGGATCTCCTGCAAAAATCATGGAAAGACGTTTTAGCTCTCCCCAGAAGCCCAAGCAAAAGGTATTCCCTGCATGGATCTGAACCTGCACCCATCTTTTCTGCAGCCAAGGGAGCTCAGAAAAATGTCCAAGTCTAACCTGAATCTGGCAACTGTTCAAATAAGAAAAGTACTGTCCAAGACACCAATGTCAGCTGTGGTTTCTTTAATTTGAAAACAAACCAAGTAAAACTTTTCCCTGAATACTTCACCAAGAGGACAAAGGGGGAAAAGCTATAGAACCAGGACTAGCTGAAATGTCTATTTAGCTAAGTCCCAAAGACTCCTTCATATTGGTAATCTGTTCTATTTTATATTTTAGCTTTTGGTTTTTTCTCAAAAAAAACTGGTGTGTGACTGGGCTGAGAGGTCACATATAAATTAGAGAAGCAGCAGATGTAGAAGACTGAAACCATTGCAGTAACACTGGTCCTGTTGAATGATTGTGGTTTTTTTCCCTATAAAGATCTACAACGGGTTGATAAATAAAAATTTTGAAAAATACTGATTTACAGAACTCCTAAGTATTAGTGGATGCTAATATTGGTTCTGCAACTCTTGGTAGTTTTTAATTATTCCTAAGTTATCATTTTCAAAGGAAACTACAACTTATTTAGAGACTACTATTTTAACTCAAACCTTTATGTCTGGGCACAGACATTTCTTTTTCCCTCTGTCCTACATCATTTTGTCCTCTCCTCCAGAGGGTCTTTGTATTTTAGAGGACATCTGAAAGCTCTTTGGCTATTCTGTTTACGACGTTATTTTGCAGAGCTCTAATTACTAATGTATTTAGCATTCTGAGTCTAGAATTTGAGCCTTCTGACAAATTATTAATCATGGATATGAGGAGCTCAAAAATAAGAAAACAAAAAGCTTACTGTGGCCATAGGCTTTTTAATCTTTGTTATTCAGCAGTTATGTGTGTTGACAGGAATACGAACACAAATCATGTAATGGAAAAATTTCTGCATGAGAATGAGTGACATGTACATTAGCAGGACCCCTCCTGCTACCCTGAGCTGTGCATAAACTTCCCTTCAGCCCATTTTGTTGAAGCAACAAATCAGTCAACTTTCTTTACCCACTGATCTGGCCTCATCTAATCTGTTTATTAGAACTCTGTAGGAAAAAATAAACTAAATACTTTACATCATATTATTTAGCAGGAAAGTAATAAATTGATTAAATTTAATCTACATTAAAAAAAACCAAACCTCTAAACCCACAGCCCTAAGATCTCATCAACTTTCATAGGGAAACCCTGGTTTTCTTATTCTCTCTCTTGATACTGAACAAAGAGCACATAAAATTTCTGTACCTTTTCAGTCACTGTGCTGAGCATTTCAAACCTTAGGAAAATTTTACTTCCTGGCAAAGAAAATAAATGTAAAGAAACCAGTTCCTAAACCACAATTACTTAATCTTACTTAATTCTCTGACAAAAGTAAAAGAGAAGGAGAAAAAGGAAAAGGGGAAATATGTTAAAATGAAAAGACCTTTCCAGAAACTTTAAAGATCTATAGGCAATTGATGTTCAATTATAGTTTCCCAAATTGACTGTTCCACTACACCTTAGGAGTATTTTCTCCTGCCTGTATTTCCATCAATTTCTCATGAACGTGTCAGTGAACAGGATTCTAAGCCTTTTCCAGATTTCCAGTTCAGCGCATTGACTGCTCCTCCTTAGAGCCTGAGCTTTCCATCAAACAGGAAAATCAAATCAGTTTGATACTATTAGTTCTCACTAAATCCATTTTGGCTGTTTCTTATAGCCTTATTAGGCTCATAAGTATCTGGTCATTGTTAACCTTTTTGAAAAGACAGAAGAGGGGCTTAGAATTCCTCTTCCATTGCATTTACACCCTGATTAATTGAGACCCTGACTAATTTCACTCTTTTTTTCACCTAATGTATTTGTTTGTAGATCCTCTTCCTTTCTTTACCCCTGGTATATATCAATGCACTCAGCATTTTATCTTGGCTGATTTTTTAAGCTAGAGTGTTTTGATATCCTCTGAGAGATAACTGTTCTTTTTTCCATTTGTGCATGTTTCCTTTCATGTTAAAGATACCACAACACAGACAAACTACCTTCCATTGGCTTTTTAATGCCTCTGCTTTTAGACAGCTGGCTCTTTTTGCCACTATGACCAGAGGTAGTCATGATTGGATTCATTTATCCAGACACTTTTGTACCATCACTGATTCTTGCTTTGTCATTTTTTGTGATGAAATCCTCCTGCAGCACTGCCTGCTAACTCAGGGCAGCAATTTGAGCTGGGGGAGCTGCTGAGCCCACCAAACAATCTGAGCCAGCCTTTAGACAGCTGTGGTTCCAATCCCCCCTGTAATGATAATTTCACCTGGGAAGCAATGCAATTTGTGACATTTCCAATTCTCACTAAAAGCACAGGCACATTATGATACTATCTGGAAATGAAAATTTAGATTTAAGAAGTGTGATTCCTACTAAAAGCATATTACAGGCCCAGCTAATCACTTCAGTCAAGGCATTACTGGTGCTTTGCATGTAAACTCCAGACTAATTAACTGTCTCTGCCAGCTGCAGGTTTTGAACAAGGTACAAATACTATGTATTTTCTCCTAATTTTAGTAATTTGGATAGCTATTGTTCAATAACTGCAAATTATCCAGGCCCTTGAAGCCAGACAAGTAGCTGGCTACAAACAGCAATGGCCCCTGCTAATTCCTGTTTTTTCTTCTTTGTTACTAACAGAAAACCTACTGGGATGGATGACCATTATCACCAGACACATACAGAGATGGACAATTTTGTGACAGTTGCTTTTATAGTCAGGATTTCAGATGACTAGGGGTAACTAAAAAAATATGATTCAGGAACATATGTTAGCTGTTATTTTAGTGCAAACATTGTGAATATGTGGAACATATATTTGGTGTTCATAGACTGACAACAGCAGACTCTCAGATGTAAAAAAGATATAAAGCAATTTAGTCTATTGAAGATGCTCTACTGCATAGGGCTACTCAGATGGGACTCAGTAGAGATGATTTCTGTTATGCCAGTGATTTACTCTGTAACCTGTTGTATTATTTCTTTCCACTCACTGACTTTGATTAAGGGAAAAAGATTACTTCTGCCCGTGAATTTGTGCAGCACAGGATCTTTCATTCAAAACCAGGCCCTGATCCTAGAGAAAACAAAACAATAAAAAACCCATCAAAAACATTTCCCCAGCTACACAAAAATTTCTATTCTATACAGTCATACAGCATTATTGCTTGTTAGCTGATAAACCTATGGTAGATGCTGTGTATCTACAATACACAATAAATAGGAGAAATCCACTTATGTCCATAGCAATACTTCAGCACTGCTGTAAATGCTTGCCTTAGCTGAAGCACCAGCTTCTATCTGTACTGTGTTGAAAAGCAACAATTACAGCCATTTAATTGACCTGATCCAAGTGCAGCTCTGGAGTTAACATATAGAAGATATCATCACCCAATCTATTAGGGCATTATTGACATTTTCAGGAATTGCTTTCTGAAGATAAAGATGAAACAAAGTTGGGATTGATTTAAGTATTCAAAAGGGTTTTATTCACTGGTTTTACAGTGTAGCAAGTGTCATTTCTGAAAGCCATATGGATTTAAATTGATTTGAAATAGAGTTCTTATTTAATTATCTGGCACAATTGCATTTTATGAAACTTACTGATTACTGTGAGAGGCTCTCTGTGGCAAAAGCTTATAGCAAAGAGAGAAGGAAGTCAACAGATGAGAGGAGGATTGTTAATAGGCTGATGAAGAATGAAGACATACAAGGCTAAATCACCAAGGAGTGTGTTTTGAAGTTCTTGAGCATTTCCAGATTGGCTAAGGATTAAGAGCTTTATGCAAAAGGGAGATGGAATAATTTCCAGGAAAATGAAATCATTTAGACTTCAAAGTGAAGCAGCAAACTTAAAACCATAAAGCTGTGGAAGAAATTATGCTCTTTCAGGGTAAAAATATCACAGCATTTTCAGAGCATGCAGAAGTCTGAACTTGTACACTCTCCTCTGACCAGGGGGATACAAAAAATGCCTTCTTCAGTCTGTGCCTGTGCTGAGATCCTGATGGGGTGTGCTCTGGTCCTGGCACCCCTTTTCCTGACCTCTTTTCACACGGGGGCATCAGTACCACTGGGATAGGTGAGAAAGTCACCCGTGCCAGCACATTCAAGGAAGCTTTCATGTAAGGATGTCTGGAAGGGAGGAGAGAGAAAGACAGCACTGAGTGTGTATGGATTTCTTCCCCAAGTTAATGGTTGGTCTCCTCAATATTCTCAGTGATGATATTGTACCTATTCTGCAAATCTGCTCTGAAAGACATCCTAAATTTTGAGCCTCTCAGACTCAAAACTTGGTTGGGCTTTTTTCTGGATATGACAAATCAGGCTCAGTCACAAGATTCAATGTGTTCAGCATTGTCCCAACTGAGGTAGCTTGGGACATACCCAAAACATTCTAAAATTCTACAGAATTCTAAAAGTCTACAGAAAGTCTTATGCCAAAAGAAAGTCAGGTGAAACTCTGGGATAATGCAGGAAGTTGGTGGAATCTGCAGAATCACAGTTCTGTAGTTGCTGGGTAAATTTCAGCTATCCTCAGGTCATGCAGAAACACTTGCAATAAGTTGTAAAGGTAGTGACTGAGAGCTGAGCTCTAGAGCATTTGTGGCACCACAGTTTCAAAAATCACACCCACATCCATAGGGTCTGAACGCCTTAGTGAAAAACAGAGTGGCTCACAAATGCGTAAGAGAGATCAGACATTTATATCAAGTAAATCAAAAATCTGATATGTTTCCAACCAGCTTCCAGGTTCCAACCAGCTACCAGCTTTTGTAGGTCAAATCCTACAGCATTTTTGAGGCCTGAAGGACTTTTACTGAGCCAGCACCTCCAGTATTTGGTTCTGAAGAATTTAATACATTTCTGGCCATGGAAAAAACTCTGCTAAACTTTACAGATATACATGGCCAACTGAAAATGTAGAGTCAGAGGTCTGAGAAGCATCAAATTTGCTCTGCCATTATTTAATTCTACAAAAACTGCTCCACAAACCCTGTGTCTGTGGTTGTTTTTGCTTGAGGCTATGTCGCCTCCTTCCAGTTTGAGGAGATAAGAAATAATTGCCATTTTTCAGCCATCACTGGCAGCAGTCCCTAATACATAAGGCTGTATTCAAACTGATACTTCTTCCTGGAAAAAATAATGAATCCAACTGTGTCTCCCTTCAGCTATCCCTCATTATAAATGAGGGAACAGGAAAGATGCTGCTGTTTGCTGTTTGAAGGGCTAAGACATCGGGTTTAATAGCACTATAAAGGACAAACTTTAATATCCTTTTATTTCTCTGTTTATTTCTGGAAGGAGGTGGAGGAATTGGGCTGAAAATGGCTTTCTAGATCTGTGTGGTAAGCTTACCTGATTCAGTGAGCTTCATAGCAAAAATTTATACAAAGTTTAATTTCTAAAATCTGAGACATATGACTTGGGGAGCAAAGCACTGGAGGTGTTCTTTGGTTAAGCAAACTGAGGAGCTTGTCAAAAAAATCAGACTTCATTCTGAGGAAAAACTAATAAGAAAATTAGGGATGCATTTTTACCACATTTCAAGTTACCATGAGCAAGATAAAACATGTTCTTTTTGACATTTTTGTACAAATTCAGAAAAAAAAAACCCCATAAAACAAACCAAACCTCAGATATAAAACAATTAAAAATTTGGCAAGATTGGTTTCCCTTTGACATGCAGTGTTGCTTCAAAGACAGTGCAGCAGAAATGCTCAGTATGGTTGAATTTGTACTAAAATTCTGCCCTCTCTCCTTCCTATGATTTGCAGAGAGCTAAATTACAAAGGAGACAACTTCAGTGTAATTAAAACTGTGATCCACTTTGAGGAAACACTCATTGCAGAAACAGCGGTAAACTCAAGTTCTCCGATTTTTACCAAAGCCAAATGAGTTTGATACATTCCAGAAATGTTCTGCAAGAGTCAAATAAAATTATTTTTAGGCCATCTTAACTTCATCCATCACTGGTAAAATAAAATGGGCTTTTGCAAATCCCTCTCTTGCAACCACTCATAAATAAAGGGTACAGCTCTGTAAATCTGCATCCCTTATATGCCCTCTGCAGTTTTATGCTTAAATTAAAAAGTCAGAATCTATTTCATATTGTCAAATGGATCTTTAGCAAGTGGGATTTGTTTTCATATTGTTGTACCTAGTAAGCATAGTGAATACATGAGCTTTTTCACTAAATTAAATGAAAAGATTATTGCTTTTGCCCTAAGCAGACATTACTGAACATGCCCAGGAAGATAAATGTAGAAAGCAAAATATAGCAGAAGATTGAGTACTTGTCAAAACCAAATTGAAGGCAGTAGGCAGCAAATTGGATTTTCTTTTACAATAACATGCAGTTCACATTCTACTACTGTAATGAATATTATAATGTGTGCTTCCTAATATAATGCCTAGTGATGCATTTCTAGAACTATTTCTCTAAGCCTAAGGATATTCTTGTTATATCATGGCTCAGTACATAGTAATGATAAGTTTGTTCAGTTTGCTGCATAGCCTTAAGGATATCTTCTTCTGAAGAAAGGAAAATATTAATCTCTAGATTTCTCTTTCAGTTATAGGGATTCAAAGCTATGAAACTCAGCAGATTTACAGTCTTCACACTGTCCAGCTCCCAAATATCTATGGCTGCTTTGAGAACCAGCACAAGTACCACAAACAAGCATCAAATCCTTCCCAAAGCTTCGAGACAACAATGAGTTCTGGGGCTGAAAACCCAGCTTGGAAATTATGAACCCAAACCATCTTGATCCTTCTAATTTTATAAAAAAATTAGACAATGGATAATCAGCAGTCTGGTGAGCATGAGTCACAGAGCCTGTATTTTCTGCTGCACAGATCAGTGGTTCTGTGCTGAGAATGGAAGCCCAGGTGTGCAGGTGACTCTAAGTGACATTGCCAGGAAGGTCACTCTTTCACCCAGAACTGAACCCCATCCTACATGAGACAATAATTTTTACATTTATGAGAGAATAATTTTTTTGTTGTGTTTGTAGATGATGGAAAGGGGTCCGTGTGTGCAGCACGCATAGAGCGTAAAGAAATGGAAAGAGAGAAATAAAGATTTTTTTATACTGGGTATTAAACTTTACTATATATTTCAAAAGAAAGAAGTATAGGCAAAAAAAGCAGTAACGTGAAATGAGGCGGGATCATGTGGGTGAGAAGGGATGCTTGGTTGTCATAACAAAGCAATACCTTCCTGCACAATTCAGATCTTAGGGGAACATTTCTTGCTGAATTTAGCTTAAAAATAAGGCAATCAGAAAACACTGATATGCTGAGTCTCAACGTGATAAAAAATGTACATGGATGCCAGCCTTGGGGATTACTGTATGTGTTCCATATCAGATAATAGCTGAAAACAAGTTGTATATTGTGCTGTCTAAATGGTATTTAAAATAAAGAAGCCAAGGAGCTCCACTATTACCATGCAGTCAGGAAGAGTGATGGGACTGCCTGTTGGTTCAAGGGCACCTATAAAATGCTTCTTTAACAGAAGCAAGCTAATGCAGTGAAACAAAAGATAATCAGTTTCAGGGCTTTAGTCAGAGGAAATTTAAAACTTGACTGGAAAAGTTATAAATATCCTGCATTTTTAAAATCCTTATCAACAAAGAACAGATTTGATATTTAAGTATATATTAATTTCTAGTAATTATGAAAGAAAAAGAGTGACTTGCCTCTGTTTAATCTGTTTTTTTCCCAAAGAAGATCCTACATTTCTTCAACAGGAGGAGGCCTGAGGGAGGTGTGGTGGCCTGAACTCACATCAAAACTCAGATTTTTGTAGAACTTGAAATACACAGAAAATGCTTGTAGTTCTGTCAAAATAAGCTTAGTGTTCCTGTCTTGGAGAAATTTCTGAAGTTATTAATATTCTGTGTGACATCCCATCTTTCTTGACAATAACTTTTATTGTTTCCTGTGGATTATTCAAGTCTCATGTTTAGATTGCCAGAAATCTGGTGTGTAGGACTTTACAGGTTCCATGAGTTCCAAGTTTCAGTCCAGTTTCTTTTCTAATTACAAGTGATTAGTTACAGCAGACATTATTCCTAGTACTAATCCTTCTTTGGAGCTAATCTGACACTGTGTCATTATTTATTTATTAGCTATTGATCATAGGATTTATGAACTACAAGAACTCAGCTGGAAGAATGTTTCTTTTAAAACAAAACTAGCTTAGCATGAAGATTACAGACCAATGAAATTCCTGGAAAACATATTTGGTTTTATTACCTTTTTCCATGTAGATGATCCCTTGATTGAATTTGAATGGAGAAATCCATTATCAAATTCATGAAAGGCAGTTATCATCAGCTGTTTTTCTGAGAACACAGTGAGTAATGCCAATGCACCTTTCAAAATAAAGAATAGAAAAAAACCCCCACACCTTGAAAATGCCAAATCAAGGCAAACTCGGAATGTATCATCATGATGAAATCATCTTCCCTTAAAATTTAGAGTTGATTGGCTAAAAAGAGAACACCTAGTCAGTAGCCAAATGGAAATCTGAGACAATGAGAGTCAGCACTGGGCCACTGCTGCTGATTTTCAAGGCTATACTGAAATTGCAAAGGAGGATGGCAAAAAGGGGAGCATAACTCATAAAAAATTATGATTGGAAGGTGGCAATTTTCTATTTTCATGTTAGGCTTTCTTTTTCAAGACATGATTGGAAAAAAAATTGAAATATTTTGCTAGGTAACAGTAGTTTCTATGTAATAAAACACAGCTTATTTAATCCATTATTTTTACTTATATACTTGTAAATCATATTTAGTGTAGGTGTTCTCTTACTGTTGCTACTGTGTTACAGAGAATCCAGACAACTTAAATGTGATTAGCAGATTAAGGAATGATTTCAAACATGGAAAGATTTAGTATAGGAAAAAATTATGATTTAAAAACTTTAAAAGCTTAAACATCTTCAGGACATCAAAAACTAAATCAGAGATGTCCTTTTCACAAGACTTACTGATTTTACGAGAAACTTGAAGTCTAGAAAAACCCGCTAAGCTAAAATCTTAGTGTTTAAGAAAAATAAATATACATAAGTTAATACAAAGACATACACTAGAAAACATAAGTATAAATCAGCACAAATATGTTAACTCAATGGTTGTTATAACTGTTTTGTGGTGTGGACTTACATAGGTGAAGTGCTTTTCTATTCCCATTCATATTGTGGTAATGCCTGCCTTTTGCAGTGAGTAAAGGGGCAGGATTTCCCTAATGAACTTTTGACCCTTAAAAATGTAATTTGTGCTACAGAGCAACAGTTAACCACTAAATAAGACGTTTTGGTTTTGACCAAGCAAATAATTTTGATCAGCATTAAGAAATTACAACCCAAACCAGATCAGGACACTGGAAATAAATCCATCCTATATATCCATTAGGAAAGTAATTCATTTTTTCCCTAACATGTTCCAGGATAATACTGGGGTAAAATATAATCAGATTCTGAACATCCTATACTTGTTCAAAGACATAAATGAATGTCATGTTTTGTAAAATTGTATCAATAAGAATAAAAAGAAAAAAGGAAAAAGATAGAGACACTAATATACAACCGAAAAAGTTAAACCCTTTAATTTCTTGTTAGATACAACAGATGCCTGAAGCTCGTGCTGTTGTGTTTAAGCAAAGCTGATTTGCTTGTCTGTAACACAACATTATGCTGTAGATTAGTTTTGCAGTTTATTGTACATAATAAGCTTCTGAATTTAACCACATCTATTTGGAAGAGATGGGGGAAATATTCCTTTTTAGCACTTCGCAGTTCCAATTTTCTCCAAAGCCTGCATAGTCTTACCTTAGAAACACAAACCTCAGACTTCGTTGATGAACTTGTAAACTTTCCAAGATATTTGGAGGCCACCTACAGAGAATCTGTGCTTGACCATAAGCAGATAAACCTCAGGGTGGTATCACAGTGTGCAATAGAAACTTCAGCAGCTGAGAATGCAGTCCTTTACGAAAGCTATGGGACCCAAATTACACACAGAGGCATGGAAAAAGTGGCATGGAAGCAGACAATTAAATAGACATAAAAACAGCAAAGTATTTCTGCTGAATGTCATAACATTCAGAGAATTGTGGCTGTAAGTGTTTACACGAAGAGGAGAGATGGATAAATAAGTAGGCCTGTAAACAATTACAGTTTTACAGACTTATTTCCACACACCTCCTCTCTGATGGTATCATAGGAAATCTCTTGAGACTAACCTAAGGAAACATTGCACATACACAGAGCCCAACTTTCTCACCATTCCTGCCTCCCAGGTGAGCCTCACCATGAGCCTCTCCATGAGCTGGGGATTACAAGGCTGCTTCTTCCCTCTGTCCCTGTGATCCCTGAGCCACCCCCTTCCCCAGCTCTGTGGAAAGAGGCTGACCTCTGCTCTGCTTCAGGGAGAGCAGTGATTTAACCAGCCTTTTCTCTAAGCTGCTGGTAGCAATCCCAGCCTGGCACAGCTCAGAGCTTCTGCTGGAAACCAGCTCTTTGATGTGGGAAAGCTCTATGGGGTATGAGAAGAGATTTGATAGGCCTTTACATATTTTTAAAATGTGAAGTAAGAGAACTAAGAAGGCACAACAAGGCGCTCAGGTCTTGCACAGCCCTCCCACCACGACCACTGAGAAGCTTTGTCTCCTACAGAGCAAATAATGTCAGCAGGTCTGCCTGAGGAGTTGCTTTGTGCCCTGCAGCCTTCATCTGCCTCTGCAGTAGGCCTAATCAATAACCCTGCAAGAGGGAGGGAGAATTTAATGGGTTCAAAGGACTTTGCTCAGAACTCCTCTTTTTTGTACCAGCATCCCACCTGAAAGTACCAGTACATGCCTATTTTGCTCATCATAGTTTTATAAGTTGCAGTAGCCTGAGGCAGTTCTTCCCTCCTCCCTCCTCCTCAAATGGAATGAATTCAGCCATGGGGTTTTGCAGCATCTGATCAATATTTACTTAGCAAGACAATCTGAACAAGAACAAAAATATTCTTTTTCATGCATTGGTCTCCTTTCTTTAAACTTGCCAAAATATCTGTCTTGGTCTGAAGCAAGATGTAGAGATTTTAATGAGGAAAGGAAAGTAATAGAATTGGAATTGATTCATTTCGAAATGTTCACAGTTATACAGACTACAGCTCACACCAAATAGGGTTCGTATTCAAAATAAATGTTTTCCTTACCAAGCTCTAAAACCATTCACAAAGTGTTGAAAATTTATCTCCTGGAATAGATATATTTAAATTCAACTGCTTTTATTGCAAATGGGTTGTGGCAAAACGTGTGATGGTAAACAGTTGCAATGAGTTATTAAAAATTCCTATTTTTGTTTTTGTATTAGATCTCCTGTATGCACAGGAGATCTAATAGAAAATCCTTCAAATACATTTCTGCTGGATAACAACAGTTAAAACATTACAACCAATCTGTGCACCCTCAGCAAGTTTGCTGATGATACTGAGCTGTGTGGTGTGGTCAGCATGCTGGAGAGAAGGGATGCCATCCTGAGGGACCTGGACAGGCTGGAGGGGTGGCCCCGTGTGGCCCTCGTGAGGTTTAAGGAGGCCAAGGACAAGGTCCTGCACCTGGGTCAGGCATCCCAAGCAGAGCTGGGCAGAGAAGGGGGTGAAGAGCAGCCCTGAGGAGAAGCCCTTGGGGTGCTGGGGGAGGAGAAGCTCAGCACAGCTCGGCCATGAGCACTCAC
>JBBMKD010000013.1:13863677-13910363 GCA_037834095.1 Argya squamiceps
CCATTTCTTGCCACAGGGCAGAATTCTTCCCCTTGGCCTGCCCATCACAGGCATAAAGAGGAGCTGTTTCTAAAGCCTTTGTCTCAGCCCTCACTCAGCCCTTCCTTTCCCAGGCCATGGGTCTCTAAACCTCCTCTGGCCTTCCCTGACAATAACAGGCAGTCTAAAATGCTGCACCTCATGTGAGCTCTTCCAGCTCATCCATCACAAGCTGATGGATTTTTGCTCTCCCCATTACAGTTATTGTTCACTCCTGTTTATTACTCACTATTTGGCTTATTCTGCAGAGCACTGGGCAGCCAGCTGGCTCCTTGTCTGTGGCCGATCTTCCCCCTGTTTAGATTTCTAATCCTATTCTCTTCATCCAAGTGCAAAATATGGATCAGTTGTGTGTGGGTTTTTTGTTGTTTTTTTTTTTTTTCTTGCTAAAGTGTCAGCCCCTAAGCCACCCCAGAACAATTCTGTCTTCTTAGACCCTGCTGTAAATCTGTTCTTTGAGGGTTTTCTTACTCATCAGAAAGCAGCTTCAACTTTTGACTGCCCTAAAGGCAGTTGTATTTCAATGCTGTAATAAATGTACAATTTCTTTTCTAAATTAGGAAGAGTCATGCTTTGCTCATATGAAAGCTAAAAATAATAAGGAAAAAGAATAAATAAATAAGCAAATAAATAAATAAATAAATAAATAGTAAATATTGCTATTCAGCCTCTCTCCTACAGCCTCATCAAGTCTTCCTTCACAAACCTAAGCATTAGAAAGAATTATAGAGCCATTTTCTATCACTCTTCCTAATTTTCACTAAACCCCTTACCTTTCAAAATAATTGGGACAATTAATGAGCAAGTTGCAAACACATCCATGCTGATTTTCTGAAAAGAAACTTGGTATTTTGCAAGGAAAAGTGTTATTTCACACATAGATGGAAACAAAGAAGGAAATGAGAATTCTAGACAAGGGGTTCCTTCACAGCATATGCAATATTTCTTGCTTTGCTGATTAGTCTCATCACCAACGTCAATGACTCAGGACAGCTATGCCCTCCTACCATTATCTGTGACCAATTTCAAAGAGATTTTGAGCAAACTATTAAGCTCACCACATGTCAAAAGGAGTTTAATGCCATTTTTTTTTGTTGATAGCTGAAGTATCCTTCTGCCCCCCAGTTCCAGAAGATATCTGAATTCCTGTACCACCAGCTGGTGTAAGGGCTTGGCCACAGCTGCCACAGAACTGGTGTCACTTGGGGGAGAAACACAAACCCAAAATCAAAGAAGTACATGAAAAAGAAAAATCTTTCAGCTTGATGAGTTTGGAGCCACTAGGTGTGAAACCACAGCCAAAGTCAGCATTTTGGAGAGAGCAGAGAAAACAGTGCTTTATTTCAAAGCAGCTCTTGAGGTTCAGGTTGTTTGAATCCAGGACTCTCACTCTTCATATTCCTAACTTAATACAAGGACCATCGGTTTTCTAAATAACAGTTTTCCTCACCAACACAAAAGTTCCTCTTTAAAGGAATGATCTGCAGAAAATTCTAGACCTCAGTAACGTTGTGGAATTCTGCCATGGACAGACAGTTCCCACCATGGACAAGCCTATACATGGCATGTTTCTGTTCCCTTTCTCTGGTTGGGTGGACTCGACGGAATCTTTACGAGTGATAAAGCAGTGAGGAAAAACAGTGAATGAGGGGATCTATCAGTAGTTTAGTCTTAGTTTCATTGATCATGCTGAAAATCCAATTCTCTGTTAGCAAACTTTCTTTTAAAGTATAAAGCAATGAAAAGAAGGTACTTCTGAAAGGTTATGTCATTGGGGAAGGAAAACTGAGAGTAATGAATTAACTCTAAATGCTGCAGCTTTAACTATGGAACAGCAGTCACTGTGCACAGGACTGGCAGTTTCATGCAGATTCAATACTCCACTGCAGAAAAGAGTCTGTAGTTACAACCTAAATTGTAGCTCTCAGCATTAGGAAATACATAAGGGTTCACAAAAGACCTGAGTCTATCTTTATACCTTCTCTGGAGCTTTTGAAAACCCCAGTAGGATTTGCAGCTCAAGACAAAATTCAAAAAAGGTCTCCAAAGAAAAAAATATGCAGGCCATAAGAAAACTACTAAAAACTGCATATCTCTTTCTCCGAAGCTGTAGCCCTTTAAACTGCTCATGAACATGAAGGTTAAGGAAATAACTACTTACAGACATGATTAAATATAAAACATAAAGTCAATTTTGAATCTAGCAAGTACAACCTAACTGTAATGTTTAAATCATGTTAAATTTTTAATATCTCTGTGGAGGTGTTCAGTAAAATATGGTAACATTACAAAAAAAAAAAAAAAAGCTGTTTTGATTGGATGTAATATAGGGATATTTTAAATTCTTTTTTGGCCCTAATTCTAATCCTTGTGATTTCCTTGTGATTTCCTTGTGAAAAGGTGTATACAGTCAGGGTCATAGCAAAAGGAATGATTTATATTCCAGATTCTTAATTTTCCAGTTCATTACCAAGTCCTCATTTAATTTAGTACCTTATTTTCCTCTGGCCAATGCATTATCCTTAGTGTTTCCAATTTTATATAAGTATACCATAATACCCACTGAACATTTGAAATAACTATGTGCAATCTTTCTGAAAATCAAATCATTACAAATAACCCAGAATTTCCTGGTATATAAAAAGAGAAAAGATGAAAAACACACTCAATAGCCATTAATCTACTGGAAAAGCATATATCTTTCTATCCAGATAATTAAAACGACCCATTTGAGGCTTTAAAGAATACTACATAATTTCAAAAACAATTGGAGTACATTAACATGAATTTTTCTATTTTAGATTTATATTTTAAATAGAAAGAACTACTTGTAGACTAACTGCTGGGTTTCTGGATACATTAGCTTACTGGTAATGTCATTATAGCACATTAAACCATATGAACATATATTTTAAATAGAAGGCAAAAAGAAATTAAAATACCAGCTAGGAAAATTTGACCTTTTTTAATTACTTCAGTGGAGAGAGAGCTATTTGATGATAATAACATTCCAGGTAATGTTAGATAAAGGATTATTATGAATCTTGTTATTCAAATAATTAATCTACTTCAATATTAACTACCAATAAATGTCACCACTGTCCTAAAGAGCCACATTCTGGACATTCATGACATAGTGTGATATGCGCACAGATAAAGAATTACTTCTATACCACAGAGTCCTATTTACAGACAGATTTGTCCCCAAATCCACCCATAAATTAACATTACTAAAATATTAATGATCTATAGGACTAGCTGCCTAAAAATTACTCAAGAAAAAGCTTTTAAAATAACACATAAAAAGGAAAATATGTTCCAGATGTTTGAATTGCCATGTTGTCCAATAAGAAAAAGGTAATTACCTTGAGTATTTCAAGAGATCATTTAAAAGAGATACAAAGACAACATGACACCAACATAGATGCACCTGAACAAAAATATAGTGGAAATATTGTTATAATAACAGGAAAATAACAAGAAATTTGCTATTTTAATAGATAAGCTATCTCTTAATACCAGTGACAAGTCTATTGAAGCTAATATGAAATTAACTAATATTATAATTTAAGGGAAAAAGGGCACTAAAAATTAAGGAGAAAAAACCCATAAGGCTTGGAATCCTGTCCATAAGTTAAAAACACAGCCTGATATTTATTTTCCCTCTCAGCCCATGCTGTAGTCAACAACCTTAGCAAAATTTAGAGAATGATGTCTTTTCAAAGAGGTCAAGGAATTGCTAAATCCCACTCCTGAATCTTGCTGTTCTTTATAATGACTCATCATGGATGCAGGACTGAAATACTAGTTCCAAAACATGGTTCTCCTGCAGAAATAATATACAGAAACTGGGTCCCTTTCTTCTATTTATCCTATGGAATTCCTGCAAACTGCCTTAAAAAATCTCGGCTGTGGCAGCAGAAGGGAAATTCATGTGGTGTGATAATTCCAAAACGTACCAAATTTTATGCCATGAACACGATTTGGGTTCTATCCAGAACCCAATTAAAACTGTAGGTCAAAACACACCCATCTAATATTTTCTCAGTGCAGATATTGATGAACAAATGGAAATACCCTGCAGGAGCTTCAGGAGCTGAATGTGGCAGCAATGCATCTTCTTTAGAAATTGCATGACTGTGATCAGATCCTGAGGGCAAACAGACCTGGATAACCCTGCAGCAATGAGAAAACTTCACACTCACCCACACAGGATGCAGTAAATGCAGCTGGGCTGCACTGGGGCCACTGGAGCCCAGCCCAGAGCACTCTAAGCTGGAGCACTGTGCACAGGGCAGGGGTCCTGTCTCTGTTCCCACAGCTGTGTATCTGAGGTAACTATTATGGGACCCTCACCTTGAGCACTTCGTTCATCCTCCCAGTCATTGCCCCTGAAAGTCAAAACCAGTAAAAAGTTGGATAGTTTGTGTCAACTGCCACCACTTTCTTTTCTGCTTGTCCCCAGTAATGAACAACATTTGTTTTTCCTGATGTGACAGTGAACAGCTCTCTGATGTTTTCTTGTTTTCATCATAAATCTCTGGCCCTGTTTGCTCATGACTAGATATCAACTTCTACTTCCAACTACTCCATCAGCACAGCTATGGGAATTGATGGTTCAAGCAACATTCAGCATCTTCCCTTTCAGACTACACACTACAGACTCTCCGAAAGAGGGGAGTTGTATGACTTCACACAAAGTATTTGACTGATTTTTTTTTTTTCTTCTAGTGGTAGGAAACAATTTTTTATAAACAGAAGCATTTTCCTGCTATGTAAATACAAACTACCTACTGATAGACTTGTTTAGTGGGAAACTCCTGAACTATATTCATATGATGGCAGAAGGGATGTGAGTTTTTAAAATCTAGTTGAATCACAGGATAACTTAGGTTTGAAGGAACACAAAATGTTATCTAGGCTAACTCCTGTTCAAAACAGATGATGTTTGTCACAGCTTTGTCCTGACAGGTTTTAAATACCTCCAAGTTACAGATCTTGTTCCTTTGGCATCCATCTCCTGTCTGCAGAAGGCTCAGTTGGTCAAGAGCTCCTCACAAAGACAGACACCTCCAATGGTTCCAGTCCTGCCTGTGGTGTCAATGGAGCAGCTCCATCCATTGTGGCACAGCCCTCCTGATGCACCTGAGAACCAGAATCATTCTTACTATATGCAGAATAAAAATCTTATGCACATAAGATGAAAAAGGTTTTGAGAGGCTCCCCTAATGCAATCTGCATGCATTACAAAATAAACCCCAGGCTCTCAACCTCATTCACACCATGCTATGCTTCTATTTTCTCCTAATCTACACTGCTGAACAGAAAACAGAAACAATCCTTTAATCAATAGAACCATGAACTTTGCCTTCACTGCAAGCAGTCATAGGAAGAATTCTTTTTTCAATCTTTTTTTGATAATAAGATTTTTTCAATCAGCCAAAGTGACTCCACGTGGAAAAAATTCTTATATCATCACAAGTGAATAATAATACTGCTGGCCTTAAAAGACCCATATGAGTCCTGTATTTATATTTTCCCCATATAATAAAAACATTAAGAACAAATTTGGCCTAATATGTCAGTAGAGAAATATTTTTAGTTCATCTTTCAGATCTGAAGATGATAACATTTCTGACATGTTACTGAAGTGTATGCCTACTACAGCATTTTGGACACTACAGATATAGTTTCTAAGAAGAGAATCAAAACTGCTCAGCTTGTCATATTTTAATACTTTTGGGGTACATTAATTTGACTGATAGCACTGTGAAATAGCTTTTTTTTTTCTTAGCAGGAATAGACCATTTGTATGTATTTATGATTGGCCCCATTCCAAAGCTGCTAAGGTTTTATGTTTCCTCAGTTACTGCCATAGTTATGGTTTATAGGTCTGTTTGGTGAAACTTAGGGAAATATTCCTTCCATATAGTGACAGTTGCTGTAATGCCAAGAAACATAGAAATTGCTACTTTCATCCATCATCATAAAACTGATATGCCCTGAACCACTTCATGTCCTAGAGGATGTGACTGCTCCTTCTTCTGTGCTAACAAATTGCTTAAAAATGCACTTGGATACAGCATTGGCAGGCCACTGACCCAAGGTGTTTACACCCCAACCACCATGAAAAAACGCAATTAGAGGATTATGTGGGAGAGTAGGAAGAGGTACATGCTTGGGTAAAAAGACAAAAGAATCAGTGGGTGAAGAGGAAGAAAAATAAAGACCACTTAAAAACCATTCAAAGAAAATGGGAAGATGATGCAAAGTGCAGCACTTCAGTGCAGATATAGGAAAAAATAGTGACATACAGATACAATAAATAAAGCCCTGGAAGCAGAGACTACATGATGAAAGCATAATGTAATCAAGGAAATATTCAAAGGAACAAGTGATCAGCCTGAAAGAATAGATATGAAAAAGCATTCTGTTTAGCAATCTGTGAAATGGGATTTGATAAAGCACATATAAGGAGATTGAAGCAGTTCATGAAACTGTAGTAATAAAATGAAAGGTTTCTTTTAGTATTAGGGTTTTTTGTTGTTGTTGTTTAGGAGACAGAATTGTATTTTTGAGCTGTTTTGTGGTCAAAGTGAATGACATGCTGATGATAATGTGCATAAGAGTTTGCAAGTTTCTTCAACTCTTAGTGAATTAAAAATGGAACAAACCTCCACTGCTAAATGGCTTAAAAGAAGAAAATGGGTAGATAAATCACACCTCTCATCAGTAATGTGAACTGGACGAGGACTCCAATTCTATTTTGCAGGGAAAAAAACAAGAAAATGTCTTATAGGTGATGTAGAGAAAAGGATGGGAATCAAGCAAGATTGGACATGCTTTTGAAATATAATAAAGGAATTTCAATTTGTGGATTTCAGTGCTCATAATAGCAAATTTCCTAGTAACGTTGGTAGATGTTGTGTACTACTGGTATGAATACATTTTGTGTGAATTGCAAATGCAAATCTCAAACTAGTTCAAGTGTGCTACACAGCGGATTTTTCCTCTGTATGTGTCTAATAGACATTGCACATATGAGGTTGGAACTTGCTTTTAACTAGTTTAATTACTCAGGCATGGCAAAAATTGTCCATGATAACTTCACATATTGAGGATCTACCTATTCTATCACTTAAGGCCTTCAGGACTTGTGCTAACTTTCTTTTTTAAAAAAATTTGTAGAACATCATTCTGTGCTTAGAGACAAGAAAAAAATTAGGTGGCTTTTGTGGGAAAGTAGTGAAAGAGTATGTTTGGCTGAACTCAGAAAAATCCACTGAGGTACTGAGCTATGTGATGGTTTCAAGTTAAGCAAAACTTCCAGCACATCTTCAATGAGATTTGTCATTTTCCTGTGAATGCAGTCAGTGGTATTTGTCGTTCATCAGAGACGCTGCTCTTTGAAATATAAATTACACTGCAGGGACTGAGGAGTATTTTGCTGACAACCCTTCTTTGATAATATATCTTGGACATGATTTTTAAAAAACACTAAAATATGAAATACCGTGTAGATCACCACTTGGTTTAGATGATGTACATTACACAGAGGTGTTAGATTTTAAAAGGCTGACAAAATATAAACAGGTGTAACATATTTAGAGTTTAAATAGAATTGTTTTATATGAGCAATAGAATTTATAATTTGTAAATGAAGAAACAGTAGCATTTGCAACATACACTGATGCACATGCCCCATTCTCTAGGTTATCTGTATTCACTTACTTTTTGTCAGGCAACATGAAAAAATTATGACAAAACCTCAAATAAATAAATAACCTGTATCATAGAGGCCCTTTGGACAGGCAATACCCATTGGGAGGCCGTGTTGCAGAGTTTTAATAACTACTATTATTCTCTGCTCCTTTGGGCTATAGTGGTGGTCTTTGAGAGGCTTGGACCAAGAATAGAGAGAGAAATCATGGCAGAAGTGTGCAGCAGAGATCATGAAAAGTGTTTGACTTGATACTAGTTCATTTTATGTGCTAAGAAAAACAGAACTTCTTCCTGAATTTTAGACTATCTTTAATAATTTTGATTAATGTGGCACTGATGGTTTTGGAAAGTGGATATTGTTCTCTCTCGTGCTATACTTTTCTCCCATTAAAATAGTCCTTTATAGAATGATGATTATGTTCAGTTCTGTCTTTATTCTGTATGCCTTCTTTTAGCAGAACATCTGAGGCAATTATTGTCTAAAGGCATAATAATCTAAAAGGACTTTTTCTATTTCAGACATCTCAGCTGGTTTTATTTTGTTTAGTCATTATGCCTTCCATTCCTAGAGAATGGGAGCTACTATAAAATTGGCAGCTCCGATACCAAATTCATACAAAGCTTTCTTTTCTCTCTTGCTTCTGCTATAACTGAATGTGGTTTTGATGAGAAAGGTATTTCCACAAATATTGCCTAGCAGAAAGCTGGATGTGCATAATAGAATTGCTTGAATTACTATTGCAGGACTTAAATTTTATATAGCCGAGGATCATTTTAATTTCAGTCTTTCAGCCATTTGGTTTTTTTCCTAAGCAACAACAATAACCTCCCTACAGAGATTGTAGTACAGGACAGCATAAGCTCTATTTTTGCAGAATCTGTAAATATATAGCTTGGTCTCCTGCCAGCAAATGAAGCAAACGACAGTGTTAGAGCTTACTCGAGTCATTTGACAGACACTTATGGCTGCAGTGGGTTTTCAAGCAGGATACAAATGTTTACTTTAGTCTTCAGCTCATCTCCTGTAATCTCCCCTCTGCCTTCTTGACTCCATTTCCCTCTTGGTTCTGTGTCATTCTGTTCCCCCTGACATCTGTCATTAAAATAATTAGACAAAGACACTTTTCTTTCCCTGTAAGGCTTCTATTCTTGCTATTTCTGTACTGGGAAGAGTGAGATGAACTAAAGAAACCAAAGGAGTCAAAGAAAGGTTCTTCCAGAGGATTAGTTTGTACTTCAGTGGGATATTGGACAAGATATGCCTTACATAAGAGAGTCCTCAATGATAGCACAAGTACTTCAGGACTCTAAATGTTTCCAGTAGCACCAAGAACAGCATCACAGCAGAGATTTAGAGACTAATTCTGTGTTTACACAGTTCCAGATGTTTCAGGTAAGGATCTGTAGCTGAGGAAGTCTATTTCCCCACACAAATTTTTGCAGCTTTGAATAGCCAGACATCTCCTCTTGTAAAATTCCTCCAACAAACACACACCCCCCCCCACACACACTCACCCTACTTGGTGCCTATTTCTTTGTAGCTTGGTTTTCTTTTACAAGACACATCAGAAACATGTCTAGCTGAAAATAACAAAGTACTTAGTCTTTTATCTGTATTCCCTCTTGTCAGTTTTCATTACAGAATTCCTTCATTTAAGGATAAAAGGGAACTCCTTGAAACAGCTGAGGTTAGTTTATGGCATTGTTCTGTTGCTTTTGTCTGTTGCCTGTCTCATCCTAGGGACTGAACCCATTCATCCTCTCTAAATCTGTGGGCAAGTTTGAGGTTCCTGCTTTCAGAGCAGCCCTGGCACGTCACAAATCCACAGAACTTCTGCACAGACACATGAGAAGTGAAAGTCAATAAAGTGCTCAACACCAGCTGCAATTTACTGAGAATCCTTTGCCCTCTAGGCAATCCTTTGTGGAAGGGTGGACTGCATGTGATTTTCTGATAAACAAAAATCGACATCAATGTCTTGGTACTCCAACTGAAATAATTCCTTTTCACTACAGATGACACTCTGTGATTCTAATTATCCTCTTGTTTCTCTTGCCAGTTCTAAGTGGGGCAGCAATGGTGATCTGGAGAAGCAAAGGTAATGTGGAGAGTTCCCATTACTTAAATCCTAACAGTTAACAAGGCTGGAAAGAGGGTTTTCTTGTTTAAACAACAACCAACCAACCAAACCAAACCAACAAACAAAAAAATTAAACCGGTCTACTGAAAACGTATTCATTTCCCAAAAATGGTTTTATCCATTTTTTTTTTCCAGTGAATTTCCTGATGGAAAATGCAATGAGGTGGTATTTCAGAAGGGCGGATCTCGTTGATGCATATCATAAAGGATATTCTCTTTATATTGATTATGCAAGTTGGGGACATTTTTATAAATAATATTGGTTTTATTAAAATATTTTCTGTGACTGAAAAAATATTTAAATATTTTCATTTCAAAAATTATGCTAAATAAAAAGAACAAGGAGAAATCACTCAAGAAGAAAAAGGTCAGTTAAAACTATATCAACACAGAAAAAATCAGGGTTTTTTGAGGGGTTTGGGGGGTTTTTGTTTGTTTTGCTTGCTTGTTTGTTTGTTTTTAATTTATGACTCACAGACTGGTGGTCTAAATTATATTAGTACTCACAGTAAGACTTACAGAGGAGGAAAAAAAAAATAACCCAACCCATAGGTCCTATACCTCCTGGTGCAAATAATCTAAGCTTTTTTAAAAATCAAACTTTTTTCATGTAGCAACTTTAGAAAGACTTTATAAAATGAGATTGTTTCATGCTTCTTTCTTTGATTTTTATCTGAAAGCTAGCCTCGAAAACTAGCAATAGGTGTCAGCAATTCTGACATAGTGCAATGGTCTACATCCAGAAATTCTGCGAAGATTGCATGAAGCTGAGACATCCTTTCGCAAGAAAATGCAAACCAAGGGTAAATTACAATTTTCCAGATGCAAGAATATATTTGACACCAAAGAAATGTACTCCTTGATGCTCATTATAAATGACATTTTTGAAACCCAGGTTAAAATAATGTGGGTTTTATATAACATTGATCATGAGAGCAAAATGTTCTGACTGAGGCAAGCTAGAGAAAGAGAATTTCCAACACAATAATGGATTCTCGTTCTCTCTTCACTGACTTTTGTGGGACTAAAAACTACAAAATCCTAGTCCCACAAAAGTCAGTGAACGAAAAACATACAAAAGTGATTTCAATGGAATTGAATAGATATAAATCAAGTAATTTCTGTGGCTTCTTATATGTGTTAATATATTGTTAGGACAGACAACTCTTCCTAAGAAAAGTTAGGATAAAAGAATTGATTGAAAATTGTGTCCAGAGAATGGTCCTGCGTTTCGTTTTATCTCCAGCATGCTGAATAAAAAAACAGAAGAAAAAATTACAAGACAGAGGGAAATTCTCACTTAGTTTTCAGATATGCTGTTTCTTAAAAATTTCCAAAATTCTAAACTATGAGGAAACAGGAAGACTGTAGCTAAACTACACTTTTATATGCTGAGCCAACCCAAATCAAAATGCTTTGTTGAAATTATGGGCAGGTATTTTGTAGTTGTTTGAGCACCAGCATGGCACTGATCTGCCACACGCTGAGTTGCTGCCAGCCTTCTTTTTCATTAGGGCAGGCTGACAAACTGTGGCTTTCCTCCAAAATGTTGGAGACTGGGACGGGGGGACTTTGGGCAAATATCTTTGCTTTTATGGTACAACAAACACACGAAGTGACAAAAAGAACAATTTCATTTCATAAAATAAGGACATATCTATTTTCCCAATATTTCTCATAGGGGAAAAACCCCAGTAATTAAAGCTCAGAGGAAACTACTCAGTTACAGCACCAAGGTTTCTTTGATTTTCTATTTCAGTGAAGATACAAATGCTTGGATTTTATGACCAGTTGAGAAGGGAAAAACTGAGAATAGGAATATTTCCTAAAGTTATCTTTTAGTTATCTTTTCAGACCAAACATTTTACCCATACTATGTTATTCTTCAAGATTTATTTATGTCAGTAAAATATGAGTGGATAACAGTGAGAAATTTGATTCTTTCCCTGTTAGGTAACCTTGGCAAGAAGGGAGGCACACTTAACCCAAGCACAAATGAAGAAGTGGATATGATACTCCTGAAGATGATTGTCCATATGTGATTGCCTTAGACTGCTTTCAAGAAAGCACCTTTAGTTATTCAGTGTTAGGCTGGGGGTGGGGTGGTGTGGTTTGCAGAGATCTCATTCTAGAATATAACACTAATCTCGAGTGTCTTTGTGATAGAAACAGCACCAAGGCAAGATTTTCTCTTTGAACCTGAAATTATTTCTGAAGTTGACTGTTTTTTTAAGGAACTGCAGTTCACTGAAATTTTTCTACCCTGTAAAAATTTCATCTTCATAAAACAGATGCTGGCTTATGTCCTATTGAGCTACCTAAATCCACAGAATCTTGAAATACAGTTAATTGACTATCCCACATTTGAAAAGATTTTCAGATGACATACAATGTAAAGAACAGATAACCTTTATAATTATATAAATATCATATAGATTGATCTACTCACTTATTTGAGTGTATGTATAAGAGTGAATATTGTATAAAAACAGAGAACCCCAAGGATGCCCTTTCCCAGCTACTGTTCTGAATACACAGACACTAGACATTCAAAAGGTGCCCAGAAATGTGGCTGAGGAAGCAGAGAAATTAGTACAGACACACTGGGAGAGAAAGGGCATTTACCCGTCATACTCCAGACAAATAAAGCAGGCAAATATAATTTAAATGTGACCCTTATTCATTTATGGCTACAGCACCAGGGTCAGTTCTTAACACTAAATGTATTCCAAACCAACAAGTGCAGAATTCTTTTCAACAGAATATTTTAAAAAGAAGTGTTACAAGACCCTTTGAAATACTTTCAATTTGATTGTATAAATAAAATAGAATTTAGATTCATTTTCTATCGCTTTATCTAAGCTTTATCTAAGTTTTATCTGTTATTATTGATGTAAGTCATTAAAAATGCATTTAATGAATACATTAATACTGACAATATTTCATCTTTTTATTGCAACAGGCAGTGAAAGACACATTGGTCCTTTTCACTGAGGTTCTAATGAATACAGAATACTACTTCAATATAGAAAGATTAATAAAGATGTAGAACGGTGTCCCATATTAAATCCATATTTTACTATTTAATCACACAGCATAAGCTAAGCTGGTTATGGTTTTCCTTGTGTTGTACTGTGCAGGTATTACCAGGGTAGCTAAAAAGATTTAGAAAAATCACAGTATTGCTAATTTGGACATAACCATTAACTACTGTGGCTTTATTACTACGGTTGAAAAGCCAGACAAGAGCCAGGATTTATCATATTTATTAGGAAGAAAGAGTAATTCTCTGCTTTTTTGTTAACACAGTGATGCTCAGTCAAACAGCACTTGCTTTTGAAGTAAAATACATCAAATCACCCTCTGTATAGAGGGAGATAATATCCAGCAGTTAGTAAAAGACAGACAAAAGGAGTGTAATGCAGCAGAGAAAAAGGACATAGATCAGACCATGGAGAAAATAAAAGGAGAAAGAGAAAAAAAGAAAAGAAAAAGAGACTGAGGAGGAAAACACCAAAATAAAAATTATATTTTGAGGTCCACTTCCACAGACCAGAGAAGCAGAGATATGCTTTTATACTTAAAAGATTAGACTTGTCATCAGTCTAAAAACTCTGGAAGCATAACTCAAAATGTGACGGGGTAGAGACCTGGTCTGCATATTACCTCTACCCTTCACCTGCCACAGTCCAAAAAGATTTTTAAAGAGGGCAAGAAGCAGCTCTGTGTGTGTGTGACAGATAAAGCCTTTTTGTCTTCTTGCAAAGCACAGAAAAGCAGCAGCTGCTTTTACAAACTCATCATTTGTGAGAGATAGAATTGAAGTGCATAATAAGCATATTGAGATCACCGGAATGCTAATTAGACCCCAACAACCAAACAGTCATTCCTGACACTGCTGCTGAAATCGATGGGAACCTGTTGATGGGAAGCATTCTTCCTGAAATATATTTCATGTCTTATGCTGGAAATATGTCAGAAATTGCATCAACTCTTCTCTTGCACTATAATCTTACCCTTCCCTAATGTGCTCAAACAAATCACACTCCCATTGGGTTGGAGACCCCATAATTACAGATATGTGGGGTCATCCACTCAGTCTGAAGATGCAGCAACTGGAAACTCTGTCTTGTTCATATTTTAAAAGGTAAAGGAAGGATTCAAGCTGTATGCAGGCCACTTGAACAAGTGAACTCAACATTGGAGGCAACTGTGGAGGCTTTTTTTTTTTTCTTCACATAAGTGGATATTACAAATCAAAGTATTTTTGCACACACATTCCTCCAGTCCATATGTCTGCAAAGAGGGTCACATCTCCTGGCCATCACTAGAAGTCTTGGCCAAGGATGCTTGGGCAAGGCCAAATTAATCCAGCAGCTTTTTAAGGATTGCTCCAGGGACATCTCAGGCCTCCATCTTCACAGTATTTAATTTTTAAATAAGGATGGAAATAGAGAGAATTATAAAGAAAATAGTAGGTAGGATAAACATTTATCCATTTGTGTTTTTTGCAAATAACTTAGATAACCTATTTATAAGAAAGGAAAAAAAAAAAAGGGAGGGAAAGAAAGAGAGAAAAAGATGGAGGTGATCCAATAGCTGAAATATTTTCAGAATTTCCAGAATGCTTAATAAGACCATGCTGCAATTTACATTGAGATGTGGAAAATTCAATACAGTTTACACCTCCCAGAATTCTGGAGCTGCCAGCTCTGAAGGAATGGAGCACATAAATAATGTATTTCCTGTTATTCTTGGTCTGCAGCTGATCTCCTACTGAGCACTGAGAAAGAGTTTTAGAGCCCTAGGAGACAGCTGGTGCTGTCTGGCATGTTGACTGATTTTGCGAGCAGAGAATGAAAGGCATAAAAAGAAAAATAAGAATCTAAGACTCAGGACGTATTTTCTCCTGAAAGAAAACTTGGAAGGTTACAAAGCTGTGCAAGAAGGTACAATTAAGAGTGATCTGTTCTAAAGAATTGCATTATTTGAAAATTACAAGTCTCAAGTAGATTGGATACCAATCCAAATGTGGAGTCGTCTCTGCAGACAAACAGGATCATGTAGTTAGTAACCCATAATACTTTGCATTTCAACCTTCTTTCATAAGTGCCAGAAAGCTAATGACTGAAAAGGGTTTGGATCACTTGAGACTGTGGACCTCAATGTGATGCCACCCAGGATTCAGCTGCAGTTTTGTGAAAGTGAATTTCAGCTGTTCTTCAACACAGCCATAGAGGTTTCCAGCATTGGATAGGTTTTCTGGAGCAGGCACCAAACTCATGGGTGGTTCTGCTCTTTTCAAAGAGCTGTTCACACTGCCATTGGTAGGCCCCATTCCTGTTCTCCAACAAGCAGGCCAGCTGTGGGAAAAAATATTCCTCCAGCTGCTTTCTCATCCCTCTGCAAACCATTTATTCTCTTTGTAGAGTTTCTGTCTTTAAGCAAATTGAACTCCCTAAGCCAGAAGTATCCAGTAGAAGGGCTTACATCTGGTGGTTCCTGTTTACAGAGACAGGCCACCAACAAACAGGCATGGCAGTGTCCAAATACAAACAGTTGGGCTGAAATTGTGCCTTTTCTCACAGGCTTCCTTAATTTGACCTGTGAGAAGGCTAGAGATTAATGATGAATTTTGACTCACTCAGAAAATCTAAAAAAAAGCAGAATTCCCACATATGAACTTCCTGTACATACATTTAGAAATTAAATTCCTTCCTCAAAACAATTCTCCTTCTGACCAACTCCTGACTCCTCCAAAGCACCAAGGAAGATGAGGGTTGAAACCAATGCATTTTACTTATTTCTGTAAGAATACAGAAATTAAGTCACTGCATCCCCTCAAAAAACAGGTTTCAAAGATGAAGCCATTGTAATTATGCCACCAACAAGAGAAGTTCCAGCAAACTCATACAACCTTTATGTAATAACTGATTTGGCAGAAACCCCTCAAAACATGTCCCAGCATGAAAAGTAATTTCCAGAAGTTGAGAAAATTGGACAGCAACTGCTGCTTCTATTCAGCCCTGAATAGAGCTAAAATGTATAAATCATGGTTCATGAAAGAAATATGGGGAGGAGAATTTCACAGCACCACAGATGATGAATCCTGGGAAGATAGCCTTCAAAAGATGCACATATTGCTATCACAGTGAGAAAATTCCAGTGGAAAGCAATTTCACACTCTTTATAGGCCACTGTAATCAGCCAGGAAATGAATTAGCATAGCCCAGAGGAAAAGGTACTATCAAACAGGGTCTTGATCCAGTGGAGCACTTAATCTTATGCTTAATATTAAGCACCTGAGCTCTTCCATTAAGTCACATATGCACAAATCAAACTTGTCCTGGAACTAAAAATAACTGAAATAATTTCTACCAAGTTATCTGTTGTATCTAGTGTTTTGTTCTATTCACCTTGCCGAGGAAAATATTCTCATTTTTCAAACTATCCTAAATTATTTAGCATATACTTGCCTATTTCTGCCACTAGTGCTTGGGCTGAATGCCATTCACAGTTCAGGAAGTTGTTATGTAAATGTTGATCCATCTTATAATATTTAAAATAATGAGGCATACATTCTTTCCAGTGACGAATATAGATTTTAGAATAAAATTTCTGTTTTGGATATGTTAACAGGTTCAAAATTCTCTAATATCTATATGACATTTTCTTTTTCTGAAAAAAATTGCCTTGGTCATTATACATATTTTGAAAAGTGGCATAAAGGCAATCAAAGCATAATAATTTTCTTTTATCTGGGCTAGCTAGATGTATTTTTTTCAAATACTATTTAAAAACCCTCTACATATGCTTTTGGTTAATACGCCAAAAAATTGAAACAGATTTCAGAGGCAAATTTTGAAAGAAATTCTCTTTCATTAGCAATACAGTCTAAAAATCAGAAAAACAAAGAAATATTGACAAGTGAGCATGAAATACAAATTAGAAATCAAAACAAAAACTTCAAATTTTCAATATAGCTGGATAAAATGCCAGTTTGAAATATGAATAGGAGGAAAAATAAGATTAGACAGCCCTGGGACTTGCTCGAGAATCATTGAGCTTTAATCAGTAACTCGTATCATCCACAGAAGCCAGACAAATAACTTCTAGATAAAATAGTGTTATAGTACAGAGGGGTCAGCCTTCGTCTACACAGAGTGAGGTTAAAGCCATTTTTATTCAACCTAAGGTGATTCAATTTCATCTAGCTGCTGCAAGGGGCAGAGCCTTGACAAGGGGAAGGTAAAATGAGAGCAGAAAAGACAGAGAGCAAAGGAAGACAAGCCCAAAGAAGCAGGGCTGTGCAGGGTGGGAAGTGTGGAGTGTTCTTGGCACTGATGCACCTGGACAAAATACCAGCTACCACTAATACAGATGATTCAGTATTATATTCCTACATAAAATTCTGTCAGGACACCTATAGGGAATGAACTATAGTTGCAAAATTATGCTATCAGAATGTCACCATTTGCATTCAAATTCACCTGTTACTTCTAATAGCATAATTTCATATTTAAGATTATGCATATTTAGTGTATGTACTAAAATGTAAATAATACCAGATACATTCTTCCTATTTACCTTCTATTACTTCATAATTGCCTTCCAAAACTGCTATCTAAACATCCCCAACTTAATGAGATTGCAGATTCCTTCTAAACTGAAGTTCAGACCTTACAAATGTTGTGAATTACCTAAAACATTAACCTACATTACCTTAACAGAAAAAAAAAAACAACCACCAAAAATATCTTGAATATAAAGGGAAAGCCAAACCAGTTCCAGCTGTTGTAATCAATTTCCATTTGCAGTGGGATTACAAAGCATTATTTAAGGGACTGCAGTACACATTCATCCCACAGATGGGAACTAAGTGCCTCTTTCAGCAGAGTACTCAGGGAAATATTTCTCCTCATGCTTGACAAGTTTGTTAGATGTTAAGCTCTAATGGCATTAGTTCTGACTTCACAGGCTCACTCCCATAGAAGGCAGCAAGAGGAAAAAATAAATTCTTTCAGACAAAAAAAAATTGTATCAAGCTGAATATAGCCCTTGTCTTACAGGTTTGCTTTGCATATACTTGATCTAACTGAGACTTTTGGACATGAAAAAAGCCCCTCATCTTTTAATGAATTTTGTATTAATTCCTTTCTTTAAGTAATTCAACATTAAAGCTTTTTATAACTATGAGTAGTAGAAAAGATCCACAGTTTTAAAAAATATGTGAGGTAAAGAGATGAAGTTATCCCAAAGATCTATCTTTTTGGGTTTGTTTTTTTTTTTGCAACAGAAAATAGGACATTGCTGAGTACACACACTTGTGTTACTGCTTTAAAAATTAATAAAATATATATTTGCATGCTAGGATTAAGATGGTTTATCCCTCCTCTCATATAAGTTTGCCGTTAATTTCACTCTTAACAGGTAAATGATGAAATAATTTTTTGCTGCTAGCAACACTGTCACTGCTGTTTGGAGTGCCAGTTTGGAGACTGAATGACCAAAAATATTGACCATCTATTTCAGCAAAAAACCTATGAGTTCCATTCTAATGCTGTTTGTCTCATGGGATTTTTTCCTTAGGCTACTTCAGCACCCCCAATATGCACCACTGAGACTCAGAAAAGGTAACCTACATCTGAATACTCTGAAGATTTCTATATTTTTAAGCACTCAGCCATAAAATGAATTGGGTCAGCATCCACAATTCATCATTATGGTAACTGTGGCCAAGTGGAGACATTAGGTTTCTTTTTCAAAACCAGAACCCTTTGACAGCCCACTTCAGAAAATCAGTAAAGGAATTAATATTAGACTCCTCACAAATGAGATTTTATTTATTGTACTACACACTGAGACCTATCACCTTATCTAAAAAACTCATCTGAAAGAAGAATTTATAGAATAAAAGAAAAATCTGAATATAGAGGGAACCAAATCAGAATGATCATCACCTGAAAATTTCAAACATATTTTACTGCAAACAGATGTGGCAGCAGTGCACATGCACTGGTACCAAACATGAGAAATGCCCACTTTCAAATGCTGACACAAAAAGTCCCCTTGCCCCAGTTCAAGACCAATATTTTTGCTAATGGTATCTGCAATATTTTGCTAGTCAAGGAAACTGCGTCAGCACTTCAAGGGAAGAGGTAAAAATCCTGAAAGAATTCAGCCTGGAGGCCCATACCAGCAGCACAACTCCTATCTTGTCAGAGTTGGTTGTCCTCATTTTGGTTTTTTGGCCAGACACAGAAATCTCCAGTTACAAGAGCAGCTGCCTTTGTGTGAATACCTGCTGGGGGCAGGGTTTTGATGTGATACAGAAATGGCCATGGTACAAAACACGACCATTAGCTACTTGAAAATAAGACCAACTACAGCCAGACTGCCAGTTACTGTCTGCAGACTGGTCTCACTTTTAATCCCACTTCTGCCTTAAGTATATGTAAACCTCAGAGCTATTCCTAACAGATTGATTTTAATTTGGAGTCTGACCATGGCAGAGACTTCATCTCTTCTCACGAACTTTAACCTCCTGTGACAAAATTGAGCACATTTGCTGACAGAATGATTTCTGTGAAGGTCTCTTGAGATGAACAAACATGAGATTTTACTGGATGACCTGATTACAGAAGGATGCTGAGAAATTTTTGGCCACGATTTTAGAACATGCCAAATATTGAGTATGCCTAATCTCCAATTATTTTAGCTATGTATAATGAAAGCATAGTTGGCCTGCATTGGGCTGTCTTGAAGTAATGGCATTTGAAACAATCAAGTCTTTAAAAAGAAAATGGAAGTCAGCAATGAAATTCTCAGTTGAAATGTCAGATAAGTGAAGCCATTACAATCACAGCAAGAGGTCTACAGACTGTGTAGGCAACAGTGGAAACATGAAAGAGAAATTTAGAGATTCAGAGAGGAGCCTGGGATACCTCCTTTGACAGTGATTTCTGCTGCTAAGACAATGCGATCGAAGCAGTTACTTCAGAGAAATTGTTATACCCAGTAATCATGGATATTCAGGGAAAAAAAAGGGATAAGCAAGAAACCACTTGCTGAACATAACTCTGTCTCTGAACATGAAGAAGCAGAGAAATCTCCACAGCTCAAAACAGCCAGAAAAAGAAATGAGCTTGGAGAAAAGGTGGAGGGGCTTGAAAGCATTTTAGGATTTTACTTGTCCTTACAGTGTTAACACCTAAGAGAGAGAGTTTCCACAATGCTTCCATGCTGGATTGCCTTGCAGAAACAAAGAGATATGAAAAAGAGATGAATAAGCAGAATTACTGTTTATTTACTTGCTGAAGGATGTCTTTTGTCTTCCTTTCTACAGTTTCAGTTTCTTCTTAACAGCCGAAGGAAATGTAGTCAGAAATTCTCAAAATCATTCACATGGCACCAAGGGCCACACTTGAGTAGTAAACTGTTATACTACCACATGATATGAGAGTATTAGTTTGTAAAATGTTTTACAAGTTCTGAAAACCAGACCAAAATACTCTTGCATTTAAAAAAAAAAAAAAAAAAAAAAAAGTTGGGGAATGAAATTTTTGGAGCATGCTAACAACAGTAGTGAAAGCAATAAAAAGAACTCAGTCCTGAGATATAGAGTAATCACTTTAGAAATAAATTAAATTGGAATATTCTTATTTGTTATAAGACAAGTTTCACATGCAACTTTACTTTTAAGATTTTGGGGCTTTTGTTTTTATTGAAACTCAACACACTTATTGGACTAGTATTCGCAAGATACCTCCACAAATTTATGACAACTCAACTGTACAGGGTAATAAGAGCAAGACAGAAGTGCAACTGTTCAAAAAGAGTGGGGAGAGAAATAAAAAAAAAGTGTTTATTTCTTATTCAGCATTCTCAGCATTAAACTTCCTCATAAAAAATATCTCTCCTTACAAATGCAAAAGGAACACAGCAAGATAAACTCTGCAGAAAGAACTCTTAGAACAATATGTAAAATCAGTCTTCATAATTTATATACTCACTGTATCAGCACAGAAAAAGGTTATCTAAGCAATCTGAGAATCAATTCCAGAAGATTTAACAAAGTCGTTTCTGTAAAAAACTGCAAGGAAAATTTTTAACAGATCCACATTCCTATGTCAGTTCTTCCCAGGGATTCTCAGACTGTAAAATTGTAAACTGGTGAGAACTTCTCATCCTTTTGTCAAAGAAAGATTATTTAAAAAGTGGAAAAAAGAAAAAGCAAACATATTTTAATATTTTATTATTTTCACTTGCAGTCAAGTTCAGATAGCAGTTATCACAGCCAGCTGATTTAGCAATCCAGACAATTAAATAATATATTTCAAGACATTAATTTTTTTTATTTTAAACTTTTATTTCTAGCTTTTTTCCCCCCTTTATGGTTCAAAAATAATAATATGCTAAAATAGTGATATTTCCTTTCTTTCTTATGAAAAATAAAGTTATTTTTGCTGATTCTATGAGGCAGTTCATGAAAACTAAAGAGGCCAAGGCTAATGATAAAGTAACAAAATTCAGTAGTAAAACTGCTATTGAGAAATTATTACATGAATATGTCTTTGAAAGGAGTAAACACAGTTTTCTCAGATGAATAAGATTTTCAAGTTGTACTTTTTTTATCTCTGATTTGTCCTTCCGGAAATTGTTCATAATTTCACTGAAAATCATATCCTTTTATAAAATGCTTCAAGAGCTTAGAGCAACATTTGCATGTTCAATTTAATTCTCTGATTTCCTCAAAGCTATTTCTGTTGAGGTAAATTACATTTCTAGTGAACCACACAGGCTTAGTCTTCACGATCTTTAAGCTTTTTCAATAATATAACACTTTGAATGACATACTTGAAAAAATATTAGAACAGGGTGCCATAAGAAATTTCAATCCATGTGAAGAAACAATAAGACAATGTGGATTTTTTGGCTCTGCTCCTGAACAGCATTTATTTCAGTATTTAATACTACATTGCTAACCCAAAGTGAGATTGAAAGCCCTACTATTATGGAAATTGGCATTAAATTTTCCACTTCTTCTCTCAGAAAGTCTTATCAAACAAAAAGAAATGGCACGTAAGGCAGATATCTTTATTTCTTCTCTTGCTTGAATATGACAATCCAAAGGTAAAATCTCCCACTGTGCCCTGAACATAAGTGCTTATCAACAACTCCAAAAACAAACCATGTCTATAGATAGAAAAGATGTTCACAGAATCTCAAATACCACTGGATACTAAAAAATGTAGTGAAATAGAGTCTAAGGACCCTGATTATGAAATGAACCTTATTTTGCTGGTTCTTGCACAAGAAACAATCAAGTTTGACAACACAGACTTCTAAAGTGAAGGTTCACATTGTGGTGATTCCTGCATGTTGTACTCACAGCTTCATCCTGCACTTACAGGAACACTGGAGATGCTGTAACAACATAGTAGAGCACACCTATATCTTGTGAATCAATCTACCATGAAATCTACCTGCTAGATTTAATTTTATGATGTTCTAAGCTATATTAAAGAGCATTTTTTCAATATCAGTGTGTAGTGTAAGAATTGGGAAGAACAGACTTGGCTTTGAATCCCCTTCTTTCCTCATCCCTTTGTTGCACCAAGTGCAGCCAAGCTGTTTGTTTGAACCCCAAGCCCTTTGGACAGTCTCAGCACGACAAACAGATATGATATATGGGCACTCACACTCCTTCTCATCTGTTGCTATGGCATTTTGCCTGCTCACAAGGTGATTGGACAATTTTGCAATGAAAGTCAGCACCAAAGATCAAAAGCTCTCCTGTGGAACAGTGCTGCCTCTGCCATCTGTTTTTCATGATGCTTGACAGGTACTGGGAAGAATGGATGAGAAGGTAATACCATGTCATGCTTTTACCTATTTTTCCTCACTTGCTGACATTTTGTCCCACCTTTCTTCCACCTGCTACTTGAAAAAATGCAGAGAAAAAAAAAAAAAACCAAACTTCAAAACAGAAGGAAAAAAGCAACCATCCTGTAACTGAAGTAACTTAGAGGAGTTGCTAAACAGAGGCTAGGAGATATCATCATACATGTAACATCTGCCAGCATGCTTGGGAAGCAATAAAAAACAAAAAAACTACCAAAAAGCTTAAGAGTTTCCAGCAATAAATGGTGAGTTGTGCACTGATACTGTGTTGTTAACGCATACTAAATAATGTTAAATAGTCATTCAGAAAAAAAATCACATATAACCAAAAGCAATATTTCTGAAAGAAAAGCATTGGGGGAAAAGTAGAAAAGATTCTGCAGTTTCTTAAAATCAGATTTCCTGGAAGATTGGGTTGAAATACTTTTAAAGAATTTTTTAAAACACCAAATCAATGGCAACAGATTAAACTAAATTAAATGTCAATTTACTGAGAATGTGTAAATTTAAATTCAGGTACATAAGCAGTTGTCAAATGTTTTCTCCTTATCCATTACTTTAAAAAGATGGAAGGATGATACTGCTTCTCATTAAAAGATGGAAAGTGGGGTGTCTAAACCACAACAAGTTTTGTAACATTCTAGTTTTCGTTTCCTACAGGGTAGGACAAATATCCATAGATTTCTTTTCCTGTCTCACAGCTCTTACTGTATTCTGCTATGTTAAAGACAAATAAGTATGAGCATTTGTATAATGTCTCATTTGTTTGTATATAAGAATATTACAAAGAAATCCAATTCAATTTGGAAGGCCTTCAACAACAACAGCCTTTCTGAGAATACTCTAAACCATAACTGATGAAAATTTCCTATTCATCATTCCTGACCCTTGCAGGTTTCCAAATGTTCTCTCTGTAGGGACTGCATTGAAGACAGAAATATTTTTCTCACCACAGGCAGTCCCATCATTCCACCTCCCTAGGTGAGAGTGTTCTTATGTTACTGAAGGATTTGCCTGCAAATAAGAGTAGAGAAGCTTTTCTTGGGTCCAGATAAACTCTTACCCCAATGCAGCAACTCCCAGCACTGTTCCAGACAACAGCTATTATGATGAAGCTCATATAGATATCCCTCCAAAGAACAGCCTCATTTCTAAATTATTTACACAGGTTATTTTTTTCTCCCCATGCTGATATGCATTTGAATTGCTTTGCCCTCACTCATAGCAGTACACATTATGGCCAAGATTTTAAAAGCCATGAATCCCTCAGGTGGCTTTTGAGATCTAAATGTAATCTCTTAGTTTATGCTTATTTGTACAGGATTTGTAAAGGGAGAGGCTCTTTCATTCTAGCAGGCATTTTATGCAAATTATTCTTTGTTATCAGATGCTCATCTTCCAGTATCATCATTAATTAGCGGACTGGATACTGTGAAGACTCTGTGCAGTTGGTAATTATAATGGGCAAAAAGGAAAACAGGCTTTCTTTGCCATAAAAGCAGCAGACATTATACAATCAATACATTTACTGCAAAATATTTCTGGTGGCACAATGCCTTATATTAATATGATAATGGATATAGACAGGAAATTTGATTAGTATTCTCACATGAAAAACTGTAGTACATTTCACATTAAATCAGTGTCATAGAATGTTTGGCAATATATACTGAGGAGTGCAAACATTAGCCACAGTGTGACCTAGACTGTGAAAAATTTGTTATGCTTTTACCAGTGATTACAAGAACAGATTCCTAAGGCTTCTTTGAAGGAAGAATCCCCTTTTCTCGTCTTTTTGTTGTTGTTGTTGTTGTTGTTGTTGCTGTTGTTTTTTTTCAGGAGGTCCAGGAACAAAAGGAATGAAAAACCAATTTGCAATAAAAGTACAACTTCTCAACACCACATAGAATGCCCTCCTCACTTTGGGACTGTCACAGTCAAAAATTTGTTTTCGAAATAAAATCTGGCAATGTGTCCACTGGTTAAATAATAAAAATGCTATTAATCACATAGCTCACAGTTCCCACAATTCAAAGAATAGTGCTTCAGAGAATATTTAACCCAGTTAAAAAGCTTAATCTTGTAACAATAATTGCTATATAGGAGATTTGCTGATTCCAGCACATAAAGGTGAATGTCTTTGTTTTGTCACTTGGACTTCATGAAGAAATGGAGAAAGAATAGAAGAAAGAAAAGCCTTCCTGTGGGCTGCAGTTGATGCAGGTTTCAGGGGTCAGATTAGCACCTTCCCTGAGATTATGCAGTGTTAACTGGTACCCACTGGCTGTCAGTGCTAGCTGGGATTTGAAGGAAAACCCATTCCTTACATCAGGAAATCTCCAAAGCCTGCAGGAGAGCAAATCCAGCCCCATATTCCCCCCTGTGCTTTACTGCTTCTGTTGGTTTAAGGAGACCATGGACCCTTCATCCCTTCTAAGCAATTACTTATCTGCTCCAATCCAGGGTGTGTCTCAGAAAATTATTTCTGGGGTTTTCTGTTTCTATTCCTGACATGCATCATTTAAGCTTGTTCCAGTTACTGATCCACTCTATCTTTTCTCCTTTCTTTGAAGCTTTAAATCTTGCTACTACAGCTCTGAAATGTTCTCACTTCATACTTTTTGGCAGTCATGATTTTCATTCATAATCCTGAGTATGCATATTTTAACAGCGAGTTTTCAACTCAAACTCCAATCCCAAGAAAACACAACACAATTAAAGAAATATATCAAGTATGGTACAGGTTTAGTCAGTTATAGCCAATGTAAGTGTACTCAGCCTTGGAAAGTAGGAGTCAGCACCAATAACATACACAAGGTCTCAACATCTATGAAAATGGAAGGGAACAGCTCTTTTGTTACAGAGGTTTTAGCAGGAAAATACCAGATTTGGTGGTGATATTATAATTTAAATGAAGATTTATTAAAACATTCAGTAAAGACAAATCCAAGAAAAACAGGCAGTGGTTAAGAGGGGGGAGGGGAAAGCAGAATAAAAGCAGTAAAATAATTGGGTCATGTAAAAGCCTTAACAGTTTTATTCTGTTAAAGTATCTCTGTTAAATCAAACAGCATTTCCTTGGCATATTGCATTAGCCCTGGCAGACGGATGTAAGAAGACATTCAGAAACTAAGCCTTACTCTACATGACAGTACAAAACTGATAATATAATCAATACAGCTTCAGGGTACATGAAATTATCTGAGCACATTAGTTAAATGTGACTTCACACATGGAAGTGTGGCAGGGAGAAAAGGAGAAAAGGAGTGTGAGATACATGCCTGCAGATATATGCTGACACACATCCCACAGAAAGCAGAGAAATTGAGAATTAATCTGAATCCCAAGTAATCTAGAAAATGAAACACCAGAGAAACAATTTCCTTATGCCAACATCAGCTAGCACATACATGAACAATTTGAAACAACTATGAAAAGACACACTATTACCATTTCATTTTCCTGAGGCAAGTAATGTGATTTAGAAGTGCTTAAACTTTTCCCATTAATCTTGATACAGGAAAAGAGAAAACATGAACACTCTGTTTTATAGTGGTTTGTAGTTACATTTAAACTCTGAGAGATTACAACATTCACATGCTTATACTTTGTCCCTGCGCTTCTGAATCACCACTCTTATTTTGCACCAAGAGTCAAATTTTCCCTTTTCCCTCCATACTGACAGTAAAGGTTTTCCACCTCTTGAGCCACATGAGCTGAGTTTCCATCATGTAGTACTTCTTTATAGACTTCACTGATGTGGCAGTGACCGTGTAAAACAAGCCACACACATGAATGGATGTGGGTGTGACTCCATCTGAACCCCCTCTGCCCCTGAGGAGGGGAGTCTCCAGCTCATCATTCACACTATTTGGCCACAGCCCCTTTATTTCAAACAAAGGGCAACAGGCCAGCTGGAAGGCGCTCAGGCTTGGGATCCAGCTTCCTGGCTGGCAAAAGGACACATATGTAGTTTATATTTTGGATGGAGTCATTCTCCAACCCTCGTGTTGGAACAGTGATGCATTAGCATATTCCAGATCTGCTGGAGAAAAGAGCAGGAGCATGGCTTTCTGTATGTTAGCAATTGACCCTTCAATTGGGAAAGCAAATCCAGAGCTCTGGTCACTGAGCCAAGCCGAATTCTGCACTGCTACTGTCTCCTCTCATTCTGAAAAATTACACTGAAAGTAAGTCATATTCAAATGTCTGCATGGACTTCAGATGTGCTGGAAAATCCTGCTAAGTAGTCTTGCTCATGGCTATGTTTGTACCTCAGTCTTCAGGTGGTGACATTTACAGCAACTGATAAACAATCACAAATTAGAAGAGGCATCTCCTACCAATCAACTGATTTTCCCCTGGGCAACACTGACAGTGCAGTAAGCCTTAATTCACTCTCTGGTTTTTTTAGTTTGCTTCTGTTTCCACACAGAGCACACTAATTTACTACCCCAGAGCTGAAAAATCTGTTTGCAGGTACCACAAACACAGCAGGGATGTCAGGAGAGAGCCTGGAGGTCTAAGGAGGTGTGCTGCACTCCACAATGTTCCAGGCAGCAAGTGGAGGGGGAAGAGGTAGATCAGCCCTTTACAGATGTTTTAGTGCTAAACAAAATGCAAAACCAGAAACTCTACTTCAAATAAATGTGAACTGTCAGGGATGATGGGCTGGATAAAGCAAAAGCCTTTCTTTCCATCTATAAACTTGGTGGCAATCACAAGGAGGGGAAAAACAAAAGCTGTAGGCAACGCTATGTGGCTCATTCATAAAAATGGATTCCTGTGCCAGTCACCTCAAGAAATGCACTTTCTCTTGGTCATATTCTTGACAGATGACACAGAATGATTTCAGGAGTTAAATGTGAAACTTAATTCTGAAGAATCAATTACTAACTCAGAGTGGCAATGTTGCAGAAAAACTGGAAGAAAACTCCCTTTCCCAGAAAAAAATGTGTGTACCTAACATTTCATCGTTCAGCAAACTTGAAACTTTTTGATTATTTAGAAAATCCTAAAATCTGCATGGGAATTGATATTTTCATGAACCAATACAACCAATGTATTAAATATTTGCATATTTATAGTGTAGTTACTGAACTACACTTGTGAAAAATGAAAAATCCATTAAAGATCTATTATTTGCTGGTTGAGTACCTTGTCTTTGTTAAAACAGTAAACCAGTGAAGTGGATGATCTAGCCATAAAAAATATAGAAATTTCACCTACCTTAGATGTGCATTTGGCATTGATCTTAGAGGTTATAAAAAATTACTTCAGCTTTCTCCCTCTCTGCTTTCTTCAGCACAATTTCATTGTAAGAACTTTACCACACAGGATAGAATAATGACATTTCTATGAGAAGATAAATAAAACTCAAATGAATATAAATGTTGCTACACCTCACTTTGATTGTCACAGACACCAAAATAATAATCAAATAGGTTATATTTAAGAATAGATGACAAAAAACTCTGCTAATTTATGGGAAAAAATGCATATTTGGGCAGGAGAAGTTAAAAGTTAGTATAAACTTATGCTCTAAAAAGATTATTGATACCATCACCATACACTGTTATGTCAAACTATCATTACAAGAAGTCTCAAAGATATATGTATTAAACAGACGTTAGACCTACAGTTTTTGAAAGAAAGAAATTCTCTAATAATTGCAGGTCTTATTTCTTAGCAAATTAACACAAAGCAATCTTAAAAATCATAGAAATGTCTTGAGGGAGGCCTACAAGTTTGTCTAATGCAGAAAATGTTCCTTTTTACTGAGTGCTTTGTCAAGTTAAATAATTAATTAATTGACTGAACTCCCAACTGAAAAATTCCATTTTTTGAGCATTTTTGGCCCTGTCTTTCAACTTTAAGTATTAACCTTTTTTTTTTTTTTTTTGAATCCTGACCACAGATGGGGTTGCACATATATGGAAACAAAATCTTTTACGTTTTCATTCCTGATCTCAGAGACTTGAGAACATTGTATACAAATTTGTCCTACACAGAACCATTTGCAGAGAGGAAGCTTGAATACCTACTTGCTTCATCACTTCTGGGGATATGAATTCATGTCTAGTGAAGACAAAACCACCTTTCCCTCAGCTACAGGACAATCAGTAAAGAAAATAAAGTCAGAGACCACTGAATCTTGCTTTCCAGAGTGTTGATCATGCCTGCTATTACACGGTTCCTTCCTGCCTTATGGAATAACGCTCTATAACCACTTACCCAGTGAGCTTCTTAAAATACGACTGGAATGTGTCACTCTGCTCCTAATACCCAGTTCAAACCGTACTTCAGACACACTGACAAACCTTGGCCCTTTTTGTTGTGTCAAGTTAATGGAATAGATATAAAATATTAACGCATGTTCAAGAACACTGGAAAGCAGTGTGTTGCATTTAAAGCTGGTTTTGTAGAGGACACTATTTGACACCCATGATTGTCTCCAACAAGAATTAGATTAAGTTATTTGGAGTCTGTGTATACAGCCTGCCACAGCTATTGTATCATGAGGAAGAACATCTGAGTGCTAATGGATACCAACATTCGCATTGAAAAGGGGTAAGAAGCACACATAAGGAGCTCCATAAATTTGTTACAAAAGCCACTACTAAATGTTATGTAGCATTTGCTCCTGAGGCTTAGTGCTACACTAAATTAATAGTGTTATGATTTCTATTCAACAGATTGCCTTAAAGTATTACATAAAAGATTAAAAACCACACTATAGTAACAATGGGAATCACTTTTAATCACATCAAGAACAACAATCTGTTTTTAATGTCTTTATTTTGTACCTTAAGATCCTAAATTATAACCCAAAGCATAGTCTGAACATCTTGTTACTTCTTGGGTTAGCATCAACATATATGAATAGCTGAACAGAGGTCTGTATATAATAATTGGAGAACAATAAATATGTAAATATTAAGAGACGTCTGACACAGCATGTAAGTCCTCAATATACTTTTGCTTCACAAGTACTCCTGACAGAGCTGTTGGGGATTCACAAGGAAAGCCTCTTCAGTCAGTCCACCTCCCACTTGCTGCATGCAGGGCTATGCCAGCAGAGTTTTCTCTCCAGAATTCATTCCTTCCAAAGCATGTCCCCTGCTACATTTCCAGCTCCCAAGCTATTTAGATTAATAAAGAACTGTCCCCTGCTCTCCTCAGCATCAGCACTGGGGTGCTGGTCTATCAGTCACTGTGCCCTGCTGACTGAAATACTTGTGGTTTGCCAATCTCACTGGAATTACTGCAAGTGCCTCAGTAGTAAGAACTAAATAAGAAAAAAAACCAAAGAAACAAACAAATGAAAAAGGTCTTGTAATAGGAACATACATTGTAACAAAATTAATAGTTTTATAGAGACTTTGTACAAAAATTAAATCAAAATGTATTTGTTTCACAAGTAATTTAATCAGCTATATGTTAGCTAGGATTTCACTGCCAAGCAAGACCTTCATCAGGAACACTGCTGTTACTAAAGGTGGTGGCAACCTGGGGACAAAACTGTCCTTTCCAATGTTGCTGCACTTTTGCAGATTTCCTGTGATGTTTGGACCACATTCTTATCAGTATCTTAAATTAGAGTTTATGCCACAGAGCTTGAGAAGCGCTGGCATTGCTGTAGCACAAACAAGCAAAGTCTGATCAGACCTGTGGTGATCAGAGACACTTCAGGTACTGTTTAAAATGTTAACAAAGTATTTACCACTAAAAGAAAAAAAAAAAAAAATCTGAAGTGCTGTCACAATGTCAAGTGTAATTTCTGTGCATAAATTTTATTTCAGTCTAAAACCCAGGCTGGCACTGAAATTCACAGCTTCCTCTCCTCTAGTGGACATAAATGGGTTGTGATTTCTTGAGCCACTCTCTGTTTTCCTTGAGCACAGGCACAGCAGCAATCAAATGGCTCCAAGCTCAGCACAGGTGTGGACCTGGCTCCCTCCAGCTGCAGGTTTGCAGGATCCCATGACAGCTGCTCTCCATCCTGCCTGTGTCCCTCTCCAACACCTGCCCATGCATCAACATCTTTTTTGAAGATTTCAACTTCATTTTGAAAGTAATTTCAGGTTATTTCACTCTTAGCTGAGTAATATCTTCTTTTGACACCATGCACCATGGTGCACTGCATGAGATTCACTTTTTAATATCACCTAAAAATATTTTGGTCTTTTAAATTCTAATTATAGAGATTCATATCCTCCAGGTATAAACACATTGGTGTTCCTTAATAAATGTGTGCTCTTCCAGTAGTAGAAGTTATAAATTGAGTTAAGGTGCCTTTGAGCTAAGATAGGGTAATATTGAATGCCCAGTTCCTACTGAGTGGAAATCTCGTATGATCTGGCCCATTACATAATAGAAATTTAATTTTTGTCCAATTTATTTCAAACTAGTTCTCAAAGTAATGAAGTTTTCTCTGTAAAGTCATTCAATCAATTCAACTTCTGTTCACCCCCAAGCAGACAGTCACAATCAAACATGAGAAAAAGAAATTCCTTTTTCTTATGGTTCTGATGCTTTCATTTTATTCATTGATGGAATTATTCTGAATATAGTGCTATGCTTTAGCTTAGACTCCACTCCTCTGGAAAATTTCAGTCGTAGATTTCTTACTTTATTTAGGAAAAAGCAATCAAAATGCATGTTATTTAACCTTAATAACAAACAACTGTTTGACCTGAAGTCATATTTCAGTCCCCAGAAAGCTAAACAGAAGGATATATTTTATGTGATGGAACCAAATAGCCCGAGTCAGGTGATCTGAGAGCAAATAAAAGCCAAGAACCCTGAGGTTATCACTAACCTTCAGATCTTCTTCTTATTTAGACATATATCTGATTTTAGGGGATGGGAAAGTAATTTAGGTCTCGAGAGGCCTGTATTTAATTAGTTTTTAATCCATTTCTACACCCAATGCCTCAGAGGATTACTTCATCTTTAAATACATCTAATTGGATGTATTTTAATTGAGAAAGCCTACAACATGCATAATAGAACTGCCAGGAGTTAAAGTACAGTTTTTTTATTCTAATGTGTTTATATTTAAAATTGAGTAAACAGGGTTTCACTCTCTGCTGGAGTAAACAGGTAAACCCAATTTACTTCAAAGGGACTGTTCCCAGTGTGCAGCATATGTGAAAGTCGTGGATGATTAGAGTCTAAGGACACCTGCAAAGTGTCATCATGATGTCAGTGAAATGAAAATATTTCACACTCCTGCAACACCTCTGAAAAGCTCAAGTTGATTGTGGGAGGGGAGAGATAATTGCTTTGCTGTTCTTTCATTTGACTGAATCACTAACCTTAAATTATAAATCTTGAATTAGAACATTAAACTTTGATAAAAATATATATTTATTTGAGCAGTGAAAATAAACTGCTTTGATAAATAGCATTCCTCCATGCTGATAATTCTATGTGAAAGCACTTCAGTATACTGGGAACAGTAAATATTGGAAATTAACCTAAGCTTCTGCAATCTTACACAACTTTTTTTTTCCCATTTTTGACATGGAATGACATTGCATGCACTCAAGTGCATGCAGTTTTTGGAATTTTTATGTACCAATTAAACTTTTCAAATTCAGAAACCATTTTAGTTGATAAAATGTGCATTGCAGAAGTTCAGTTTCACTATCAAGTCTAGCATATTCTGATATAATGGAAGTATAACAGCCACATTTCCATCAGAGACATGTAAATATTTTAATTTAATTTCCTGATCATATTGGCTTGTTTTGATGATGTGCTTTGATTTTTCATTTTCACACATAATTATACAATCAAGTTTGAAATAAAATTTAATTGCATACCAATTTTTATGCTGCCAATAAGCTATGTAAAATTATTGACAAAACTTAGATGCTTTATGATTTTGTGACAAACTGAGACCATGGACTATGCACATGCTGCAACACAGAAACATGGCAGATATTCCTGAGCAAGCTTTTATGTCTACACAGCACATCCAAAAGGCAACATAGCTACCTTAGCATGGTTTTGCTTATTTTGTAATGATCTCCTGCAGTATGTATAGAAAGGCTCAGACAACTGTCCAAATGCTAGACAAGGTCCTCAAAGTGATTCCCTTTTATGCACTAGGAAAACACTACAAGCCTAATATGAATATGAATATGGGTATTGCATGTTGAATATTAGTATTGTATGCAACTAACATGAATATCAGCAAAACATGAAGATACCACATTAAAACCCACTGCCAACACACAGTAATTGTCCCATGGGGAAATTCTTTCCCCAAATTTAGGATATACCTGCTGTTCTGCCAGCTGAGAATATCTGCCCCAACTCTTCTCTGAGTCCAAGGTGCCCCAGGGATGCTGTGAGTCCAGGCTGCCCCAGTTTTCTGTCCAGAGCATGGAAAGCAGTGTAACCACAGCAACTTTGGGTGTCAATGCTGGCTGCTTCAGACTCTGGCCAGGAGTGCCAGCTCTGGAAAAAGCCACACAGGCAGCCTGAGAGACCATCCCTGTGCATAGCAGGAATGAGCTGCTCAGTGAGCACCAACATGATCATGTCTTGGTCAGAAAAGAAGTCTCCCACACAGAAAACAGATTGAAGATTAAGTGCAGCCCCAGAGATGTCTCTAGACTCTTACTGCATCTAACATTAACACAGGCATTTTTAAATATAAACCACAATCCACAGCACAACATGGCTTCAGATGCTCTAAAGAAGCTTTTTCATCAGAAATAGGTAACTCCAGTAATTACAATGTAATGTGGTTAGCACAAAAGAGCAGCAGAGGCAACCCTTCCCTGAAGCACAATCATTATCGTAAAAATACCTGTGTCTGGCAAGAAGTGCAGTTGGTATGCACTGTCACTGAGTTCACTATAAACTCCAAAGTAATGTCAAAAAGGAGACAAATTCTTAAAAAACAAAGAATCAAACACCAATTACTGGCAGCAGATCCATGAAGAACTTTTGAAGAGCTTTGAAGAACAGAATATCATAATCTTACCTGAACAAGAATTAGGGTGAAAATGGCCCTAATAAGGATATCTGAAACTCATCTAAGTATGTCAACAAATACGAAATGAGAAAAATCAGAAGATTTCAAAAATTTGCACAAACTGCAATAATATTTATATTCAAGTGGTGGATTCTCTTGAAATGGATATGGGGTTTTTTTATCTATAAGTATTCAGGATGCCTTTCAGGGAAACTGAAATATTTAAATAACCTATCCATTTTGAGAAGTTAAACAGAGAATAGATGATTATTTCCAGTTATCCTTTTGCTTCTAAGCCCACCCCTATGACATATCTTATCACATATTTATGACTTAATGACATAATGTAAAAATGGGTGTAAGTCCGAAGTATTTAACACCTGGGAGTCAAATCTCTTCGTATTCTTAGTGCACTCTACAGGCACAAGATCCTTCACACAGGAATAGATATTCCAGACCCATCTCCAGTGATGCTGCTCCTTCCTATTGGAAATACCTAGTAAAAGTTTGAACAATACAGAGTAAAGTTGGACAAGTGCTATGCACAGAAGCATGTCACTGCCAGATTTTTGAATAGTGGCAGTTGTGAACATTTTTCAGACACTTTTCTTCTGCTGAGTATCATTAAAATCTCTGATTGGATTTGCTACATTTCTAGAAATGTCACTGAATAAATCAGAATACCAGACCACATTCTGTGAAATTTTGCCACAAAATTAACTACCAGTAATGATACTGCAGATACTGCTTGTAGCAAAATAGACAGATGGTCAGTTAATCTTAGAGCTTGGCAAAAACCTAAAGGGAATATTACTAAATAATAAAATAAATGAACATATCAAATCCAGCCCTAGTTTGATTATGAAAATTAAGCTCTATTCATATTATTCTTAACCAAATATCATGAGTATATTACATCCTCATTTTTATGAGTATATGAAATTCCCTTGGGAAAAAATTTTCTCAAGAAACAAATTGTTCATGTTGCTCCGGTAATTGCAATTTACTGATAAAAATATGGAAAACAGGGAGATACTTGACAGGAAGTCACCTCTTAAATTTAAAATGTTCTCTAAAAATTTATTGAAATGCTATAAACTGTAAAATTAGACTTAATTTCACTTCTAAGAAGGTTTGAGAAAAAAGGGGATCTGATATATTAAGTATAAAATGTTAGTAAAAACTGAAAACAAAGTGGGGTTTTCATGCTCTCCCAGTTCATGGAAATGTTGATAAAAAATACTGGGAAATGTCACAATGCAAAAAATTATGTAAGTACTCTGAAAATGAAGTGTTTTTATCACCACTCACATTGAAAACAGGGAAAAGCCTGGAACATAAAGTTTACAGTATTGGCCTGAATAACTGTCCAGCCATATTTACCAGAAACTTTGTGTGTTGCTTTTCTTAATTTGAGGAAAAGCACTCTGTGAAAGAGAATATGGGAGATGAGATTTCTACCTGGACCAATTCACAGAAAACAAATGTATAATCTCTGTGCTTTCCTACTATAAATGAAAACATGCACCAACAGGCTTTAAGGTGATGAAATTCTTAAACTACTCACAGGTTTGCTTAAATTCTGGACCTCTTGCTACATATTTAAATACAACCAGTGGCTGCTGCAGTTGTGTGTTTGTCATGGGATGTTCCCATTCAGCCAGATTTATGCATCAAGCAAAAGAGGTGGAGTAATTTAATTACTTGTTCTGGCATGCAAGAGATTAATATTAATTACAGGCTTCCAAGTATCATTTAGCTTCTTAGCTTTCATGGTGCTGATTACTTTGTAGCATCTTTGTGCAAGGACCTTGTTTTACATTTATTTACAGTACGTGAAACCCCAGAAACATGTCTCGTGTGTTTTGAGTCACAAGCCACATGATCTATGGGATGCATAAAACATAAAGTTGGAATCTATTTTCCACTAAAGTGTGCCCTTTAATATGGTCTCAGTATAGGCATATCTTACTTAAAGTCTCTGCACAGAGCAACATGGAAGTCTAGAATTAACAAGCAGTTAATTAAAGTGCCAAAGTAAATCCATCTAAGAGACAGAAGACTAAATATCCTAAATTAACTTAAGATTTATAAGCAGTTCTTTGCCATTACCCTTTCAAAGCCTGAAGACACAAGTTAATGCCTGAATCTGCAAATTGGGTAGAGTATACCAATCTCTCTTCCAAAGTGACTATTGTATCAGGGACTGAGAAAAAGGTAATCAGACAAAAACAGCACTTTCATCTTTTCCAAAACCAGGGCACAAATAAGGTTTGGTCTGTTTAAACAGACACAGCAACAGAATACTAATTTCAGAGTGGATCCATTTCAGACCTGAATGCATTTCAGTGGCATTTCTGCATTTCATTTTCTAGGGAGTTAGAAACCATAACAATTAACATGACAAAAGAAAAATGAAGACCTGTTCCCAGATTTTGATCTATAGTTTATCAGCAGACAACCAGGAAATAACTTATCTCCTCACCTGAATTTGGACTTGTAGAGAAATACTTACATCCTGATGGCAAAACGGAAATAATCTGCTTGCCCTTGCACCTGGAAGTGAGTCACTGTTAGAACACTATAGGAAAATAGTTGTATAGTACAAACTATAGCTTTTTAATGGCTTTAAGGGAGACATATGAGATTTTTCTGTCTCTGAGGAAATCAACCAAGTAAGGATCTCACCAATTTAACCCAATTCAACACAAACATTGTGTTGTTTTCTGATATGGAAAAAAAAATTCTAAAATAAAACAGTATTTTGGAATGGGAGAAGAAAATTAGATGCATCAGGGAAATCACATGCATTAGGGAAAAATTAATTTTGGGATTAGGAAAGAAAGTGAATAAAACTAAAAAGTAAAGTTCATTTTATTCTGAAAAGCATGTGCTATACAAAGTATTCATATGTCATAGCTGAAGGAAGGAACTTCTCAGTATCACACAAGTTTAGGCAATACAGAATTAAATACCCAATCCCAGATAATGAAGACTTAAAAATATTTTAGAAGAAAAGTTTCTAGCACTGTATTAAAAAAATCAGAATATACAGTAACAAAATCCAATGAGAAAATGCTTCATGCCCTAAATAAGACTAAAGAAGTTGGCCTTTCATACAGCTGAAATGTCAGCAGGAAAAAAAAAAGAAATAAAATTGTATTATAAATGGGGACTATACACCAAATCTTGGGATATTGATGAAGTATGCAAATCACTTTTTGAGACACTGCAGGGTGAAGAACTTGGACCTTGTGCAATAAAGGAAAATGTTGTCTATTACAGAGTGAATAAGAAGATAGAGGAAGTATTACCAGGTATCATAATTTTCGGTTAGCACAGAGAAGATTGAAGTGACACAGCAAAATTGAAGGGGAAAATGAGATCTCTACCACTGATAGGAAAACTAACAAGGAGGTTTAATTTGCAGCCAGAAAGGTACAAGACAGGCATCAGGAAAAGCCTTCTCAAAGTACAGAGAGGCAAGGAATGGAATAGATGAAGTTTGTAGAATTTCTTACACTGAAGGTTTTCATGAGTAGATTCAGTCATTACTGACAGACATTTGTAGGCATATTTAATGATGGACTTGAGCGGGATTTCTTGTCACCTTGAAATCTGACAGCTTTATTTCTTTCTAGTTGCCCAGTAATTACGATCAGAATAAGTTATTCTGCTCAGCAAGCTAAGCAGATACTTTAAGTCAATACCATCAAATTTTAAAATCTTGCTGTTCACATAGAAATAAAAATATATATGCATTTGTGTGTATATATACAAAAACATATATTCACCTCCATGGAAATAAGATGGACCCCAACTAAGGTTATTATAGCTAATCCTTGTCAACCTCACTGCTTTCCTGTAAATTCCAGATAACTTTTCTGAGCTAAAGAGCATATGCTGAGGTAAAGCATTGATAAATTCTTTTTTTAATTAAATTACAACATAGACTTGTCACAGGAAGTTCTCTTCTTCATTGTTCACTAATCACCAGTATTGGGAAAAATACCTGATGAATACATTAAATGCCTCCCCAAAAATTCTGACACTTATGTAGATTTTCACACATTCTTTTCTTCAACAATGCATACAGCAAAAAAAAATTAATACTGTTTTACAATTATAATGCATTAGAATGTGCATTTTCAGAGACAGCAAGGTAAAAATGCAGCTTATTAATTATTTAGACTGTTTGGAGACATTAAAAAATCCATTTGATTAAATCTCTTAATCAATATAAAAGAAATAATGCAACTACCAGCAACACCTGGCTCAATGGTGTTTAAAATAGTCTGTAAAGGAGCTGCACTGAGCACATGAACTGCACTTCTGCCAGCATGAGTTATGGCTGCAAGAACACCACTGAATTGTCTAAGGCATATCTATTGTTTAATGCAAAAAGAACCCCAAACATCTATCTGAAATGTAGGGGTACAGCAGTTTGGCATCTCTCCTGACCATGCCAGCTGTGCAAACTCTATGATGCCACCCTTACTAGGAGTTTCTCAGCTCTGCCTAGTGTTGCCTTTATAGCTTTGACAAAGTATCAGGTGGTGGATGCATCCCTCCGCTCTCACAGAGGGATCTCACTGAGCAATCCCAGCTCCACTGGGAATGGTGGGGGGAATGGCAGTGGGGGCTTCTCAAATGCAGGTCCCTCTTACTCTGCACTCTGACATTGAGATTTAACAGCTGGCACACGAGTCCTGGAAAGACACTCTTATCAAGAAACTTCTTCCTTTCTCACCAGTGCAAGAAACACTCAAAAGCATTGAGGCTATTTTTTGCCCTCTTCACATTAATTTTCCTTCCTTGCAGCTGTCTTTCCCAGAGGATAATCCATAGTGTTTGTGTACCTACCCCAACTGACTTTACACAACAGGCATTCCCATTCCCTACTCTACAACAAAATTCAGATTTGAGTTTTCCATGAGAAATCCCTGATGACTGGGATTTAAACAATCTGTTTAATAAAACAGTGTTTCAGACAAGTCTTCTTCCTCTAAAACCAGCAGTGTAAATATTTGGAAAACTTGGTGGGTGTTCTGACTGTAGAAGAACACTGTGGGAAGAGAAAGACTGAGAGAAACTGGCAAAGATGATTAATAAAAGTTTATGAAATAAATAATGCCTAAGGGCTAGCTGCTGCAAAGATAAATTGCCCCTAGAGGAGACAGATTTTAGTTATGGAGAAATGAGCTATCGCTTTTGGATAGCTTCATTTATAAAAGAAACAAACTTCTGAGCCTGGAATTATTTATAGAGAGATATTACAAGAAATATGTCTGAGCTGTTAATAATCATGAAAGAGAACAAGGAGGTGTAATGGTCAGTTATCTATCAAGAGATAAAGTGGGATGAAATCTATCTTTTTTTTTTTTAAATCACCAGATTTTCACACACTAGTTATACAAAAATAATTTCAAAGGTTGGAATATTGATTCTCTTAGAATTGGTCACATTGTCATATTCATTCTTGATAGCAGTATGACATTTTTGAAAGAACCCTGCAGTATATGGTAGAACAATGTCAATGAGATCTGTGAAAATTACCTGAAAAGCACATTTTCAAAGGCTGTTAGTAATAATAAGATACTCTCCTAGTCAAAATAAATCCTGAAAGCAGCATGCTGTGGAACAAGCACGACGCTTTAATCTATAAAGCATCTCAGTGAAAGGTGTCCTTTGCTCTTTAACATGAAACAACTCTGCCAGACACAGGGAGGAGACACAGTGCACTCAGCATGGCCAAGAACCTCTCACAGACCAAAACACTGCTGGCCTTATTTTCTTTTACATGAGAAACAAAGCCCAGGGTGTTCAGGCACCTTCTCTGGAGCACTGCACAGCCACCAAAGCCCTGGGCTCTTTCTCCTCAACATATCCAAAGTGGAATTGCAATTTGATAGTGAGATGAGGTTGTCTTTGCATGTGCATATTTCATTACATAATAACCATAATAGGGCAACACTTTTTTGGGGAATCAAGCCTCTCAAGCAGCATGGTCAATGCTGTCTGGGTGGTGAGAAGAGTCACCATTGCAGTGGTCCAGCTGGGTCAGGACAAACCTTCAGCACATCAGCTCTTCTGGCTATGTGAGCATTTTGTTGAGGAGGGTGATCTGATCAAAGACCACAAATCAGCTCCTACTAAACTCCTGAGGCCATCAGTCACCACAGCTTTTCTTCCCTGCTCCTCAACTCCCTCCCTTCTGAGGAGGCTGAATTCCCAAGAGTAATGTGGATAAAATTCCTCCAAGAAACCAGAAATTTGCCCCTTCTCTCCCTGTGCCTGGCCAGGGCTGAGGTGGGCAGGGTGGGACACCCTGGGGTTGTGCAGGGCTCTCACAGCCTGTGCTCCTGGGCAGCTGGGGGACACACTCAGCCACGGTGTCTTCTGAACACACCATGTGAATAAAAAATGCATTCAGCTCCTTAGTCTGTTGCATTCTGGAGCATTTAATTTCTTAATACATTAAAAATAAAACAATGAGTAGCTGACAAGTTATTTTAGCATAAATGCCTAAGGTTATTACCATTCTGTCTGACAAAATTAGGGAAAAGTGTAATCATTGCTGTAGGGCAAAAGCAGTCAAATTACAGAAAGCTGGCGATAGCAAGTTAGTTCCTGATAAAAATGTTAAACCTGAATTATTTTCCAATACTCTTCCCCCAATATTCATGATGAATTTCAAAACATAATGTGCCAATATCTGTCCATGTGAAAACATAAAGATTAGGAACACAATACCAGAACATAGATGTCATGGTAGAGGACTTCACTGACCTTTAAGTAATAAAAACATAGCCTTTTACTTTAATAGATTTTGGCATTATTATAATTCTGTCCTGGTTAACCACAAAATGTGAGTTATTACATATTTTATCCAGGTCAGCTGTGTTAGGATCAGGATTTGAAAACATCCACAGAGAACTTCAGTAGATTACACAAATCATATACAGGATTTCATAGGTTTGAACAGCAAAAATAATTATTGAGTCCTTTGAAAGCACTCGTGAATGTTAAGTGTAAATGCAATGATTATATTAAAGTCAAAGAATAGAAAAAGATTTGAGGATTATTTTTTAGCTCTTTGAAGTAAATTTTGTTTTCACTTTGGAAGCTAGATGACTAGATTAAGACACATCACAGATAAAACACCTTGCCAAGCAGGCAGCCTCCAACCAGCCATCTCTGCATTGTATTAAAAAGCAGCTGCAAACACACATGTTAAGGGAATCACAGCCACAATCTTTAGCATATTAATATGCCTTGTGTGATGCATTAGGAAGGCAAAAGTTCAACTCTCAGTCAGATCAAATGCATTCTTGTTATTTACAGTTCCTGGTGTCACCATTTGCCACACCAAACAGTCCCACTGGAAGTAGCCCTCCCAGTGATTAGAAAATTGAAGTAACTTTTAATCTTGACTCCCACCCTACCAAGGGTTGCATTAATGGCTTGCTTAGATTAGCCTGCTGTGCAGCATCACAACCCAGCACCACCTCTGTCACCTCTGCCAAACTGCTGCCACAGAGTGCTGAGAAACACCCTTGATAACTGATGCAGGAAGGAAGCATGGAAAAACCCCCATTCTGACACAGATAAAAATCCATCCAGCACATATCTTGTGCTTCTGGAAAGTAAACACCACCATGTTCACATGGATGAGAGAATCCTTTTAGTGTCAGTGCAGTGAAGCTAAGCAATAAAACAGGATTTGGCACTTTGCTTTTCTGAAAACCCTGTATTTCCCACTAAATCAACACAGCTAGTGAATGTGGGTTACATAGGTGATTAGGAACATCTCAGTAAACTCAGTGTGCTCCTACATAAAAGATAAGGTGAGGAGAAGTGTTGATATAGGTGGCAGATTGAGAAGCCTGGGTAGTATTGCAAACTCTGGTTGTGATGCACCTAAGTTGTCATCATGGCAATCACCACATACACAGCAAAATAATCCTCTCTTTGCAACAACAGCTCTTTCTGGATGAGGCCTGGTTTGTTAACTGCTTATCATCCATTTGGGCTGGATGCCCTTGGATGCAGTACCTGAAAGCAGAAGTACTGGAATTGTACCACCAGAAAAATGCTGCAAAAGCTATGTTGGTTAAGCACAAGTGTTTCTAATAGTGTTAAAAGCAGGATTCAAGAAAGATTTCATATCATAGCTTAAAAATCAAGACTGCAGCAAAACTAGCTGGACAAAAGTGTCCATAAATTATACATTAAACAATCTGTCTGACAAAAAACCCCAAACCAACAATAAATGATCGTTTATGGTAAGTGCTTCCTAGTTAAAATGTAATCCATTACCTATGTGATTTTACAGCCTGCAAATGCTTCTTATCTACCTCCAGTATTTGGATATCCCTTTCAATAATCTTTTTAAAGTGTTAAGAAGGAAACAAAGTGCAGTAAATTTGAATTAATGAGCAGGAGAGTGTAGAATGCCTATCAAGCTGCATAACATGGCCCTCTCAAAAGCAATCCTGCATCACAGCATACTGTACACAGCCACAGAAATCTTTGTTCTACATAAGATCTTTTACTTGCTTTGCTGTCCACACTCATTTTGTCCTTGGAACATGAGACCCAGTGAAATGAGACAAACCTCTGAAAATCTTCAGATTAGAAACATCTTACATGTAGTCCTAAAATTCATATACTGCAGGTATGTAAAACACCCATCTTCCTGCTCTCTTTCCATGTTGACAGGATCTATATGTAAAACTCTCCTAATCTTCACACCCAGTCTAGGTAAAGCCATGCTATAGATGCTTTCATTCAACCTCTCACACTTCAAATATTTGCCCAGAATATATCCCATGTTTTATTCCTATAATAACCTTTCTTGTTTTGCTAGATACATCCAATAATTCAACTGCATTTTCCAGTATGCAACAGCAAGAGTTAAGCCACAAAGACCAGACCTTGAATCATATCTCGTGTCATTGTCTCCCTCAACATCTCCATCTTTTTCTTCAGACTCTCTTCACATCACACTTATTTCTCATGAAGTTCTGAAAAACCCATCTTGAATTCCAGTTTACTCCTGAGAGTAATGTCAGAAATAATGTCAATGATCACCAAAATCAATGAAAAGGCATTAGAAAAATTTTCCCTCATTAAGAGGTCACTGTAAGAGATGGAAAAACAAAGTTACAGTAGCAATATTGAAAACCTGACTTTTAGAAAGCTTATTACACCAGTGTATGGACACTAATATACACCTTTATCTTCTCGCTCCTTTTTATCTGTTGTCTCTCATCTTTTACTTCAAGCTCTTAGGAACAGAACTTGCATATTCAGTAGAGAATCTGGAAAAGGACACCCATATTCACTAATATTAAGATATAAGCATAATCAACAAATGCTCAGGGAACATTTTCCTGATATGAACATGCAACAGGGTGTCCCAAGCAACCTCCACTTCAGCAAAGCAAATAAAAAGCAACATAAATCTTCTGGTTCATACTGATCACTGACTCACAACTGGAAAGGAAAAAGGGAGGGTTTGAAACTTATTTTCCTTATCATCAGGTCACACAAAATAGACACAGAACAGTCCTGCACAAAAAAAACAAAAAACAAAAAATAACCCCACTATACTTATTATGGAACAAGGAATTTGATCACTGACAAAATAAGAAGTGGTTCAAGGCAAGACTGCCCAAATTAAAAATAAATTAAAAAATAAAGGAAACAAATTATAAAAACTTGACAATAAGATTATATTTTTCTGGACATTATAGAAGGTGGCAACAATTACTGCCATAATGGAAATTTATTTATGACTTCCAGTTTCTTAAACAATTTCTCTTTGATAATAAAGCCCAACTGCTTTTGCATAAGGCCGTGGTATTTTACTAACAGTCAGTGTGTAACAGGCAATTACTGCTGCAGTGACAAGACTTAATACACATTACAAGAGAATTTCAAACACTGAATGAAATATCAAGTTTTGATAACTGTCTTCCCAAAAAGAATGTTAATGCCATCACTCCTGGATAAAAATAAACTGCCTGTAAAATCCCTGGTTTACTTCATTTGGTAGGCTGAGAAATCCATCAGCACAGCATGCCAGCATCATAGAAAATTAATGTACCATGTATTAAAGTGAGAGACCACAATATGTTAAAATTTAATTAAATGGCCATATTTCTAGTAAATCCAAACAAAGAGCTATCTTTTATTTTGCAGTCACTGACAGGAGAACACTCAGACATGCATGTGAAAATGCATAGCAAAACAACAAACAGCATATGTTGTCTTTAAATTAGCTCATTATCTCCCCAGATGATAAGCTAATTTCTTTCTCTGGAACAGAAGAGTCAAGTAGCTGGATGTGAAGTCTCTTCTTTATTCAGCATTTTCCATGGGTTACCTTGGAATGGTCCCCACTTATTTAGCTGTCCTTATGTATGACTTTCATGGTGTTTAGTTTCTCTCTTTAGATTGTAGGAAATGTTTATTGGGGTAGAGTTCAGGGCTTCAGAGTCCAGTTCAGAGACCATATGTGCAACTAATACCTGAATACCTTGAATGTGAAAAAAGAATTCACTCTGAAGAAATAATTTTGTATCCCAAACCTTCCTGTGTATTCTCTCTCTCATTGAAATTACTGAATGTAGCAAGATTAGATTTGTGGAACAGAGGACAAAGAACCATGGAAAATGAGTTTCTTGGTTAATGTGTTTAACAAATCCAAATGTGTTTTCATTACCTGCAGGCCCTCATCATAGATAAATATTGCACAAAAATTAACCTGAAATAGATTTCTACTCACACTTTGCTGTCAGTCACCTTCAGACTGGCTTGGTCTTAACTTCTCCATCTCTTCTCCTTTTATTCCCTAAATGAAATTTTGAGGAAATTATGTTAATTTAGTAACTCTGATGTGTTATACAGCAGAACTGAGACAAAATCAGGTTTCTATACTGCCTGTTATCAACCACAAGCATTTTTGTAACATCAAAGTCATAAAAGTTCCAGTGTTTAAAAATATTCCTCCAATCATTTGTTTACATGTGGTCTTGCATAAGCCAAAATTTTCTGATTGGAAAAAAAGACAAAGTTCTCCTTTTGTTCACAGGGGTAAGACTAATTCACATAGAAAACTTTTGAACTATGAATAAGTGGATTAGCTTTCCCTAATGCAGGTTATCCCTATGTAATGGCCATGACCTCCAGATATAAAATACATTTTTTTCAATAACTGCATTAATGGGGCCTTAAGATGCCTAGAATGATTTTTTTTGTTGTCTCTTAGAAGAAAAGGATTAAGAAGCTTTCATACAAAATACTTTTCCATATTCTACATGAAAATTCAAAGTCCTGCCAAAAATTACCCTTCAATTCTCCCTATCTTCCAAGAAACCTACTTTGAAAGATTACAGCTTTCCTTAGTGTTACTTGATATAATCAGAATTCCTACGGGCTCAATTCTTCACTCCTAACTAGAAATGGAGCATGATAACACTGAATGCGTGAGTTAAAGATATATTAGTTAAATAAGTGTTTTATTAGTAATTAATATTTGTGGCTACATTAGCATTTTATGCATGATAATTACAGATTTAAGTTTTCCCTTCAATTTCCAATGCATGTCTCTAAATTAGAGGGAAGCCTCAGAAAATGTGAACTGACACCATTTCATTGATTTTGCAGGTTAATGTTCAAATCCAGTACCCAAGTATCAGGTCAGTTAGTCTGTCATCCCTACTGGTGAGACACCAACAATGTTACAGGACTATACCAAAGATCACATGAATCCCTCCTTCACCCTATTGTCTCATCCAAGTGATGTTTGGCTCTGCTGAATAAGATTTTTTTAAACAATTACAGGTTAATACATTCTTGTGACATTCCAGCCTTTTTAGACACATTAGTTTGTTTTTCTTCAGAGATTTCAATTTAGCATGACTGAAACAAGTAAATAAAATAAACTGATATGATAATAAAATGCTTGAAAAAAAGCATTCCTACTTGCAAATTAAGGGAGGAACTATGCAGTTTTACTGTTCCACAATTAAACCACCAATAATGTTAAAATATTTGTATGCTATATCTGGTTTAAAAAAAAATCCTAACAAATTTTAACCAGTTATAGACACCATATTAAAATATTATGAATTTTTAGTGAAAAACCATAATAAAGGGGGAAAAAATACCTGAAAATTGAACTTCAGTGTTATTAAAATAATTTTAATTTAAGAATGTGTCTCTGCCAAGAGCTTCATCTTTCAGAAACATGCATTAGTATTTCAGGTGCTTTAGCTTTCTTGTGTTCTACATTAAAATACAGTGGCAGAAGAGCAGAAAGGTCAAGGTTTTCCCATTTTTATATTTAAATTATATTCAACTTTACAGCTGCACCGATGGCTTTTGTACTCTAATGAGCACCAGGCTTCTGTTTGTAACATATCAGATGTAGGGGAGATGATAAAAGGGGTTGAAAATTTCAGTTACAGCAACATATGTTGTTTAGCCAAAAATATATTATGCTGCAGTAAAATAAAAAATGTCACAGAAAAGCCTTTACATAACTCATCAAAGGTCCACAAGCTCGTCTTTGCACCTGTAGCTGAAAAATCTCAAATTAAAATGTAAACTTCTGTTTCCTGTTAGAATCTTTTTCAGCTTGATTTTTAGTTTTAAAGGATAAGAAGCCACATTTTAAAATCTCAGACGAGAGCTCTCCTGTCCTCTGTATTTTGCTCAAGCAAAAGTCTGCTGGTCTTAGTCTGTTGCAGCTTTTAATCTGTTTCTATATTTCTTCCTTTTGATTGTAAAAATGTGTCACATCTTGTGATGGTTTAGCACAGGTAGTTTTTTTGTTTTTTAGTCTTTAGGGAAGTATTAGCAAATACTGACAGCTTGTCT
>JBBMKD010000013.1:13910463-13977696 GCA_037834095.1 Argya squamiceps
TTTTTCTCCCGAAGATCCTATCTCCCAGAGAAATAAACCACTACACTTGATTTGGCGAACGTGAAACCACGACACATCTTTAGAACATGTTCTAACCTACATTACTTACTCACTCTAAAGTATCTATACATTTCATTTTCCAGAGTAAATACAAAGTAAAATGAACAGCACTGGCACACACAAAAAAGTTCTACTTCATGTAATTTTACTTCTCATCCACATCATCTGTTGTAGCAGCAGGTGATCAAACAATTGCAATGCACAAGTACCAGATTCCCTAATGTGGCTTCCTGGAGATCACTAATGATAATACTTTTATCTTGGTGGCACAAAGGTAAAACAGCAATGGCAGAAACCTGCTTTACCTGGAAGGCATTGTTTTGAGAGAAAACACCACATGGAAAAGAGTTTTCTTCTGTGTCATCATCAAACAATTTCTAAATGATGGTAAATCCTTCTTATGATTCAGGGATCATTTTTATAGACATTCATATACATGCAGGCACTCCTAAATTCTTCAACTGCTAATTCTGCAACTGCTAATCAGCTATTTATTTGAATTATTAATAACACATTTAGTTAAATTGCTGGCATATATTATTTTTTGGAGGCATAGCATAAATTTTAACCTAAAAATTCTACTAAAAGTTTTTTGGAGGCATTTTTTACACCTCCTACAAGAAAGTGAAAAAATCAAAATAAAGGTTTGGGGCTTGTGTAGACACCTGAAGAAAACAGATATATCTTTAGGTGTGTCTGGGTCCCAGCAGTTCCTATTTTGCTCCCCTGTTACAAATGCTCTGTAAAATTTTGATCATTCAAATTCAGTATGTAGAGACAATAGAAATACAGATTACAAATTTCAGTGAAATTCTACTTACCAGCTTTTTCACATGCTAGGTAGAATACAAATACAATGAAAAATACATAAGCACTATTTTGCATGGAATAATGTGTGTAGCTACAAAGGATTCCAATCCAAATAGATTATCTTTTGTTCCTGAATTAGGTATGAAAATGTGGTGGCACACCACAACCATACAGAAATAATGAACCTTCACAAAATTGTGCTTTGTTCAGAGAAGGTTTTGTGGTCATAACAACAGTAATTTATTCAGAGCCAGAACTAATTTTCTTCTTGATTTTTCCCTCCCTTTGTTTTTCTTTTAAATTTGCCATTGGAAATGGCAAATGTTTTGAAAGTTCAAAGTCATTATTAGAGGATATTCAAGTTCATATACTTCAGATTAGATTTATTGCCTTCTTTTTTATGCTTCTGTGAACATGTGTTCTAACTAAAAAGAAAAAACAACAAAAAGCATTTGTAACCTAACTAATAGCATAACCAGGAAATACGTGACTCTGTTTATTTATTAAAAAACTTAGAAACATTATTTTCAATTTATTAAATTCAATCTGCAATAGATACATATAGTTGATCATATTGCAGGTGGTATCTTGGATTACCCCACTTAATTTTTATATGAATAGATTTTAGGATGGTTGTTACTTCAACCAAATCTTCTGTCATTAAGTGTAAAATGCTGGACAATGTCATTAGTGCAATTAATTAAGCAGCTAATGCATTGTGGGGAGAATATTCAATTATACCTCACTGGAATTGCACACCATGAGTGTCATAACCAGGTCAGTTTGAAATGCTTGTATCTATCATTACAACATCATTCAGTGCAACAGAGTCTGAACTAAATCATCCAGTGACTATTCAGCCACTAATTTCCTATTTCAGCCTTGTCTGACATATATATGAATATTATTTCTCAATTTCCTCTCTGAACACGCATCCCATGTGAACATTAAAAGCAGACGTGGTACAACGGTTGGCTTGCAATAAAAAATGTGGCTACATTTCAGTGCAATCTTTACCAAGAGAGAACTATTACATAGAATTATCTAAAGGTGGAAAACTTTATCCAATATTTCATACATTTTAAAGGCAAGCAGGTTAGTTAAATGTGCTCATCAAAAGTACTTTAAGACAGGATATTATTGCTCTATTCTATTGCATAAATCTATGAGACTTGAAGTGTTTATTTCACACCTTTTCCAGAAATTATTAGAAACCACAAGAAGTCAGAAATCACAGAATTTTTGAACAGCATGAAGATCAAAGTGGTTGAAGACTGATTGTGCTGATTTCAATAGGTGCAAAGTCATGGCAATATTCCTTACTTTTCCCAGCTATTTCTAGAATACTGCCAGACAAAGATTTTTTTTTTTTTTTCTTTTTCTCTTACATTTCAATACCATGAAAGATTGAGATTACTTGATGTGCCAAATCTGAATTTACCCTCTCAAAAGGAGAGTTAAATTATACTGGAGTTCCAGTGACCTCTATATTTATCAGCGTCCTCTGCACTCAGTATGCAGATCAGCATACCATGTACTTAAGGCTTTTACAATCAGAATTACTAGGAGATCTTTAATTAAAATGTGATCTCATGATTCCTATGGTTGTCATAGCAACTCAGGCTAAATAAAATAATCTGAATGATACTACATTAGCAGTCTTTGTTGTTTTTAATGTAGGATTATGATTGCAATCACTACATTAACAACTGTGCTTACTTTATTAGCATGATTTATTTCTTCTTGGGAATTCAGCCTTGGGGATACATTTTAGGCTTATGCTCCAAGCAGACAGAATTCATTAAATCCAGTCACTAATGCCAAATATGTTCCTGCCATGTAGTTGACCTCAAGATACTGAGTCTGCTGGGGTTCTGACAACAGAAGAGTATATTTTTGATGTGATTCTGATATTCTATCTCCTCCTGCATATTTGAAAAGAACTGAGTATCATGGCAAGCATCTTTTATAAAAGTTATAATAAAAAATTAATGGCAATCTTTAAAAAATAGACCACATAAATGTTAGATTTATGATTTTGTGTGTTACCATGCCACTCCATTGTGCCTTTGACACTGGGTGACAATTTAATAGTTCACTTCCACACAAGAGACTTAAAAATAGAGATGAAGCTGAATAGATATCACAGAATTTGACTTCATTCATTATCCAGTGAGAAATTTAATGGCAGCTTCTGTGAATAGTAAAGAGATATGCATGACATGTAACTTAGTGATGGAGGAACAGTGCAGATGAAACTCACTGCTTTATACTTGGTACATAATTAGCAGCTCATAGCAGGACAGATGAACAAGAAGGATGAAGCTGCACCATAACATCCAAAATTAAAGCCTGAGCTGTTCATGACATATTTGCTTCTCTTGGATTCAAAGAAATGTGAATTCCCTCCAAAGCTATAACTAAAACCACCATTACAGATATTGTTAGGAATGACATAGGTTACATTTTCTCCTAAGGTTCAATCTGTGGTTTGCTGTTCTTTAACCCTGAAGAATCTTACAGGTTGTCCTAATATACACACAAGTATAAATAGTGCAGATCACTCTGTCAGCAGTCATCAAAACATAAAGAACGGTATCCATAATTGAGAAAACAAAATATTGCAGGTGAGTTCCAAAACACTGCCTGTGCTTTAAACAACTTTTGATATGTGACAACATGTTTGTCACTTAAGTAGCGCTGCACACGATCAAAACTGGCACACAATTTTTTTTATCACCAATAATGTTACTTCTTGGTGATCACGCAATGATGGATGTCTTAGTTTGGTTTTGCTGGTTGGTTACCAAGGTGATTATTCTTCTGCTGGTGCAAAGTGAAGGCGACTAAAGAAGCCCATGAGAATTAGAATAGTGAAAGTTCAAACATAGAAACTTCAGAAAATTTTGCTTATAGAGATTTCTGCCATCTTTTAAATGGGAAAATTTATCTTGCTGGCAAATTTCTTACGACAAAGAATTACTTACTGAGACAAATGTCTGTTTTCCATTTCTCTCTAGATCACTCAAATACACACATATTTTTGGATCTCATCAATACTAAAAATTCCACAGCAAGGACTCTGGGTGAAACCCAACCCCTTTCAGCTCCTGAGAATGATCAGAACTATGGTTAATTCTTCCCAGATTAATATGCTTTAATTGTTCATTTCTTCCCATAAAATGAAAGAAAATCCTGTTTATAGAATCGTCTAAGGATTTTATAGACTCATACATAGCAGGAGGCAATAAATATTCTGCACATTATGAATTGGAATGGAGATGGTAAATATGTGGTGCTGGATGGAGGCTTGGTATCAGGTCACCAAAGAAACCACCAAGTATCTCACATTTGCTCATATTTACAATCAGAATTATTGCTTACTCAAACAGTTTGAAGACAGGTTTGTGTAGTAAATTAACACTTATCACCACATACTGTTTATTCAGTATATTTAATTTAACCATTGAATCATGTGAACATCAATCAAATCTACCACTTTTTGCTCTGAGCTTCAAATTGAATTATTTTGCACAAGCAAATCTGCAAAAATTTCTTTTAGAAAAAAGCAAGTGCTCCAGAAATGAGAAGCAAAGAATGAAATTTGATTTCTTCATGTATTTTAGAGGCAAGTAGAAAGTTTAACTAAGTTGCAGGGGGACTATGATTTTGCAAAATGTTTCCAACATCAGGATTTGAAAATTCACTCAAGCTCACACAGAGTCAGAATCCAGGTTTTACTTAAATACAGCTATATATTTTCATGTCAAGAACAAGGATAATTCAGTGCCCCATTTTTGATGATATTTTTCATCTGCATGCTGTGGTTAGGTAAGCTTCAAAATTCCAGTTGGGGTTGTTCACTTCCTGTCAAACATCATAGGAACTGTGGTTATGCACAGCACTTCTGAGTTTTTATATTCACAGGTCATTTGCTTGCTTGTTATTGTGACAGTTCGGGGTTGGTGGCAGTCTGCCCTTCACTTGAACTGATCCAGTGTTTATTAACAGCAGCCTGAATGAGGGAGGTCAGGGGTGAGTGGGACATGAAGATTCACATCCTCTTCAGAAGGAAGTAGGATATTGCCAAAATCATATCAAATATGTAGCAAATCCTAATATTAAGACTTCAAGAAGAAAAAGCTACATTCAATGGAATATTTTCCAGAGTAGAATCAAAATGCTGCTCCTGGCAAATAATATTTATTTTTAAAAAAAAGAAAGAGAGAGAGAGAGAAAGAACATTTTTGTAAATGTCATCATATGTATTTTTAGATGCCTATTAGTACCAATTAAATGAAATTACGAGTTATTAAGTCAAATGAGATTTTCCTGCTATTCTATTCATTCGCAATGTTATCTCCTCTGTACTTGATTCAACTACAGTCAATTCAAACTATATTTAAAGCAGAAGCAAATGGCTGTTCTCTCACTGTGTTTCTGAATTGCTTGGAGTATGCACATCCCATGTGTTGAAAAAGCATTCACACAAAAACATCACATTAACACAAATAATACATCAATTGAGGTGTTGCCACCTCTTCCCACTGACACCAAAATGCCATGCAGAAAATTTTTTTCAGTAGGAATTACACTCACCAGCTCTAAATAACTAATTTAGAGAGTTCAGGGATTAAAAAAAAACCTACTTACTTTTTTAGTCTAGCTAATCAGCTAGATTTTACATTCCACATTGATGCATTGGAAATGCCAAAATGTAAACATAGGTATGTCTCTACAAACACATTATTTTGGTTCCCAAGAACTTTCAAGAAAAGTGTATTTTGAAAATGTATCCTTCTCTTCTGTTTAAACCACTGTTTTATGATTATTTGCATCCACAAAACACATGGATAGTTGACAAAAACACAGATAAAGGAATTACAGACAGATAGGATTCCTATGCTGCTGTGCAATCCATCAAGATCTGACCACTACATGAAATCCCTTAACCTCCTCCAGGGCTGCAGGAAAGGACAGGGCAGCCAAGGACTGGTGCACAGAATGGTCTGCACAGCTCATAACTTGGAATATCTGAAGAAACTACTCCACTGTGTTTATAGAAGGTTTAGACTTGCATCGAAGGGTGGAGGAAAATAAACTATGAAGTTTTGTATGCATAAGATCTAAAATGGAAATGATAAGTATGAAATTAAAATGAGTACATTTTGCTTTGGAGGCAAGAAGAGAAGCGGAGAGTTCAAAAAGACCAGTTAATGGATATTTAGACCTACTTCTCCAATGCTGATTTTGGACATCCAATGTACATCTCCAAAGAAATGCAAACAGAAGTCAATTCATGCTCTTCTGAGATGAAAGGGAACTTTGCCAATGAGATGAAGTCCACAGCCAGCAGAAAAATCAAATATTTACAGAGAAAGGCTTAAACTGCTCTGCCAGAGCCAGCTTCAGTAGGAGTAACTTAATTGATGTTAATAGTGCTTTAGCTGAAAACTCAGTAAACTCTGACATGAAACTGTATCATCTGTGTATGTATGAGGATTTCAACATTTTCCTTCTATCCCATTTAGCTGCTCATATTTCTGCTCTGAATATTACTCTCTTAATCTCTTCAAATCTGTGACATCTTTTTTGCATAATAAATTAGAAGCCAATTGTAATGTGATAAGACCTTTTCTTTTCCTTTGACAAAAAGAAACTTAGGAATCTGCCAATGCTAGGTAAAACCTTTTGTTCCTTGAGATTGCTGTAGACAAATTGCCTACTGCAAAAGAAAAAAAATTGCCTGCTGCTCACCAGGCTTCTCATTTTGAATGTATTTTAAATTCTTACTGAGAGGTGACCTCATCAATGTTCACTTATAAGAATGCCACTCAGTCTCATTAAAAAAAATGAAAGGGAAAAAACCAACACTGTCTTCACACTTTCTTTAGTCAATGATTTTTGGAAGCTAAGTCTCCAGGCTTAATTTTCCCCCTCTTTCTGATAAATAGCTTAAAAGTACTCAAGGAAAAGTGTCCAAATACCCTAAAGTTAAGTTTGGATATACTTGGACATTGAACGAGCTGTTACAAAACAACATTGAGAGCTGGTTTGGGTTTGTTTTTCAATGTGAGTAGCACTTATATTCAAGCCATGTGAGAAAGCAGAACTGGGTATTTTGGCTTCATAGAGGGCAACAGATGTCCTCTGACAGATATTGAATTATGTTCAAGCTGGAGACAAATAGATGTTTCAAACGAGTGCTTAGCTGATTTATCAGACAATGTAAAGAATGCTTTATAATTTTCACCATGTCTAATGTGTAGCTGTGTCAGTATTCCAAAGTCACAAGAGTTCTTATCTTTTAAAACTTTTATTTATTTATTTGGAGTAGTTTTAGAAGCATCTTCTAAAGCTGAAGTCCTGTTTGTCAGTGCTAACCTCAACACATGAAAAAGGAAACAACCTAACATTACTGAAACCATGACTGAAACCATTAGATAACGACTCAGAAAAACAGAATGTAAATTAGAAATTGAAAAGATGCAGGAACAATTTCACTTTATACAAGTAAAAGGGAACAGTCCTAACATTTTTATAAGTTTTAAGAAACACTCCTTATGTAGGTGTCCTAAAAGCTTGGATCATTCTCATATACCACAACTTGCAAGGATTTAAAAACTTTCTCCTGCTTATGAAAATCTCTGCATGAATGTGATAAAACACGACTCTACAACAGAACTCTGCATTATGGCAGAGCCCTGCTTCACCACCGACTCATTATTAAACAGCTGCCTTAGAAATGAGGTAACTATGTTATTTATTGCCTCCACTTTGCCTTTTTTGGGGGGTAGTAAATATGGAAAAGTTAATTCCCATACAGAATTGTTAAGTAGGCTATGTTTTGTTAAAATTCTGCTCCCTTGATCATCCATACACATGCAAAATTCACTCTCCTGACTTAGTTCTTGCTTAGAGTTTAGAGTTCAAACTTAGTTACAATGAAGAATTTCAGTCAGAAGTTTGCTTCTTTATAAAATAATTTAACTTCTGTTTAATTGAGGGTGTAGAATAGATGTTATCAAATTAATTTAGTTAAGAGCAGAATACAGGGAAAGAAATTGATTTGACAAGCTAATAGTTTTCTCAGAAACATTTACAGCTGCTCTTTATACACTTTTGTCACTGATCTTTTATTTGAATCTCCTTAGGTGAGGAAGAGGCTGTCTGAATATTTCAAACTAGATATGGATTATGATTTCCTTCTGTAAACTCAGTGGGTCCATTTCTGTAAAGGCTGTCACACGTCTAGTTCACCATAATTATGTTGACAAAAATAGTTCCTTCAACATTTAAGCCTGTTTTAAAAAGAGCAATATTTTTAACAAGTGGGTTCTGCAATGCTTTATACAATTCTGAAGCTATTTCAGTTTGCATGTCTAATGCAGAGGTGATGTACCCCTGAAGCTGGTTTGCAAAGTGTAAGGCAGGGCATGTCGTGGGAAGAGAAATAAACAAGGAATTCATTCTGCACCACAGCCAGTGGCACTGTTGGCATGGCTGATGGTTCAAAAGTACATTCTGCTTGCTATTATTTCATGTTTACTGGAATTTTTATGATTCTTCTTTGTTTTACAGTGATAGACAAATTTCACAGATATCTTGCAACTTCCTAAGGGTATTAATCTAGGTGTGTGCTCCTTGTTCCCTTCAAAATACCTTTAAACTAATATGAGCATTGCAACAACAGAGGGGCAGAATTCCCCTCTCTGCAGACGCCTACCTTGCCTCACTCAAGGCCACTGCTTTTGTGATGGTTACTGCACTCTCAGAAATTAAAAAAACAAGAGGTTTGGAAATGGCAAACTCATATTGGTATTTCATGGCCCAGTATAATCCAGTGCAGGAAACTGATGCAAAACTTACTCTTCTTTCTATTCTGGGACTGGGCACTCCCAATGCAGCAGTTTCAACCTGTAAATAAGAATTAAGGATTCACTGCAACAGAAAGGGGAGTTGTGATCCTATAGTGACCTGCCTCAAGCATTCCCCTGTGGTGGAAGGTGAGTGGGGACCTTTCTCCAATGCCCTCAAGAGCAGATGTGAATCTGCATTCCTTCACAATAAATAGATAAAGCAATGGTAAGAATGTGTAGTATTTCTTGCACAGCAGTAAAATTCACAGTCCACAGTTCCTACCCCCAAATTTTGCTATGCTATTCCAACTTATAGATTCTCTGCTGTTATATCTAACCTGAATTCTGTCACAGAAAAAAAATAAAAAATCAACCATACATTCACACAGAGGTGCTGAAATTTCTCAGCTGATACATGCTTTAAAATATTCCCTTATTTCCATACAACTCTGAAATGGAAAAACCCTCAAAATTAATAATTCACTTTAGAATGACATCAGCTTGATTATAAAATACAAATTTTCTTCTTCCTAAATGCAGTGACTCCTGGGGAGTGTTATGGACTTTCGGATTAATGTCAATTCTTTACCTCTTCCTAACTTTGACTTTTTCCTTTTGTCTTGGAGCTGTACCTGCCTGTCAAAGTACTGAGCTGTAGCTTCTAACACCACCTCCTGCTTGTTTGATTTATGCTATTTTCTTCTCTTATACTTGGTAATAAATCTTTGCAAAGAACAGTACTCTAGCCACTGACCAAAATTGCCATCCTCTTCGTAATCACATTTATTTGGTTTCTAAGATAACATCTGGGACACACAATGAAGGATAAAGGGGCCTTTAAGCAAAATACTAAGACAAGTCTTCTCTTAAATAATTCCAGCATTTATGTCAGGTAGCTGAGGGCAATAAAAAGAATAAATCTTAAATTACCACAACGTATTCACGTTGTGCCTTAAGTTGGGACAGCTGTCAATCTTCCACCCCAAATCATAGACTATTATTTAAAAGTGACATTACTTCCCGGCTGAACCAAAAGTTGTAAAATCGGGAAATGAATTGCATTTCATCATAGGCCAAATCTTAGAAAAGACAGGAGGAATACCTAGGGGAGTGCAGTCACCGTCTGAGACTTAGAAATCTCTGTCACAAGACAGACATTTTTCCCTTCCCTTCCAACATCAGAGTTAGGAGAGGATTGACAATAATGAAATAACTTTTGGATTACTTTTGGGTTTAATTTAATTGATATTCTGCAATATAATTATCCCATTTTCAAAGGGCACTCTCTTAATTATTTTTGTTTCTTTTAATATGAGTCATTCCAGGGTTATATTGCAGTGCATAAGATGGAAACACCAGAGTGTTTCCGAAATGTAGTGCACTGCCAGGTGGATGTGCTGGAACATTCTCATTGCACAAGGGCAGCAAAACACTTTATTCTGCCTAATTGCAAATGTGCAGAGGCAGGCTATAATGTTTCTAATCCTCCATAATACAGTATCATTTCAAGCAAGATGATCATATTTGAACATAATGTGGCTGCATCCAGCACATGATGCCATTGTATCACACAGACATTCACTTGGATCTGCTTTATGGATTTTCACTGCTTCTCTACTGCTGTAATACATTTTTTTAGACCCTTGCCAAATATTTTCCTGCAACATCTTGAGAAGTGTTTGGTGTAATACTGCAGTTTCAGAGGCAGCAGCAGATGAGACAAAATCCTGAGGGTAATCCAGCATGGCTTTCCATAGGTTTGGATTACAAAGTTAAAGTTCTTGCTGTTTTTATGACAGCAATATTTCTCATTAAGTAGCCATCCAGTCCATGAAATCATTGCAAAAGTGTATTTTTGTATGAAATTCTATTATTTAAAAATTCCTGATTATCTAGGAAAGAGCTACTGCTATTGGCTACAAAAATGTATGGCTCGCTGCAGAGGCCTGTACTGTTACAGGCAGTAAACTGTAAAGGATTATACATACACTTGCAAACAGAAAGAACAAGTACTATTGTTTTAAGAGACATTAGAAATATCTCAGTACATAACTCTACCACTTTCATTTGACAGATGCTTATTTTGGGATCTGGTACTGCACACATCTTCCTGCGAGTGGTGGCCAAACTTCTTTGTCCCCTTCAAGACACTATTTTAAATAGGCAATTTAATTACTGCCTGCATTGACTAGTTTTCTGCAGGGTAGATGCACTCTGCAGTTGGTTTAGGAATACTGAGCCTTTGGCAAAGAGCAAGCATAAAATTATCTTTGGAATCTTGCCCCTGGAAAGTATTTCTAGATACCTGAAGCAGACAACTGACAGCTTTATCAAAACTTGGGAATTTGCCATGAACTAAGCATTGGAATAACTGAGGCTGTCCCTAAAATGCATGGCCTTTCTGACGGGTAGATAAAAAATAGGAGCACAGAAATTAAGCCAGGCACTCATTTCTTTTGAAGGTAAATTCTTCAATAAATGTCAAAGTATTAAAGTTGTCAAGTGTGTTAGAGGACACCTTTCAGGGAGTTACTAAGATGTGCTTTACATCCACTGATGGCTTTCTTCTCTTAAGTTCTTCATCACTGAAAGGAAATATTTTTGCATTCATTGCCTGCTAGAATTGAAGAAAGAGTGATTTCCTAAAATTTAACCAAGAGCTCGCCCATGACAGAGCCTGTACCCACCTCAGCTCCTCTCTGTGGCTCTACTTTATGTACTGGAAGGGGCTCTAAGGTCTCCATGGAGCCTTCTCTTCTCCAGGATGACCGACCCAAACTCTCTCAGCCTGTCTTCACAGGAGAGGTGCTCCAGCCCTACGATCACTTTTTGGCACTCTGAACACATCATTCTCACATTGGGGACCCCAGAGCTGGATGCAGCACTGCAGTGGGGTCTCAGCAGAGCAGAGAAGAGAGGCAGGATCCCCTCCCTCCCCTGCTGCCCACTCTGCTTTGGGTGCGGCCCAGGAAATGCTTGGCTTTCTGAGCTGCCAGCACACATTGCTGGGTTGTGTTGAGCTTCTCATCAACCAACCCTCCCAATGCTGAAGGACACATTAAACACCCAGTCAAGCAACCTACATTCTGCTATCAAAAATGCTGTACAATGGAAAGTAACCCCTTTGTTCTCCCCCTAAGGTTACATCAAAGTGTCAAGCCCAGAAGCACTGGATCAATTGCTGTTCAAGGCTGCTGCATGAAATTCACGTTCAAGTGGATTCTGTGCTGCTGGAAGCCCTGTGTATGCTTCCTCTCCCCTTTCAGGATAACCAGCTCTTTCTGGTGCACAGCAACACCCAGCTGAGGCCCCCAGCCCAGCACACACCTTATCTCACACCTTATCTCACAACCTTACAGATTTACCACCCCTATGGCACTAAGGCACCACGCTAACTGCCAAGGGAAACACCAGCCACGGTGAGACCTTCCTTACAACAGCCGTGAGGACAACACACCTGCAATTTTAATCTTAGTGCTTCTGCTCTTTTACAAATAAAGGTGCACATGGCTTGAATCCCTCAAGCATGTGGAGTAGGAATAAAAACATCAAAATTAATGAGCTATATTTAAAAATCAGAAGAAAGGCACTATCTGCATTTGTAAGGTGCTGACATTCAGCTCAGACCTGTGGTCAGCTTTGGAATCTATAAATGGAAAAATGGCCATAGCCTCCCGCAGGGGAAAAATGCAGACAGATCCTAAAAAAGTCAGTGAAACAAACCTTATACTATTCCTTCACTGCAATGCAGTTACTTGGAGAGTGAACATATTCTAAAATATTATTTCTCTTGTCCAGTATTGAAATAATCCCTCTGAATATAATTAACTTTACAGCCATACACTTTTAAAATTTTTATTTTTACTGAAATTTTGTTGGATTTTTAGTATCTGTGGAGACAACAAACAAAACCAAATGTTGCTTCATTAATAATCTTGGGCTGAAAAACAGAAATTGCCAAATTGATAATACAAATTTATCTATGAGCAGCTTTGTAGTTTTAGAAGCAAAACGTCCTTGAAAAGTATTGAGTATAGGTGCTGTATTAAAAACTCAGAGCCTGATCTACTACCATCCTTCATGTCCCCAGATTCTTTACAGGTCAGTCAGGAAATTTTAGACTAATTTCTAGAAGTACCACCTATCAATTAAATATCGAGGCTTGACCATTTACTGTAAAATCCTTTTGATCTCAATGGCACAGACCTGAAATTACTTTAATAATTCATATGGGCATGCATTCTATTTCACAGTCATATATTCTTGGCATTTTGAAAGGACAATATTTGTCCTGCTCAATTACAGAAAATGTGAAATTACAGAGCTCCAGAAGCAAATCACCATGACAGCACAATCTGCCCTACATTCACTGGCACTGCATCTCCACTTCTCATAGAGGGCAATTAATGAGAATGTAAAGTATATGAATATCTGAACCAAGAAAAACTCACTCTTTCAGGAAAAACTTGTGATATAAACAAGATCTGATGGGTCACTACATCAAGAGTTTAATGAGCCAAAATTTGAGAACCCTTTGTGGATAACCTTACAGATTTTTCAAGAGGCCTTCTTCAGAGCTGCCCTTAACATATCAAAGCCACCTGGAGGCAATTCATTATTTAAATTATATTTCAAAATATACTAATAAAAAGTACTAATATCCAGCTTTAATAATGTCACAGGACAAAAAGTTATGTTCTCTCCTACTTTGGCCCTTCATCTCCCTTCACTAAACAGATTATAGTTAAGGAATTATTCAAGTTTCTCTGAAAGAATTCATTATCTGCACCACATAAGATGTTCTGCACCCTGTTATCTTTTCTAGATAGACATTTTCTTCCCCTAAACCAGCCATCATAGCCACGCATGTAATGTTTTTGTGTTAAGAACACCACCACAAGCTCATTTTAAATACTTAACCTGAAAAGGGAGCTTAGACATTCAAAGTGTCATAAAATAGTCATAAAATACTGATTTTTTCTTGTTTTTCTACATGGCAGCTTATGAATTATTATTTTTCTTTTATTTGCTACCAAACAGTTACCAAAAAAACCATCTTTGGTAATATGACTGATGCCAACAGCCTTTCGGGAAAAAGAAACTTGAGCTATTTTATTAGATGTCCACTAATGCCATGTATGTTCTCTAAAATTTATCTGCATTTACAGAAAGTGACAATTGAAGAAATGTTGAAGTGTTTCAGTAACTCAGAATCTTTGTGTTGCAGATGCTCCCTCATTTCTTCTCTGCTCTGTTTCCCAAGGCTGCAGGGTCACTGTGCCAAACCCACTCACACAGTGAGACAAGGGGAGCAGCCTTTGGCAATGTGAGCTCGAGTTTGCACAAAGATGCCCTAACAGAGAAAAACAAGACAATTATTAAGCTAATTTTGGCCTTACTTCTAAGCTCCAGATGTCATTGCCCTTACAAAATCACAAGCTGAGTTTAAATAATGTTCAGCACCACCTTAGAAGCTAACTGGAATTAAATTCAGTCCTCAATAGAAAGATTTTATAGTATCTCCAATACTGATTTTGTTTGCTTTGCATTTTGCATCCAAAATGCAGAGAGTCAAAGCCTTCAGGCAAAGCTTTTTCATGAAATGATACATACATTGAAAAGAATAAATGCAGTAGAGTGATTTAGGCAGCAATGCTGCTGTACTTTTTTTTTTGTAGGGAACATGCCAAATTTAATCAGTTGACTTCCTATGCCTGCCTGATTTGATAAGGAATAATAGCTACTGAAGGTAGCTGATAGCAAGTGGCACAGATGATAGTATCCAAGCTTTTTTTTTCTTTAAAAAACAACCAAACAAAACCTTATCAGATGTATTATCTGTCATGAAAAATACTTTATATTAAAAAAAGCAAAACTATGATCAATCCACAGCTAGCAAATATATACAATTTTATCACTAATGTTTAATCCACCATTTGTTATGAGAAATAAAGATATTTGCAATGGAGAATAGAATATCCTCAGAAAAGAAAAGCGTTCTTCTGACTAAAGGCTTACAGTGACACAAAGCAGAAGCTGAGTTAAATTTTGGAAAATGGATTATTGGAGTGAGCATATTCACAGTACTGTAAGTGGTTTGACTAATTACCATTTATTTCCACTAGACAGAATCCATCAGGACCTGCTGCCATGCCAACAAAAGTTTAAGGAGAGGTACAAATTGACTTAAATTAGTTTTACATCAAGAGTACATCTCTGATTTCAGCAGAGAAATATAAATACACCTAGAATCCTCAGCACAGCTCCCTTCATCTAGGAAGTCACATTCCTGATATGATGGATATGCACTGAAAGCAATTTATCCCAAAACTAACCCCATAACTCCTATTTCCTCCTCACCACCTCTATGTTTATCATTAGAAAAATGGACAATGATGATGAAAACAAACAGACTCAAACACATGATCTAACTTTTATTTGGACCAAGGCCCCCCATGCCATTACTGGGAAGAGGTGAATTACACAGAGGTCAGACTGTACTGGGACAAAACCTCACCTCTGCCCTCAAAACAAAAAATTAACTGTTTCAGAATTCCATGCTCTTTCATCAGTTGCTTCAGAATACATCTCCTTTAAATGTTCTGTTTGATATCAAAGGGCTGGAACAAACAAACCACAATTAAATTAATATTTTTACTGATTGAGAAGGTGTTGCTTCTGTCCAAAGTTATATCCATAAATACAAGGAGAATTCTGAGATGCCTGAATTTCTTACATTAGTTATGATTGAAAATAGTTCACATAAAATCAGAATTTTGCCCAGTGAGTCAATAAAACCTTCAGATGAAAGGATTCTTGATATGACTAATATTGTTAGTTGATGTGGTATTTTTCAACTGAAATCTAGAACAACTTTGCCAGAAGGAGAAATTTCAGATCTGGTTCTGACAAATATACCCCACAGAATTCTATTAATTTGCAAATTTCAGATTTGCAGTTACATTTTCCTTGATCAAAGAAAAAAAAATACCAAACCCAACAGTTTTACAAACGAGTACAAGTTTTTCTGTTCTTTAATGATATATGTTACTTGTTTGAAATCTTTATTTCTAAATAGTTCTTTCTTTGCTTCCTACCTTATCTTCCCAGACAGAGATGTAAGGACTTCTTCAGTCTCTGCAAGGGAAAAGATCCTGTCCCTGCACTTGTACCCTCTTCACATGGGGACCATGATTCCAAAGAGGTGCAGCCATGTGGAGATATGCTCCATAATGTTTTACAACATTAACTTCTCAATGTAGGAGATTTGTAAATATCACATACAACTTGCACCGCTAGTTTGTGTTGGCAGATGACAACAAATGTCAGTACATTAAAAGTTTACCAGAAATTCACATTTAGCACTCAGAACTACTTAGGAAAGTCACTGATTAACAGCTTCGTAGTGATGCAGAAAGTCTTCTGCTGGTCCAGCCCAATGCAAATGACTGAGCTGGTCTTTATCTAGTACATGCTGGAGTCTGGCTGCCAGAAATGATAAACAGTTCCAGCCTGATTTATTGCTCCTGTGCAGCTGTGAACATCAGGTACAGAAATGTAGCATGCAAAAAATGTAAAATCAGAAAGGTGCCATTGCTCTAGTCCTAGAAAAAGAACTCTTACTGTTATTTCAGGAGATTGCTGCCATTAAAGTAATTAAACATTGACAATTTTGTTCACTCCCTATTTGAGATGACTGAAGTTGGATTATATTACAACCTCCTTTACCTCTGACACCCTGTGCAGTATAACTCCCATTCAAATATAAATCTTGTAAACATAATTGATTATCCAGGACAATTCTAGCTCTCATTTTCAGTTAGGAGCTGAGGTGGCAGACTGGGCAATGCTGATGAATGTTAAACAGCCTGTGACTGATTTTACATGAATACTCTGCCAACCCTATAACACAATGAAGTATATTGAAAGTGGGAAGTACAAAATCTATTTTGAATTATATGAAGACTGTTCTACACCAGGAGAAAAGAATTAACCAAGTGATTTCTAACTCCACTAAAAGCTAATTTCCTTTAAATTTTTTATCTTTTTGACAACAGCATTACTCTTAAAAAAACCCCAAACCTATTTAATCAGGTTTCAGACGTACTTTCCTAGTAGATAATTCTCTTATGTCCAGGTAAGCCTTCTTAAAATCTCATTATCATCTGTGAAATATTTCCCCAATGTCTTGTGAGTGGCACTTACATAGAAATATCAAATACTTAACTCTTTCACAGATAAGTCCTCACTGCTGTAAATTTAGGCTTGCAATACATTAAGGAGCCTATGTGGGAAAGCTTGAAGTTTATGAGTTGCCCAGACTACCTGACCAGAAACAAACTACTTGTAATAACTTTAGGATAGTTCAATGATAATCTTGTAATGAAATTCTGAAATGCCTGGTGGGATAAATGCAGCTAATACACTGGGAACAATGTACTTTTTCCATTTAATGCTAAATTTCCTTATCTTCATTTTTTTTCTTCCCACAACTGGAAGAATAAGATGAAACTTTTTATAAAAATAATAATTCCAAACATCTTTATTTCACTGAATATGCAAATGTCCTTGTCAATATGTTTTATCATAACAAGTTGAAAATCTATCCTTTAATTTTTTTCCTCCAGTTACACAAAGGAATAGCTAAGCCCACAATAAAAAATACACATCTGTTTCAACATTGTTTCATGGATAAAAATCAAAACCTTAGGATACCCCAAAGTATTTGAGTTTCTTCCAGTTAGCACTCTCCAATGGAAAACACTTCTCTCTAGTTTGAAAAGCTCTTCAAGGATTGTCAGAAATAACGAGAACCAGTGAGCTCATTGAGCTGGAAGACCTATATGGAAATTTATTCCCTGATAGACAGGAGCAAAAAGCTCCCTATTTTCTTGGTGCTGCAAGACTGAAAGCCAATCTGAGGAAAATGTCATAATGGGGAAAAAAAGAAAGTGGTAGGAGGTCAGGCTACAGCAAAAAGTGAAAAAGTGAAGGTAATTATAAGAATACAAGTAAATACTGCATTTGTTTTAAGGTATTATTTTAAGTCAGCCTTTGTATCTAGGAAAGTAGGGCAGTACAAAACTGAATATTAATATTGCAAAAAAAGAACAAGTCCATTACAATGAACAGAATATGTATACCGTTTTGTTACTGTTCCTGAAATTATTACTTAAGACTACCATGAAGGGAGATGTGAGATCACCAGAGGCTCTCCTCCAATGACTGCTAAAACCAAAGGGAGATTGCTAACCTCTAAATATAGAATAGGACTCAAGAACTACCTCAAAACAGCAGATTAAGCACATTGTATGTCCCTTGCTTTATGTTTGGCTTAAATGCACACAAATTTATAAAAAAGTAGTTTATTCACAGTATTGTCAGCATAACTGGCACTGTGTCCATTACTAGAACATTTTTCCTGCCATTGGTGATAGATGTGTGGGAAAAACTCTCCCATTAGAAAAAAACCCAAAACCTCCAGTGATGATTGGATGGGTATAATAGGTGGAGATACAGAAATCTGTTTCCCTCTCTAGGGCTTTGTACAGTCTACGTTGCATGAATTGCTTACTTTCAAAAGAGCAGGAGAAAAAGAAGCAAGAATGAGACCATTGGATGGCTGAAGTGACTTATTAAACTCAATTGGAAATACTGAGTGCTTGAATGCCCTGTGTGTATGAAATTAGCTTTAAGAGAAAAATGTCATCCTTCCCCATCCCCCTCAAAATGATTCTCTATTGAGCAAAGTCTGATAGATTTTTACTCTGAGACATCAAGTACCTCCTTAAAGACAGTGGAAATAAGGCTCTTATTCCACGACAGGGAAGGTTAAATTGAAGCACTCTTTTTTTGTATTTGACATTTACAAATAGCAGAAGTCACACAGTAATGAAATAATAATGAAATTATAAATAGGTTACTCTTCATTTAAATTGCAAAGATGTGCTTTTCTGCCTGCCTCAGAGGTCACCATGTTGGTGTGTAACGACCTACTGAAAACATCTCCTTAGCAGAAATGGAAAGTTCAGCGGGTGCTTTTATGTCCAATGAAAACTTCACCTTACAGCCTATGTAATTTTACAGTAACAGGTTTAACTTCAATTCTGCAGTGCCTTCTATGCTGCTATCCCAACCTGCCTGACTGCCATTAATTAATTCATCTTCCTGAGCCCTAAGGGATTAAACAACTTGTCAAAATTAAAAGACGGTACATGGCACAATGAGCAATAAAGTAAAAATATTGATTGAAACCTCAAACCTCTTTAAGTTATGGGGAGAAACTTCATGCACAGAAGAGAAGAAAAAACATTTCATTAAATGCCTTTAATATTTAGCTCCCATTGTTGTTTATTTCTGTACATGCTAAAAGACATTTTCTCAGAGCTGGGCCTGCTGAATTGCCTTGTGAAATTTCAGAAGTGGCAGAGAATTATCTACCACAGTGGTTGTTCCTCTCAAGTATGTGAGACACATTCTCACACAGCATTTAATATTCCATACACAGAACGTGGGATGGATTTTCTATTTTGGCTGAATAAGAGCTGAGGAAAAAAAAAAGAGAGAGTACTGTCCTGGATTACAGAGAAACTGTCCTATAACAAAGAAGTACCTCATGAGATTTTGGATACTCATTTTTCACTTAATCAGTTCTGACAAAAAATCAGCAAAATTCCATACATTGCAATTCAAAATAATTGACCTGCAGGCAAATAAGGGCATTTATTGAAATGCCTAACATTTCTGTAGATGATCAAATGAAAGTCTTATTTTGAAAGTCTATTTTTCCCTGCTTCTAGTAATATCCTAATGAATAGAATATTGAAAATAATTTTAGACTTCACTGTGAAAAATATGACCAGTGAAGTATTGTGATTTGCATAATTTAATATTATAAAATAACTTCTATAAAATCATAGGCATGATTTCACTTCAAATAGTCGTAAATTCCAATATTAAATATAAAAATAATCTAATTTTTATCAGAAAAAATATTTTCTTGGGTTTAGGATAAAATAAAATATTTAATTTTTTACAGAAGAAAAAGAGGAATAACCATTTGGTCAAAACTCTGAGACAAGATGATGCATATAGGGGCCTCAATTTTAAAATAATGACTGTCTTCTTTTGTGAGCTGTCTTGCAAATCAGCATCCATTCATGCCATCAGCCACTGATACCAAGTAATTTCCAAAATTATTCCTTTGTCTCCCTGATTTAGCTGGGATATGTGGATGCTGTTTTCAGGCTGCCATAACGTATGAAAAGAGAAAGAGAGCAGTGGTGAGAGTTCACCAGTTTCAGAGTGTAACCAGCCCCAGGCACAGCTCCTCTCCTCAATCACAGCACTCTCTGCTGCACCTCCTGTAGCAAAACTCCTTCTCCCAGAGGGAAAGTCTGTTATATCAATTCATACTATGAGCTCTGCAGAGGAACAGTTTGCTCTTGGACTAAGTCACTTATTGCATTACAGCTTTTTTTAAAGTATATTTTGTATTTGCCACTGATTCCTGACTCTCATTTCAACACACAAACTCTACCAGCAAGTACTACCCTTCTTGCGAGGTTTGGCTGGCCCATCCACCTGGTGGCACTCCTGCATCTTTGTAATCTTGAGTTAATTAAAATATCTTTTTAAACAAATAATTATAAAAGTGGTGCCACTAAACCCCCATTTTTGCTAACACTGCTGGAGTCTTTACTTTTACTACTAACACAGTGGAAGGTACCTCTTACTTACTCTCTGGGAGCAGAAAGCATCCTCAGTGCTGAAATAAACTTCTTTTCCATAAGAAGGTGTCTATGAAATGCTCTTTTCATTTATAGCTCTGCTCCATAAATTCTTACTGTACTCTTGTTCCCTTAACCCTACATCGATATTGCTACTGCACTGAAAAATCAATCTCTATTTTTACCCTGTTTGGTATGTATGCCCAATATTTTAATCTACTACCTTGCATTTACAAGATGTTTAAACTGTGCCACTTGAGTAGACCAATAGCTTCTAAGTAAATTAGGAGGTTTCAGTTTATATGTACAAGTTTTCCTCTCCAATAAACAAAGCATCACAGTGCTTTGCCTCTTGCCTTTGGGTACATTATCACTACAGATCTGACCTTCAAAACTGCAACACAATAACTTGTACAATGAGAGCATACAAATGGTCAGGAAGGTTTGATTTATTGGCTAAATTTTATTGTCCTATTTTGAGCATATTCAGATATTGTTTTCCTGTTATTCCATTTCAGTCTCTAAGTTTACTGAACCCAGAATTTCTTTTAACATCCTCCCGCACACACACTGGCACAGCCTTCAGAACTTCCAAGATTTCTGAAGGTGACTATGGCATAGTTTCTGTCATCATAGATGAAAGCTGACACTTTTTAGTCCTTTCATATTTCAGTGTCATATTTCCTCCCTACCCAGATATTCCTCCAGACTTTCTCATTACTTGTCCGTGCAGTAAATGTCAGAACTGTAGAGTTCAGCCCCGAGGACCGAATGACCCAAATATGTGGACACTCACTGAGGCAGCCAAGGTCAGTGGCTAACACAAAATCATTATTATATATGTGCAGAACACAGCTCTCAAAGCAGGACAAATCTGACACATGGACTGACAGAGAGCTGAGTCCTGGCAAACCTGGCAGAGTTACAACAGAGCCACACAGACACAGCAACTGCACCAGCTCTGCTCATCAAACATCTCCAGCTTCCTGAGATAGCTGAGAGCAGAAATGCATAAAATAAACACAGCTTTCCCCTCACTGAGGCTGAGGTGAAACTCTCATATATTGTGTTTCAGTGAAGAACTTGGACTATTTCTGAAACCTCTTCAAGTGAGTTTCCCTATTTTACATTGAATATTCTATCTTCCATTGAACATTTCATGTTACAGACTACACAGAGATTTTAGCTCAACCTTCTCCAAATTACACATCTTGTGTAGGTTAGAGAAGGAGCTGCAAGGAAGGAATTCAGCAAATACTCTGGCAGAGCATGGCACCTGAGTAATTAGAGCATAGCCATATCTCAGATCAGCTCCTGCCCTGGCAAGCTCACTGTCAGCAGCATTGCTGGGCTCCCTCACTCAAAAAGTAACTTTTCAGTCACTCATCATTTCTCATTATGAAAAATATGCACATAACTCTGGACATACAGGAGCTTAGCTGGCTGACAAGGAGAAAGTTAGTAAAAATTTCTTTTTCTTTTAATGGAAAATTTTATACTGCAGAGGGATGGAGGTCTCTTCTTTCTTTCTTGCCTTCTCTCTTTCTCTCTTTCTTCCTTTTTCCTTGAACAACAAAATGACAACCCTTCTGGCCTCACAAATCTGCCAATGCACACATTTTATTGATTTAAATTATGGGTGGATAAAATTGATATGTACAAAATGAATGTGTCTTGTCCACAGCAGAGATCTCACCAGGAAAACAAGTACTTTGTTTAAGAATTTGCATTTAAAACTTCTTCTTAATAAGAACAAAAATACATGGAGGGATGGAGCTACAATTAATTAGGATATATAAATGCCAAGTAGATGCTTTTTCATATGCTTTTCCTCTTGCAACATCTCCTCCTGGCTGATTCACATTCAGGCTGTAGAAATGCACTGTCATGCACTGCAGCACTTGCAAAGTACACCTTGCATTTATAAGCTTATTAAAAGTCATGGTGCTATATTATTGTTTTTATTTGTTAGTATTTATCTTCAAGTCTCCCCTTTCTTCAGCCACTTGGAATCCTTGAAATCTGTCCTGGACTCACGTACAGTATTAGCCCAGATCTGTGACTCTTTTCTTCCACTCATACCTGTGCTAAACTATCCAGTTCAAGGTTCTTAATCCTTTCCATGAAACATAAACAAACAAACAAAGAAGACTTATTTAGTCCTGGCATGAGAAATAGCTTGTTTTCTTTAAATAAAAATCCAACACTGCTCACTGAAATGAAATATTTCAAGCTTTGGCTATACTAAACAAGGGTATTGATTTTTCTAGGTTTTTTTCTATTGTGAGAGCTCTTGTAAGTGATAGAGACCATTACATCATTCTGGTTTAGTAGTCAGGATCTTTTGTGGAACCTTTCCAAGCTGCTGGCTGTTTTTGTAAACAGTTTGCTTTTAAAAGCACTCAGACTTCTTTCATCTATTTACATCTCCAGTGGCAATTTTATTCAATAGTGGAATGCAGGTATTGCACATCTGGTATCCATAATCTGGAAGTTATTATCCATCTGGTACCTGCCCTTTTTTGTCACTGCGTGGAACTCAATAAGAGGCTGAAAATCTGCAGGCAAGACTAAGCTAGTAGAGTTGGGGTTACACAACTTATTCCACATGAAAACAAGCCTCAGGAAGGATATTACATTATATATTCATTACTCAAAGAATTTTTTTAACTGTGCAAAGACTTTGGAGTCGGTAAAAGACATCTCCATCTATCTGCAACCTTAACTTTACCTTTATTAGTGCACATATCAAGATAAAAACCATAATATTTTAGCTTGAAAGGTCTCATGTAAAGATATGGTCTGACCTAATTCAGGCCAAAAATTTATTTTTATCATCTTCATTTGTCAAATCTGTTGATAAGGCAAACAAAAATTCAGAGTATGAAAAAAAAATCTAACTCATTCTGTAAAAGAAATATACTCATCATAATACAGTAATGAGGGGGAAAAAAAGGAGTACAAAATCCCTTTTCAAAAACTGCTGTAAGTGAATAAAATCTGACTTTGGAAAACTGGGATTACTGATATAGCTGCAGGGTGCATTCTTTGCTGCTCTCTTATTTCTGTTTCCCAGTGAAGTTATATGATAATTTTGGAAAAGAATGAGTAAAACCACACCAGTTTCTATGCCTTTGACTTATAATTAATCCTGCACAAGTTTCTGTTTGTTCATTCGTAAAGCAAATAAAATTGTGTTCTTCTACAGCTCATGTCTATTACTTTCAGTGCATACAGAGGAAAATGAAAGGCTGTGACTATTCCTTTCTTCTCCACACAGAGTTAGAGACACTGCAGTGATACTCAGAAAATGTCTTGTCTGAGGGCTGTGTTTTATCTAAGCATTTGACTACAACATTGCAATCAGTATGGCAAAACTGAATGCTGCTTTCCCCAAAACTTTAAACAATAGCACTTGGAGCATGACTTTGTTAGGAGCCAGGAAGTATTCCATGCAAAATCAATCTTCTATCTAATCAAAATGTTATCTATAAAGCAAGAAGGATAATCTAAGACTAATTGAATTCCAAGTGAAAACAATTATATTTTAATATGTATTCCCCTTAGGATATTGCTACTTTTTACCACCCTAGAGATCATCATAAACTAGAGAGATTCATTTGTACTGCTAACCTTATCCACCTCAACCCAGGTCCAAAGGATAATTCAAGTACAATGCACATCCACATCCACACAGAACAGTGTTATCGAAACAACTTGGGCAGCTTGATCACCATCTGGCCCAATCTGGCTTTAACAGAGATTAATTCTAGGTCATCCAATTCCTTTACTGTTCTTTTATAAAACACTTCCAGTATCAGTACAGGTCTAGTATGAAAAACTGCACTTCAAATTATGGAATTTGCAAGAATGAACCTTTTACAACAGAAAAATTAAAATCATTCTCCCAAAGAAAACACAGTATAAAAGTTTTTGAGATCTAGCAAATTCAAGTGATGTGACAGACATATATGTCCCATTGTGCCTTCTGTCACGGCTGGCTTTACCCACAGGCAGAGGAAACATGACAAACCTCAGATGCAGAGAAGGGAAGAATTTTTTGAATGCAAGACTCATCTGAAGGACAGAGGAGATCTAGATAAAAACAGTTCTTCGGAGGATTATTTCTAAAACTGGGATGGAAGAAACAGACCTCCAAGGAGAGCTTTCCTATTTGGAAGCTGCAAAAACATGGGACAGCAGCAGCACCACTGCAGTGTGACTGCACACTTACCAGGGATTTGCCATCCACAGGGGAGCTATCCCAGAGCTGCTGCTCAGAGATTTTTCACTCCCCTGACAAGCATGAAAAGTGAGCAGGATCAACACTGCACCAAAACTGACACTACCACTGCCAGTGCCTGGCTCTCCACTCCTCTCCTAGAGAGGAGTTCAATTGCTGTTCAAGGTGCACGAAAGCAGAAATAATCTGCCACTGAGCAGTGAGTGAATACCCAGTCCAGAAATGGCCCGAACAAAATGTGAGGTGGTCATGAGTTTTCAGAAATATCTTTTTCAGAAATCTCCTTCTCGAGTTCTCTATAATTCCCATCCCAGTAGAATTGCCCAGTATCCTACAGTTTTATTTTCCTGCTTCCCAGAAAGTGCTAGGAGGAAAGTGGGTAGGAGGAAAAGGCAGTACAGTTGGAGAGTACTGTGTAATTCTACCAGTACAGAGGAAAGTAGGTGCAGATTCAGGGCATTCAGTGATTAAAAGAGAATTCTAATTTTCAACACACACCAACAACTGCATTAGATGTCCTCTCACTTTCATATACTTTAATATGAAACACTTAAGATACCCTTGGAAAATAGATTTTGCTACAGCAAAGGTACTTCTGTGCCTATACAGGTAGTGATGTAGCCTAGTGATCAAATAGCACAAAATGTGCAAATTTCCCTGATATTGATATTAATAATTTTGTCACTGATCTGGAACAATAGATGTAATAATTTGCAGTAATAAATTCAAGTTAAATTGTTCTTACAAAATTAAAATCTACCTTTCATGTAAGCAATTACCACCTTGCCAACACTGAAGACTTGTGTGAGCTACGAGTGGCTGGTGCAAACCATGATGATCCTTTGTTTGAATTTAAACTTTTGTTTGCTTGATGAGCTGTCATATATCATGTCAAAGCTGGTCAGCATTTTCGTTGAAGTATTTTCCTCTCAATGTACTTCAAGTTTTAAAATCAATATTTTACCCTACAATAAAAATATTTTAGCTATTTAACTCTGTAAGAAAAATAGAAATAAAGTCTCCTATTATATAATATAGTCTATTATATTACTCACATTTTTTTCCACTGCAGTACTATAGTAAAGCAGTAGATCCTAAAACCTGTTGAAATAAAACTAAATTTACTTTGTTTTCTAAGTAACTTAAAAATTTACTCACTTAAATTTGTTCTGAGATTCCTATTAGTATCAGGTACAACATTACTGTATAAAAACAAATTTGGTTTGTTCTTCCTGGTATTTATTTGTATAAAGCAGACCTCTTCTCTTCTTCCTGCTGGTTTACTATTCTGAAGGAAATGATTTCTCACCACGAGTTAATGAACAATACATTTTGTTAGGAAAATTTATGAGACATAACATAAAGGTGCTTTGAACACCTTGAAGACACAAGTTTTCCAACAAGATGCATGGCAGATCTCTCCCCAGGAATGTAAATTCCTTCCCAATGCCCAACTCCCTACCACCAAATGGGGCTTTGAGGGGCCCTACAAAGACTTCACTCTCCCTCTTGACAACAGATGGCAATATTTTCCTCTCTTTAGAAAATACTGGTAACAACACTGGAAATGGTTTAAGGCAGAATTCAGATTTCACTGCCTTCTACTGTCTGACTGTGCACACAGCAAATATCAGTAAAGGCCTCCTAGCTTAAGCATGAGATATCAGGCCATGGAAGAGGAGCTTTATCCATGTTGATGACAATTTCTTTGTCATCCACTCCTCAGTAAAATCTTCCTGGTCATTTCAAAATGTAAATTTTGAAATGTTGTAAATTACAGCGTGCTATTTGAACTAAGCTCAGCACAACTATAGATTTTATAGTTGGGTGTGTAACTTGGAAATCATTTTCAGTGATCACACAAACATTTCATCTTAACTTTTCTTTTAATACTATTCATGGAAGTAAGCTGAAATTCCCTAAGGCTCGGAAGCAAGGGCAAAAAATCAGATATTTGCTTTAGGATTTGCATAAACAATACAATTAACAGGATACCAAAATGGAAGGAATTTGGGAAATACAAGCAAGAAGAGGTTCCTGTGTTCCTGAAGTAATAAAAAAGAAGTAGTCAGTGAATAAACCTGGAGACACAGTCCTAGGTACTGCATAATCTCAGGAGGAGTTCACAGTTTCCCAGGGTCATAGCTAAAGCAACACATTTAAGTCTAGGTTTTCTCCAAGGTATTTTTTATTTGAACATTCTCACCAATGACAAATTACATCAGCCAAGAAATGTTTAAAGTTTAGGAAAAGGAGTTCTGGTTTATAATATTATGTGAACCACAACGCTCAGCCTAATGAATTCACTGTCCTGGATAATGCAAAGAAATATATAAATACAGTGAATATTTTGTGTCACTGATTTTTTCATTTGAAAAATTAATATATATATTTTCAGGTTTTTTAACATGAAATAAATGCAGATAAATCTAAATGTTGTAGGGTACTAAAATTTTGTCCCTATATTATTTTAATATGTAATTTAGCAATCAGGGTAAAGGACCACTTGATATAATGTAACATGAAACAGACATAACCTGTCAAATCCATTAGACTTACAAAAGTCTGACTGGGGATGAGGAAGAAAACACATGCATTTTTAATTGACAGAAATGTTACCAAATTAAATCAACCCATTAGCTGTACAAAATGGAGCCCGAAGGGTTTTGATGCTTTACACATTAAAGGTTCTTTCATGGTTTATTATATGTAGAGAAAAACACCTAAGGGATAAAAAAGGATAAAAAGCTTGTACCACAAATTCTGGATTCCTGTACCATCTCCAGAGGTCCTTAATCCACCAAAAGAGTTTTTTCATCTGAACTGGTAATCTCTCAAAATACAGAGGGGAGAAGAGAGAAGGGTGTTGAGTCTCCAGGATGAATTACTTTTCATTCATTGGGCTGCATTGGAAGCCTGAGTTGCTTTCTGACATAGGTGCTCAAGGTGCATGAAAGTGGCTTCTGTTCTTAGATTTCAAACCAGCAAATTACAGGCTGAGGTTGACATTTCCTTTCATCTACCTGACCTTCATTTAGACGAGCTTGTATTCTAAAAATTTTAAAGATAATTATATATGTCAATATATCATATTTAAAGGACATCTCTGACATTTGTCTTATTAGTTTGCTTCATCTAAAACAATTGGTAACTGTTGAAATACATGGACCAAAAGCACAAATATCTCATTTGGCAGAACTTACTCATTTCAGAGTCTGTGTATTACTATTCTCTTTTAAATGGTAATTTTATCCAAAGCAATATTGTTTTCATCACAGGACTTCAAAGATTACTTTAAATTTGGCATCTTTTTTTAGGCAGAACTCCAACATTAGAAGCAACATGTCCAGACTCAGCATTAGCAGCAGGCAATGGGCTTTGCTGAAAGGTCTGGACTGAGACAACGATTCAGATGTTTTAAAACCTTATTATCTTTCTAAAAACAAAATAATTTATCATCTGCTTACAATTTAACCATGGTAGTTGTGGAGGAAAGATTTCAGGGTTTTTTAATTACCTTCAATATCTAGAGAGCTAGATTTTTTCAGATTCTATTAATCTTTTTAATTAAAGAAGGTCTGCTGCTAAATAAAACTGTAAACATACCCATTGATTGCAAGATAAGTTAGTGCTAGGGAGTTTTACAGGAAGTCTGTATGATCACAAATTCCTTGTAAAATGCATTGGTGTTGCTCATGTTCGCATTTCCTTCAGCAGTCTTCATGAAAATTCTACAGGCTTATGACTCCATGGATTTAACTCAGTCATCCAACAAGGTACTTTGCAAGACCTATATTTGCATATCCCTCTTCACTAAGCTCTGTTCTTATTCTAAAGCTCAGCACTGCAATTTACACACTGGAAAAAAATGCAGCAAATAAGAACTTGAAGTCTATTGATATTTTCTTGTGGCATCTACACATAGTTTTGTGTTTTATTTCATCAAGCACTCTGGGACAAACAATCAGGCTGAGGCAATATTTCAGCTCAATGTCTTCAAAAGCAAGGGACTTTAGAGCAGGTTTGTTACAAACAATGCAAAGGCAGTAAGAAAAGAGACAGGGAGTAACTGAATCAAGAACTTTGCACTATTATTAAATATATCCTTGACAATTTCAAAGTATACAACTTCATTCTGCATGTCCTATTGTATATAATAATGCATAATAATATCAGGAATAATTATTCCACAAATTACCTTGGATGTAGTTTTTAGAGCCAAATTACTGGGTACCACGTCAGTGTCTAAAGTGTTCTTAGAGTCCAAAACCATCTGCCTGCTTTTCTCTGCTATTGGAAATGTTCCTGTACAATCAGATGGAGTGGAACAATCTCCATTAAACTGCTGTCCATTAAAAGCTTTTAAGGAACTTTTTGATGTGAATGAGAACCCACTACCATTAACACATTTTGGCTGATGATGATGAAAAGTATTCCTTAGAGAGACGGTCAGATTCTCTGTATGCTGTGAGGAAATACTTAGATGTCTTTCCTTATTTGAAAGCAGATGGAAGAGTCAAATTAACTCAGGTTACCAAGTTAAAGTTGGCGGACTTCTATATGAGGCTGCAAATAAGATAAATCTAGATTTGAATAAAACAAGGATGTAAATAGCAGACATTTATGTATCTATCAGATTTACTAGCTGCTGCTAGAAAAATTTTCAGTTCCATTGGTCTTCTTTTAAATTCCACCAAATACCCAGTTTTATTGGTATCTGAAATGTGTTTTTATTAAAACAGGTCTGCTGCTGAATAAAACTATAAACATGTCCATTGATTGCAAGATGAGTTAGGGCTAGACAGGTATTGCTGCTTATCCCTTTTTTATGCTCATGTTATTGAGAATACCATTTGACAGGTTTAATTGACTCTGTAGAGAGGGTAAGATCATAACTTGAAGATATAAAAGTTTATGGTATTTTATCAAAGCACAAAGAAAACCTAATTGTGTCTAAATGAGATTTAGTAAAGCAGCCTACTATTTCCCAAAAAGTATTTTTTCTTTGAACAGTTAGCACACGGTCTTGAAGGATCAACTTCTACAGTGATGCTGCTTCACAAAACCTGTTTTCCATGTAGAAATGGATCCATCAAATCCCATAACACTTTATTTAAATATTCTTTTATGTATCCCAGAACCTGAAGGTCACAGAATGTAATACAAACTTTTGTGACAGAATCTCAAGCACACACAGTCCCACCAGGAGCAGAATGAAAAGCCAAATGGGAAACTATTTTCCCATATTGAAAACCACTGTTGCAGATGAAAAAAATATCCCCCCCCAGCATGAGTGTGAAAACAGGGCACTTCCATATCCTACATAGCAAAAGATCTGCTCTGGGCTTAAAACACCAAACATCTAATTCCTGAAATGAAATCTTTGTGCTGCCCTTACCCCGTATCTGAAACAAGGATGCCTTTGGTTTTCCACACATAAATAATTCCTATTGAAGTTGTTTCACTGCAAATAAACAAGAAAAGATGCATCTGGTGAACATTGGTTCAGCATGTCCTGTGAGCACTCGCTATGGAGTCAGGCTTTGTGCTGGGCCAAAATCAAATCCACTCAATGGGAAAGCACAACTGATCATATTCATGAATCTGAGGAATGGCAGTTTAACATAAAGGTGTGCACTCAAGGATTTTGCAGCATCAGACACCACCTCCTCAACACAAGTTTAATCAAGAAAGATGTCACCCTGAATAAAACCACAGCTCCATTATGGAGGTTGGATTAAAACAAAAAGCTTTTGAATTATATGTTCCTGTGCAAAGCTTCTGTTTCAGCAGTGAACATTATCCTGCAAAAAAATATTTTTTTAACCAGAATGTTTTCTGAACAGTTCCAGTTTAGGTATTTTGACAACCTAGATGAGAAACTAAACAGTTTCTTGCATCAAGTGCAACTTTTCCTGATACATAGCTCCCTTCAATGTATGGGCTAGAGAAAAAGAAAGTGCAACTTTTAGGGTCTCACAGCACCACTTGAACCATGAGAGAAAGAGTTTGGCAGGGTATTTTGTAGCAGCCAAGCCACCCTCACTGTAGGGAGAGAAGATCAATACTGAAAAGAGATCCTTCTGCTTTCAGGATCAGTAGGAGTACAAAAGATAGTCACTGCTCTTTAAAATTGCTGGTTCAGTAAGTCCCCACTTCTCAATAATTTTACCACTAAATTTATGAGCCATATGACAGTACTTTAAATTAATTTTAGAACAACCCATAGATGATATATGGGTGGTGGGGTAGCACTACCTTGTCTCAGATGATTAATTGCTATACTTATTTTGCTACAAGAAGCAATGTTATTACTCTGAAATAATAAACAAGGTCAATCCTAAATCCATTCTGTATTGAAAACCATGCCCATGATCATCACAGGTAGATTGTCTCCCAAACTGTAAAACTAACTAATCACTTACAATTTCCTGTTTTATTTTATATAGATCCTTCCTCCTTTAATATCTCTTTTAAAATAAGCAGACAAGTAGATGACAAACTGAAAAACTGATTTAAAATTCATTGCCACACAAAAGGTATCTGACAAAGAAACAGTTGAAAAATTTGCCCTCATTTGAAGAAAAAGATTTTTTAAGATAGTTGTTATTCAAATATAACCACCCTTTGTCAATTCCAACATATCCTGAATGAATAAAATACCATCTCTTATATATCTATCCACCAGGAAAAATGCAGAAAGAACTTCTCAAAAAAAATTCAATTAGGCTTTTATCAAATGTGTCATTGTCATAATATGGTTTGTAACAGAAGAATAAACAAACAGAGATTTTAAATTTTATGTGTGCATTTGAATAGAGCAACTGCTTATATGGTATAATTTTTTAAAATTAGTATAAATACAATCCCATGTGTGGACAGATGTTGATTTAACTCAGAATCAGTAAACCAATGTGTTTAGCCAAAACTCTCAGAAATATTATTCTTCAGGGTGTATCCTTCAGGGTTTTCAAAACACCTGGTTTGAAAAGCATTTCAGCGTAGGGCCATGCAACTATAGCTACATTCCATTCCCAAGCTACTGCATTTCATGTCCGTAAAGTTGGCAACAAAAAGAACGCATTCCACCTATCAATTTTAAAATAAGAATTTAAATAATACCTTACTAAGGAAAACAATTGAATCAGAAATTCACATTGCAAAAAATGAGCAAAGCCAAACCCCTAGCATTAAGCAAGGCTGAATCCAAATTTCACCACGCCATTTCATCCTTAGAAACACTGCAGAGGAGCAGATTAAATTTGCCAGTCAATAACTCTTTTTTACTATTTGAATAAATATGGAAACCACATTATCAGAACTTAAAATAACAAAGATGAAATGAAATTAATATAATACAATCACATCAGTTTCTTATATGCACCTGTTAGAGGAAATGATTTTGCTATATGAGAGATGATTCTCTTGATAATTTGATAAAGGGACATTTTTCACTATTAATATCACAACGTAAGTATAATACAAAAATCTTAATTTCAAAATACTTCATCTAACATCTAGGAATGAGAAAAAAGCAATCCTATTGTATTTCCTCCTTTACTGAGAAAGAATCTATACACTCTGACAATCAGTCCAGGAATTTAAATTTCATAGTTATACTACAACCACTATGTCCTTCACTGAATAAGACCACATGAGAAACCAAGATATCTGGTCATTTGTTTCTTCAGAACACATCCAACCATAACTACAGTAAAAGAAAAATGACCAACCAAAGCCAACAGAGCTTTGTAAGACAAAAAAACAGTTGAAAACTTTGCCCTCATTTGAATAAAAAGCTCTTTAAGAGAGTTGTCATTCAAATATAAGCACCTTTTGTCAATTACAACATATTCTGAATGAAAAAGAAAAGAAAATGCTAGACTGCGTTTAGAATGCAGTTTCATCAATTCCAAAAACTTCACACCTGAACAGTCAAGTGTAGAAGTTTCTGGTTTGAACTGCCAGTATCCAAAAGACCTGGCCAATTAAAGGATTTTCAAGCAGACCTCAGAATTTCATCTGAGCACAAGCCTTTGGAAAAGGGCATATTTCACTCTGCTGGGGTTGTGTGTTAAAGAACAGCATCTACCTAAGAGCAGCTGAAATTTCTCTTCCTGCTACAACACGACAACATGCTGCTTCTTACAGACCTGATTATAAAAGTACTAGAAAATTTATTGTTCTCTTTAAAGTCTCCATAGCTATGCCATCATTTGGTATATGATACCAACTGGTGTCATCGGCATGAGGCTGGGAAAGCCTGCTGGCTTGTTTGAACACTGTTGTGCCCCTTCTGCTTTCTTTTGGGTGGCTTTCAAGAGTTTCCATCTCCTTTAGACAAGTGCTCAGCATTTGCAGTGCAGAAAATCCTTTTTCTTGTATCAACACAGGCAGCAGCTGAGTGACCCCCAGCAGGTGAGGAAAGCTGGATGGTGGACCAGTGAAACACTGGGGTTTGTACAACTATTTCACATGTATTCTGCACATGGAGTATTTTAAACTGATTTATCAAGAACTTTGGAATATATTCCAAAGTACAGCTCTGCTCCCAATCCAAAACATGCAAAGATTCACAGTCTGCTCCTTTATACTGATGCACTGTAGTACACTCAGGGACAAGGCAGGGCAAAGGACATTCTGTGTCTGGCTGCTTCCTCCTCATCCCCATGAATCTGGCCACTCTCAAGAGGCACATACATAAATATACATACATAAACACACATAAACATACATACATAAACATACATAAGCAAGTGAGAAGTCCTCAGAAGCTGTTAAAGAAAATGTGTCTCCAATGTTCTGATGTATTTTTCACAATAAGCATAGAGTTGTTTCATCAAAACCCCAAATCATCTGAATCTTTTTGTTCCCAAAAGGAGAGGTCAAAACCATGACTAAGCATTTGGCTGTGGCAAAATCTGTATAAACAGGAACTGCAGAAGACTTAACCGTCTGTGGTAGCCCAGACAGCATCAGGAGCCAGAGCTCTTGAAGCCAAATCCTTTGAGAGGAAGGATCTGTCCCTCCAACAAACAGAAAAAAAGGCTGCAGATTGCGTTGCTGGAGATACAGCCCCAGGCATTCATGTTCTGGGCCTGTATTAACAATCTCATCATACTGTGGATGTCACTGAATTTAATTAAAAGGGGTGTCAGAAGTCCAGCCTATTTTTTATATTTTAAGAGCTCAGGTAATAGTGTCAAAACCCCAGAGAAGCCAAATTAGACATAAAACCCTCTTAGGTCAATGAAATCACCCAAAAGTAAATCTTGCACTTAGACTAGATTTTAATGGATATGTTAATTCACTCAATCTGCAGCTCAGCCAACTTACATTAAACATTATTTTCACAAGTAACAATTTTTTCCCTGTTAAAGAAATTATATACACTCCATTTAAAATGAAACTGATATGACAGCCCTTTATAGAATTAATTAATGTCACACTTTGAGGGAAGGTGAATGGGGGAGCATTTTAAGCCAGGAAAAAAAATTAGTATTTTTAGTTTCACATAATCGGTATTTGAGATGTTGTTCTATGGATCATATAACACATACATGCAATTAAAAATTCCTAATAAACACACAAAAAAGCAAGCTTCATAGCCATAAACTGGACAACAACCTACTTTTGGAAAGTGCATTTAAGATAATTTGGACAAGAAACATAGTTTTATTGCACTGCTATAAGCATTCTCTAGATTGGGAGATATTCCAAGGGGCCTTGAGGTTCTCAAAAATGTTAGAAAACCACTACTACTGGAATTATTTATCTTTACACATACTTATTCAGATCATGGGCTGCACAAAGTCTTTCTTTCAAACTTGAGCTGTTTGTTAGTAATAGCATATTCTGAAAACTTTTCCTTGACAAGCACTGCAAGGCACTGACTACTCACATGGCCAAATTTTTGAGCTGGATTAGGGAACCTTCTCTGCAGACAGAGCACTGAACTGGATTCTTTGTATCTATTACAGCAGCCTCTGCAAGAGTGAGAGCGCTTCACTCACACATGCTTTGGGTTTTGGTAAAGCCACAGCTGTTAATTACATGCTCCACACACAGCAGCTTTGCAGATCTGTCAGGACTGTTGTCACAGCCATGGTGCCCTAAGGGTTTGTGCATCAGGTAAGGCAAAGTTTGTGGGCAGAGGTTGACTCTCCATCAGGCTGAGAGATATCATGCAGGGGAAGAAACACCTTTTAGGTCACCTTTCTGAAACAGAATTAATAATCTAAGCTGAACGTGAGCAGTAAGATCTGGGACTGAACCCACCACTTCAGCAAACTGAAAGAAAAGCCAACTGATATGTGGGGAAACATAAACTGATACGTGTTAGGAAATTCTGATGCTTTCACTGATTTTTGGCCCTAGCTCAAGGCACAAAAATACAACATCCTTCTGGAACCGTTTTTCAGTGAGGTTCATGTATAGATATCTTTGTTCCCCCTCTTTTACTCAATAGCTGAAAGTGCAGAGGATAGAGACATGGGGCCCAAACTTGTGAAGCAGTGAGATGCGTGCAGCCCTGGCTGGACCCAAAAATTTTTTTGGGGAAGCATCCAAATTGGAGGCTTTAAGACCAGTTAGCAGTTGAATGTGCCTTCTGAGGGTGCAAGTTTTGGATCTAGGAAATAATGGATTCTCTGTTACAATTTCACCAGGGTGTCCTCTTTCTCTATTAAAACCAAAGCACAGATATTGTATACTCTGAAACCTCTGTGGTAAAAAATAAAAAAAATCCTGAAACTTCATCCCGTGGGCTGTCTTTCAGTATAAGTTTATACTGGAATGAACTCTTCACAATTCCAAGGTTACAAACCCTATTTGCTGAAGACCAGGCATGAGGAGCTTTTCTCCTCATAAAGAGAGAAAAATTAACTTCAGAAAACTAAAATAAAACAGCAAGAGCTTCCATATACATTTCTTTCTAAGATATGGCGCACTGTACTAACTTCTTAAAATGTACTAGAAATAAGACCTGAGAAACAGCAGAAAGTTGGCACGTTTGTCTTTACAGACATAAAAACTGTACTATGATTAATCCAAACTGCTTACAGTCATTTTTTAGCTGTTTTCTTTCACATAGAAATATTGTGAATCTATACCTAATCATACCTAAACAGTGTGCTACTGTTTGTTTGGGGCTGTTGGAGAAAGAATTATGCTTGTTTTTCCAAAGGCACTGGAGATTTTCCGTATTCAACTCATCCCTTATATTCCGCTTTTGTAGGTCTGTGGAGGCATCACCAGAGGGAAATAATAATGGAAATTAGAAATGAAGCAGACTGCTAAAAACAAAATTAAAGACCTCTGAGAAATTACAGGTTTCAAATTTGATTTTTTTAAAACTGACAGCCTGCTGAAACTCAGAGAAAGATAGACACATTATGTTCAACTTCTGGGTATCTGCCCTACAGTGACAAGAAAATATCCTTACTTCAAGAAAATGCACTTTAGAAAAAGGGAATAAGAAACTGAATTTAGGATGGCTGGAAATAAAACAATTTCAAAGGCTTTGACATCAAACAGTTTATTATCATCTGCTTTATAATTGCATCTGCTAGATTTCTAATCTATCAGAGAGATTCTGAGCTTCTCATGGGAACAGTCAGGTCTTAATGAGAAATGCAGATGTGAAAGTTAAGCTCCTACTGATAAGGAAAGAGTGAGGGAGTGGGGGAAGGAGATGGTGATCTTGCAGGAAGCTTGAAAAGAATTCTACTAAAAAGAGTTTCTTTTCTGAGTGCAAAAAAAAAACCTCACAAACTTCTGCTGAGAATCAGTTCATTAAAAAAAAAGAGTTTACACGGTTTTCAGTCCAATTTTAAGGAAAACAGAATGAAAAAACACAAAGACTGGTTAGTGACAAGAAGAAGTCTTGGCACACTTCTGCATTTAACACTGTCAAAAATATTTTAACCAGGACAGTAAAAACATGTAGCTTTACAGTAGTATCTGAAAGGATTTACTGAGGTATTTTGCATATTATTATTCCAAGAATATGAAAAAGTACAGAAAGAAGTGTTTAACAAGGAACAAGGAATAACCCGAGCTAACAAAATGAGAGTTGATAGTTCAAAAACAGCTGGGAAGGCACTGGGCTACACTGTGAAAAATCAGGTGCTTGGGAGGAAATGTTTCATCAGAGAGGGACTAACAGGAACTGGCTGGAACAAGAGAGAAGAAAAATCTTTGTAGAGGAAAGTGGCACCAGAAGCAAATACAAGCAAAAAATTTGATATTTGCACACCCGTGGAGAGAGGCAGTGGATTGGTTTCTGCAATGGAGATGGAACACATACAGGGCCTGGATATTGCAAGAGAGAATATAAGGTATGATATGCATGATGGGGCCTGAAAAGCTAACACAAAGCAGGGGTTTCTTCACAACCAAAAGGGAAATCATGTAAATGAGAATCTGAAGGCAAGGAAGAGGAGTCCTGGGTGACTGTACTGAATGAACACTGACTGTACAAGGGCAGGTGGAGACAAGCATGGACAACTGTGGGTCTGCCAACAACCAGGGAAGGACAGCAGGTGACCTTGTGCTCTGAGACTGCTCTGCCAGACATGGTATGGAAAAGGAGAAAAGTTGTCAGAAAACTGGTCAAATCTGCATGAATGAAGCTTTGTAGCTGGTTCTTCTCTTTAGAGGTTTCAGTGAAATCAAGGTGCAGGAACTGACTTCACTATTTCCAGATAAATGGGAATGGGAATGCTGGAGAAGCTTAGTAACAAAAGATGAATTTTGGATACATCTGTGGGCCATGAGGTTTTACTGAACAGCATCATTGCACTGACAGTGGCAATAAAAAACCAAAAAAAACCAAAACAAAAAAAACCAAACCAAACCAAACCAAACCAAACCAAAAAAAAGAAAAAAAAAAAAAAAAAAAAAAAAAAAAAAAAAAAAAAAAAAAACAAAAAAAAAACTTCAGAAGAATGATAAGGGAGGGAAAGTCAGGGACACAAGAGAGATCTTGAGATGAATTAAGTGAAGGTCGCTGGGGTATTGGTAAGGATAAGATCAGACACCATGCAGGCAAGAAACTTCTACATCCAGTGCCAAGAGATAAAAGGCAGAGTTGTGAGAGGGGAAGGAAAAGCAAGCCAAGGGCTAGGGTAAAGTCAGATCATTTATAGTTGGTTTTCTCAGAAAGAGCACATGAAAAGGGAGAAATGGAAAATGGATGTGATTAGAATTGAAAGGCTGTGAGAAGGAATTGTCTAATCTGCTTGAAAGAAAAGTGAGCTGTAAGACAAAGACAGAGGACTGCATTGTTTCCTACAATAAAGGCTGCTGGGTTCGATCTGGTAAATCAGCCTTTGTTTCGGTTCTCTGGTGGCAGTGTTTAATCTCAAGTAATTATCATTGCTTTGCAGTGTTCTCTGCATCTCCTCTAACTGAAACAATATACCAGGGAATAGGAGGACATTTTAAGGAATTAATCAATTCCAATATTCATAATTTAGACAGGAGCTCTTAGTTTCTGTTTTACTTTAAGACAAACCCCCACAACTTTTGTTTTTCCCTAGCTGTATTTTATTTCACCTTGCACAATAATTTTTAAGTTTACTGTGAATCATACCAAGATGTCACATCATTACAGAGTAAATGCAGAAGCAATATCTTCTATAGCTCCTGACCAGTTCAATAGCAACTCATAGATAATTTTTTTAAAAATGATAAGAGATTTTTTTAATATAAAAATGAAGCAAGGAAGAGATTAAAATGTGGTGCAATGCTGAACACAGGATGCCAAGATATTTTCAAGCAATTAAGAATAACAACTAAGATAAACTAAGATGGTTACCTTAAGAAAAGTTCATTCTAGCAAATATCCTAGGCTTCCTTCTTGCCTTTCTTATGTATAGTTGTTTCCTGACCCTAAGCTAATAGACACACTTGAATTTACATCTATTTATCTCCCTGCAAAGATCGAATTGCACAGAAAAAAAAAAAAATCACCTATGTCAGAAAGTCCTTAACCTTTAAAATAATGCCACTTCAAGTTCTTCTGGAAAACTCTTATTGCCCTAGACATCTGGTGCCCTGCCTCTCACACTGACAGACAAGTGCCAGCTTTCTGCCTCAGCCAGGACAAAGCCACTCAAAATTGCAGTGCTGCCATAACCAGGGACTGCCTCCAGCAGCCCCCACAAAGCCGAAGCTGTCCCCTGGCCCTCCCTGGGCAGCCCCAGGCAGGGCCCAGCCAGGGAATTACAGCTCAGCGCTGCACAGGGACAAGGGACACCTCAGAGTGTGCTGCCAAAGAAACAAACACCAAATAAAAGTGGCTTACATAAGAGCTCCTGTAGCAAGAATATACCCACAAGTATGGAGCTTTTTCAATTAATTTTAGCTGTTCTGTTTCCGAGCATACACCAAACTATTTGGGTTTTTTTCTAAAGAAAATACAAGCACATTGACCAACTGATTGAATAGGATTATTTTAGAAGTATGCTTATCCTAAAATGCTAGAGGAGAATTGTGTTACAATGCATACAACATTTTGATTTCATGCACATTACCTCAAGTTTCTATAACAAGAAGTTCTTCAACCATTTCTTTTTTATATTAATTTATTGTACCCATTTACATATATGTATCCTTTGGAATTTTCAACTCTTCATTAAGATTAATTTTCTAATTTGAGCCAAAAGTAAGTCTTTTGCATTATAGTGGAATTTGTTGTTTCACTTTGGATGAATTTATATTTTCATCCATAATATAAAACTTACATAGCAAATTTAATTATTTTGCTGTTTATTTAAGTGTCTTTTAAATTCTATTTGTCAAAATTACTCTGCTGTAATTACTTATCTTCCTTGTTACTAAAACTAGGCAAAAAATAATGGTTAAATACTTTCTTACATCAAAAGTCTAAACACCAATATATCATAATGGAAAAACTTGAAAGCATATCTACAATTTTCTATTGCAATTCTTTATCCATCAATTACAGGAAATAATGGCAAAAATCCCATTAGCGTGTGTTTTCTATGAAAACTAGGAGTATAATATAACAAGCAAGTGTCAAATCTAGAAAAGCATTATCAGCTTGATTTCTTGTCTGTGGTTTGGTAACTGCATTTCTTTCACCCTCTAAAGTACAAACTCAGAATTCATGCTAAATGTACTGTTCATTAAAAATTTTCTTTTTAATTTTCCCCCCACAAGTATGACAATTTCAATTACATGACTGAATGCATTTATGTTTGGTTTCTATATAGGTAGGACTCAAAAACCACAGGTAAACATGGACTGGAAGGATCCTTCTGAGCTTTCCTGGATTATCAGCAGTGTGGGATCTCATCTTAAATTCCTATGAGGCAAGGAAGAGAAATTCCACCAAAAATACAGAATAGAGGATATATGCACTTAAAAACTCTTAAAATATAATCAAGTTGTTCCAATTAGGTCTAAGAGGAATATGACTAGCTGTAAACTCATCTTTTTTTCTGAGAGGACAAAAAAGTGAGTGGAACATATCAATAGTGATGCTGTAAAAAAACCCACCTCTGGACAGAACTGGATGGAATATTTCCTTGACCTCTATAAAAAGTCATTTCTGTTTTCACACAGGGAGAATAGTAGCTTGGAGTGGGGCAAATCCAGGAGTTTTACTTCATAAACTATTTCATATTTGCTGCACGGATTCAGCTGAAGTCAACGCAGGCTCTTAGCACAAACAAAATGCTTTTTGGTGTTTCTTCTGTGGTAAAAGTTAGACACACTGGATTACAAATCCTATTTTCACTGCTTGTAGTTCTTTGCAGGGATGCTAAACCTTGGAAATCAACTCCAGTACATGCACATTACCTACACTCATGATTCACATCCTATTTTTAGCTATAAAATATAAGAATATAAATTGGAAATAACGAAAGCATCCAGTGGCAATTTAGCTCTGCTGCCTTAAAAGTAGTCTTCTAATCCCACTGGACAAAATGAAGTTAGTTAAGTCCAAAGCAATTGCAAAAATCCACTCAAGTGTTATAAAGTGCATGGTTACTCACTAGATCAAAAACAGTATTTAAAACAATCCTTAGGAAGAAGGGGTCAACTTATTCTTTCATGAAAAATAATAGAAAATACACACTGGTCCCTGCTGCAGTGGAGAGATACCAGGTTCATGTGCATATTTGTACATTCTGGGGAAATGGCCCTTATTTGACTAAATTTAGCAGCTCCTTCCTGCGTGCTAACCATTGTAAATGAAAACACAATCCCTGTAGGCAGTCTTACCCTTTCCCTTTGTCTTAAAGATCTTTATACAATTCCTATCAAAGATCAAATACCAATATTCTCTATTTATAGTCCCTGATGTCTGTTTGATGAGTGAGTTTTTTTTCTCCCTTTAGGAGAAAAACCAAAACTAACACAACCTTACTGTATATGTATGTAAGGGGCTGTGGTGGTGTGTTGCCTGATGGGCAATTGCCAGGAAATGCATAATCATGAACAGCTTCTTAAATTATTGCCACTGGTAGTTTTAAATCCTAGAATTGGAACTCATTCTTCTGGAATGTACCTGTACACGAGAAAAGGAAAGCTCTGTTTTGTACCAGTCATCTTGGATTCTCTCTCTTCCAGTTTTAACTTGTAGAATTAATATTTCAGACAGAGATTTTTCTCCAATGATATTAACTTGATTGACATTACTAAAGTATCTTTCAGGCATGTGTAACTATCAGAAAAAGTGCAAGATCAAATTTTAAATTTTGCAGTAGTCAAAAGTTCCAGAGGAAATATTTTTTTCTTACTGTTACTCTGAGGGCTAAGGCAAATCAGAATCCACATTTGAACAGCACATGCTATACCTTGCTGAGTGCTCCTAAATCTTGTCTAAAGGACCCAGTTCTCTGCTGACAGCAACTGGGTTCCCTCTGCAGACAGATGAGCCTGGCCAGTAGTGCAGGGTGCCCCACTACAAAGCCCACACAGGGGTGAAAAGGGAAATCAATCATGAAACCTGTATAAAATATGCTGTAGAAATTCCAGGGTGAGAAGGTTTCCCTAGTACACAAAGCTATCCCTATTCTCTGTTTGCTGCTGGAGCAGCAGTGCTCAGGTGTCACCTCCATCCCTTCACACCTCAGGCCTCCTGATCACTGACAGCAACGTCCCAGGAGAGGATTTTCCACCCAAAGCTGGAAGGGAATGACTGACCTCTTAGACACAGCTTCAGGGCTTGACAAGGTGATGACATCCTGCATCTTTATTTTTACTGCATCAGCTGACTGGAAGGATTATATCTCAAACATTTAAACTGACCTAAGGTCAAAGACGTGCAAATGTCAAAAATAAAATGTGTTAAAGTGGAGCCAGCAATGTGTCAGTGAAGAACTTAGTGGACTTTCCTGGATTAACTGAATTATTTTTTTCAATTATATCAATGCTACTTGCTAAGAAACAATTTCTAATTCATATATTTACATTTTTAATTATCTATGTTGGACAAAGGGATTTCATTTTCATCATATTTCAAATAAATTAAATAGTCTTGTTTTATGAATTACTTGAAAAACTCTGCAGATGTTTTCTGAATCCTACTTGAATATCACCACAGAAGCTGAAAACTTTCATCTCTCCTGTTCAATACCTCACAATAAAAGTTAATTTTTCAGTGCTTGTCTGTATATTCAGAATTTAAAAGAAAAGTTTCATTGCATTCACAAAAGAAGTGATGAGTATCATCTTGAATATAAAGAAAATGAACATTTTGTAAGTTGAAGGCAGTAAAAGCAAAAACAAATGAAGGAATTCAGAATTTATTTTATGCATTTACTGCAACACCACAAAAAGGAACCCTGCTTCCTTTTGGGTTTTTTTTATTATCTTCCTTCATCTTTTTAAAAAGATTATTCTTCAGCTGTGAAGGTTTGAATGTGAAAATACCAACAAAAAGCAGTTCCACCCAAACAAAACCTATGCAAAGGTACTGACAACTCCTCAATCATTAAAAATGCAAGAAATAGCATTTTCTTTTCAAGGAAAAGTATTCAGAAAAAGAAAAGAATCAGAAATGCTATTTTCCTTCTTTCTGTTCCTTTTCTTTCTGTAGTAAAAATGTTTCATAGTTTTGACCTTCTAGACTCATACGGTTTTTCGTTTTCCTTTTTTATTATTGAAAGCTCTACAATATGGCTGCACTTACAGCATCATCGAGTTTCTATATTTGACATACCTATTTCATTTTTCATTAGAAAGCAAACTGAGAACATAGCCAAACCTCTTGCTTTTGATGAAAAGGGTTTAGGCCATTTAACTAATTTGGAAAGTTTCTTGCATCTGGGCTTTTCAGTTTCTTCAATACAAACTAAGTATTCTCAGTTGTGCAAAACCAAAACATTTCCTGCATAACTGAAAAAAACAAGGTTTTCTAGCTGGTTCTGGCATGCCAACTGTCCTCAGGACCCATGCTTAGATCCAGATGTGCAGTGAAATGAAGCTTCCCTTCATTAACCACCTCGTTTTTTGTATCTCTACCAGCTTACAGGCTATGCAAATAAATATAATGGGACACCTAATTAGGATTTAAAAAAAAAAAAAAATTAGGGCCTAAACAGATTATGTGCTTTGAAAGGTATATGGATGAAAAATACACCCATCTTCAGAAGATTTCTTGTGCCATTTAGTCATGTGTAGATGCTTTGGGAAAAAGCTTTGAAGTGTCTGTTCTGCCAGTGGAAGGAAAAGATATTTTGTTTCATCGTTTATTTATACTTTTAGATGGGGAGCTGGAATTATTTTTCAGTAACCATTGGCAGAGGAAACAAACTTGATAACATAACTGTTCTTGCCATCTGTACATACTTCACACATTGTCATACAGAGTCACTTGGAGAGGAAAACAAACACAAAATTGCCGAGTTCTGTGTGTTATGTAAAAGGCTCTGCTTGTCAGTACAGTTCGGGAGTGCCCGCACCTACACTGAAGGAAAGATGTTAATCTAAATTTGACAGAAGTGTCTGCAAGAGGTAGGAAGGATTATCTGTGAAGTTTAATAGTAGCAGCAGTTTAGGACATATTTAGACCTTCTCACTTGCACGAGGCAAATTTCAGGAGTGGAACGAGCCATCTGCTTCTGCACAGAACGGCCTTTAAAAAGTAATCTTTCTGTCAGGCAGTGCTTGACTCATCCTCAGACCCTTTTTTGATGGAAAGCCATCAGTTTATACCACCTGAGGGTATTGTCTGCTGTGGCTATCAGAGAAGTAGGCTCACTGTTTCCTCCTAGGTTCCTCTGCAAGCACATTGGCAGCAGGATCCTTGAGTAGTCTGCTACCTTTGCTGTCTTGTCCTGAAATCCTCACCTTTCCTTTCCACTACCAGCAGTCTGAGGGCTGCTTTATCTTGATTCTGATCCTGCAAGGAGACCAAAATCAAGCTCAAACTCATGATTGAATCTGAATGGTTGCATCCATTTTACCAGATTGTGGAGCAGTCTGGGTGCATTCTGTGGCCAAATCCTTTCTACAACAATGAAAGTTCTCCAGCGTAAGACTTCTTTGTTCCCTATTTCCCTCCACACCCATGAGCAGGCACTGACATCAAACTAGGCCCTCCTGGGGAGAAAATTCAGGGGAGGGTTTCCCATCTGAACAAAAGGGGTACAGCACCCATCCAGCAGGACAGGGTGCTATAACCACTGCTATCGAGGACAGCATGTCCCAGAATGTGTTAACTGTGTCCCTGCTACAGTGATACAGAATTCCTATAAGGAAAACAAAACCCAACCAAAAAAACCAAAAAAAACCCAAAACAAACAAACAAACAAAAAAACCCCAAAAAACATAACACCTAAAGTTTTATCAACATCTTTAACAAAAAATTATTTTTTGAGAAAAAAAAATACCTTATCCCACACAAAGGATGTGTCTTATCACTCCCTGCTGTGGTTGTAAAACTGTCAATCAAATCAGATTAAGCCTTAGAACATAATAGCTACATCACGTTGTATGATAACAGGCTGGAAGTCATCTGGACTAATACTAAAATACAAAAAATCCCAAAACAAACCAAAACCTCCTTCCAAATATAATCCTTCACAGTGCCATAAAATAGAAAAATAGACATTTGAGAAGAGATCATGCAACTGAGATTATTCTTACTCAACAGCACAGTTTTTGTCATTTCTTTCTGTCTTGAGGTAAGCAAGCTAACATAAAGTGCTATATTGTATACAGCACTTAAAATGAACTGCCTGTGCATGATGTGTTCTGGGGCAAAAACCAGAAGAGATGAGGAATCCATTTGCATACTAAGGTGGGGTCAATTCCACCCCAAACCCTCTTCCCTACAGAAAGATCTGGCATCTGTAATAAAATACATTCCTAGTGGTTAATTGAATATACCTTCCTGTAGCTTGCTTAAGGAAGAAATATCTCAGTAAGTAAATCAAGATGATAAAGGAGATATATTTAGAAATCCTATGATGTGAAAATGCAATCACACCATCCTTTCAAACAGCACAAGGAAAAACTTCTGAAAGAGACACTTGGAAGCTTTGGTTCATAGAGGAAGATTGCTGGTGTCTGTATTGTCACCAATCTAGGCCAGGAGGATTTCCAGTGCTGACATTCTTCTGACAAGTTTGGTTACGGCCAACTCAAGTGGGGAGAAATGTAGAAGGCTTTGGGAGTGACAAGTTGGATAATCATTTTGTTGGGACTGCACTCACAGGATGCAAAACAGAAGAAATAGGAAAAATATCAAGAGATAATGGTTGCCATCCTGTGCTTAATGCAAAAATTTCATAGATCTTACAGAACCTTCCTTGTATTCCTACACATTTTGGCCAACATCCTCCCTCTACTGCAGGGCTCAGCAAGAGATGTCAAGGTAGGTATGAGAACCTTCTCAAAGTTGCCTGTTGGAATACCAGCCATGCTTGTGGGGTTCTCTTCTTCCCTGTGTGAGCAGAGAGGAAGAAACCCAGTGCTCTCACTGGTAGCTGGGCTCCTACTCAACAGGGAGAGTGCACCAGGGAGTCTCAGGCTGAGGCCAACGCAGCTGGCTTTGAACACAGGGACAGCACCTCATACAAAGCCAGGGAGGGTGCACAGCACCTGGACATGAGGGGGAAACTGGGTAGTTCCCAAAAGTTCATCTCACCTGTAACAGGACACTGAAAGTGTGTAAAAGCTAAAAAAGGTAATGAGAAGGTGGCCCTTGCACAAAGCATTTGCCAATCTGCTTCTGTCCATGTGAATAGCAGAGGAATGTGAAGCCATTCCTGACCACTTGAGTGGTTTTAAAATGTCAGACTATTCAGAAAAGGAGCAAGGAATACTTGACGTACAAAATTAAGTAATCCACCCATTTGGCCTTGGAGCACGTGGTAGAAATTTTTGTACTTGGAGACAGCCACAAAGACTGTCCAGGTTTTGCAGCAGACTCATGGCATTTCTGTGGATTGCAGCCATAGCCTTACAAGGTGAAATGGTGGTGGAAATGTTGCAGATGCACACAAAGGAAAGAAAGGGAAATTAATAGTCCTGGAACAAAACCCCTACATTTCAAAGCTCATGCTAGATATTGAAAATTTGTAGATTTTTCAGATTGAAAGTATGGAATTCACAAATCATTCCATCCTTTTAATCAACAATATAATGTGAAGTAGAAGTAGGAAAGGTAAGACATGTAAATACAGAGATGATACTCTCTTTTCTTTTGATTTTGTACCCTGAAAGTGGCTTACATACTAAAAAGTACATCAGCCCTCTCTGCACTGAAATAAAAACCTCAGAAGTCTAAGAAAATGTATTACATGCAAGCTGGGGCCTGAAAACCAAAAAAATTTCACTTTTGAATGCTCAATTCACCTCAATGTCAGCAACAATCACAGGAAAACACTTCTATGTTCTTAAAATTTCTTATCATTCAAGACTCCATAGGGATCAGTACCCTGCATTTAAAGTAGGTGACAGAAATTAAATGCTTCCCAGCTAATAGGGAAATACTTTGCAATGTAGCAAATTACTGCTGGAAAATACCACTCAGGCTGAGAGCATGATGTAGTCAGGAGGCAAAAACTTCTCAGGAGAAAAAAGTTATCCATGTAGTTCTTAGCCTGTCTCTCATTTCTGGGATAACTCATGTTTTGATGCACTTAGTTGGCTGATCTAATGCAAAACATCTTGAGGAACCCAGACCATATGGCTTGGGAGGTTGAACATGTGCAAGGAAGGAGAAATGAATTCTTCAAAAGTTCAGCTGCAATGAAACTGTCACAAATGATGCACCTCTTATCTATTAAACATGTCACTATCAATGTCAAAACAACTCAAAGACATGCTCAAATAGAGTGAAAATGCTACATCCCTTGAACGAAAATTCATGCTTTGATGAATTTAATACATTCATCATACAGAAGTGTGGTATGTACATAAATGCATTTTGCTTGGAAAATTAACTTACTCCACTGTTTAATATGAGACATGGATATGATCTTCGTACGTCATAAAACTCATTACTGAATGCCAGCTGCCTTTGCATCTGCATGTCTTCCCCCACTAGAAAAGAATTCAAACTATATTCATACTTTAAACCAGACACAACTGTTGCACTGTTTCACAAATATAATTTAAACCTCTTACTAACAAAAACAAATTTACAAAAATACTTTTAGATCCTAAATGTGGAGCTTAAATTTCAAAGAAAGGGTATAAGAGATTGTTAGCAAAGCCAGGAATGGCTACAAGGAACAACTTCAGTTATAGCTACAAATACGGCTCGGAATAACAGAAAAAACCTGATTATTATGAGCACTAATTCCATTAACTCTCCTTGTCTATGGTGCCTCTGATCCACTGAAGCAGAAATATTTTTCCTGCTTTGGCAACACCTGATATGAGGAGTATAGTATTAAGATGACCCTGGACTCACTGTAAAAGCAAGGTTAACACAGTCATGCCTCGTGTTGTGTTGCTTGTGATACAAGAGGAAATGCAGAGAGACTTTTGGAATCTCTTTGAAGCACTGCTGTAGTGGAGAGCTCTGCTGGTAATACTGCAGAGTTTGTGAGCAGGGAATTTATACATAAAACTTTGAAAGAGCAAAATCTTAACCTTTGTGGAAAAGACTAAAGGAAAGCTATGGGCCCACAAGACTGCCATAAAAGTTATGTATTTAAATCTTTCATGTGGAAAAACAAAAAATGTGTGTTTCATGTGTGTTTCTGAAAGTACTAATTATTTTGCCAGGTTGAATCACAGCGGAAATGTATCACTGTCATTAACCTCATTGTTAGTATTCTTTTCAATAAATTATCACTAGGTGTTCCTTACAACCCTTTCAATTTAACATAAAAGAAAATAATCCATCAAATTTAAAGGTTTATGAATCTGAATCTTAACACAGAGATGAGCGAAGCAGCCCTGGGGGGCTACAGCTAGTTGTGGACTAAAATGTGATGGAATCAAAGGCAGCTGTCTTGCAAGACAGAGGGAAGAACAGCCTGGGATCTTCTACTGGATATGGCCATCACCAGCATCCACGAATCTCACTCTGGCCTGCACAGGAGGAGCAGACTGTGGACCACAGAATTTGAGTTTTTAATAGGAATAGACATATTGCACAAATGCCAGACTCCTGGTAAATCCATGGCTTAACCATCTCACCCTTCTGGAATCTCACTCCTCTGCAGCCTGGATCTGCTGCTAAACAGCCCCTCCTGCCCCAGCCTCACCTCCTGGAGAGCTCCCTTGCTGCCTCCCACAACCTTTTCAGCCACTAGCAGCACAGAAAAGTCCTGCAAACAAGGCTTTGGCATCTGCATGGGAGTAGGAGGAGGAGGAGAATTCCTGCTCACTGGACCCTTCCCCTGATCCCCTGGGACTGTCTTTGAAGAGGATGTAGGCTTTGCTGGCATGGGCAAAGGCTGTGACAGGCTGTGACAGCACCTGGCCACTGCACAAAGTGATACAGACAGCTCTCAGGCTTGCATAACACATTCTAAGATTCTCAGTAACGCCCAATATCGTTTTCTCTTTAAGTGCCTCAGCTTCAGAAGCTGCTCCTCAAAGCAGATTCAGATGCTTGCTGGTGGAGGGCAACTGCAGGGAATGTGGGGAGATTTTGTCAAAACCTTAACCTTATCATTGTTTTTTCTCATAAATACAGCTATGCCAGACACCTTGCTGCTAAAACTATCATTTGAAAAATGTCCCCTACCAGTTTCATAAGTCCACTTAGTCACATGGAAGGAAAAAAAATAATGACCTTACTTGGGAGTATGGGGGAGGAAATCAATATTTTAAGGGAAGATCAAAAAGGATCTATGTTTTAATTAGTCTTCTTTAGTTCTAATAATAAACTACTTTTGGGATAATTGGAGGATTCTGCTTTTCTACTCCCTGCATACTAAGATCTCTTTTCAAATAAATTCACTTTTATTTTCTGTTTATTTTGGAGCAATACATCTGTACAATTTGATAAGCTATATCTTTTCTGTTATTACCTTCATCCAAAAAGAGTTAAAAGCCAAGAATTATTTTATATATGCAGACCTGCTGAATTCTGACATTGTGCAGAGGATACGTACAAAATAAGAAAAAGAAAAAAGTCCAAAAACCAAAGACCCCCAACTTTTAAGGTAGACACTGAGTCCTCCATTAATCTAAAATTGTTTCCAAAATCTGAAACTCTTGCAAACTGTGCAATGAAGTGTGCATTTTTGAGCAATGTCCTGCTCATCAAGATGGGTGGAGAGTTTGTTTTCCCATGGTCAATATGAAATGTTCACCATGTCACAGGGATGGGTTTTGTGCTCTGACCTGAGGATTCTCAAGCAGAGCAGCCTTGGGTCTGGCACACAGCTTTGACCAGGGAAGTGCACCAAGGAAATGCACTCCTTTACAAAAGAGAGAAATGCAAGTTACCAGCTATAATTAGACAAGCCATGGAACTTTTAATGAACTGTACTCATTAGTGATACAGCCAACCAAGGCAATTAAACCCTCTTACTATTCTGGTAGCTGTAAGACTGATTATGGTGTTCTCTTCCTTTTTTTTATAATTTTGCCTTTAACAATTAGAGCAGCTGCAGTAACCCAAACTAAAAGAAACAGTTTTGTTGTGAGCTAATAAATTCTACTTTGTATTGCATACAGATCTTAATTATGTAAGATATTTTAATTTTTCACAAGGACAACACTAAAAAAGAAAAGATAAAAGAAATAAATTATTTCTGGAACATAAAAACAGACAGACTCTAGGTGGCAAAAACAGATAGCAATAAAAATGAAGAATATTTTGAAATTTTAAGCAAAATAATTTTTGAACCTGTAATAAGTAAAAACAGGAAAAAATTGTCTAACAATGGTTTAATTTCTTTCTGGCATAAAACTAAACAAAGTTCGCTTATTGTTATTTATGAAGTATAAAGTTGTAGTAGGGCATGCTAAGCAGAAAAAAACCCAAACCAACACTAAATTTATTGAGGTAAAATAATTACTATTATTTGCAATTTTGGCAGTCCACAGAATCCTGGAATGACATTTGGTCTGTTTCTGCTGTAATGTATAGTAACTTTCATCAAGAATTTATAATCTAAGGGCAGGAGGAAGTGAGTGTATTCATTGTCATTGCTTTACAAAATAACAGTCAATAATCAAAGATATTAAAGCAAATACTCTCCAAGCTAGGTAGGTTCTTAATTCCCCTCAAATAAATTAAAATTTTTAACTTAAAACTACATAAGTAGTCATCTCTTTAAGTCATCTCTGACATGACTCCTCAAGCCTAAAGGGGAAGGGAATTAAGATCTTCTCACTATGTATTTCCTTTTTCATCTACTATTCTAGAGCTAGAAGAATTCAGAGATAGAAATATGCAAATATTTCACCCAAAAAAATTAAAACATAATATTTTTTAAAATGAATCCTCTATAAATGTTTGTTGAAGTTATTTCACTGGACGCTTTGCTATATTCAGCCACTTTGGGCAGAAAAAATATTTTAAAAATGCAACCAGATAATGAAATTTATAGAAAATGCTAATTGAAGGACATGTGGAGCTTGAATTTAAGAAATACAAGGCAGAAGTACCTCACATGTGGAACATGTGGAAATAGAAACTTTGCCAGATATAAAGTCATATTTATTATCATTTATTATTATTATCAAACTTCTCAGTTTGCACATTGCCTTAGTATTTAATATACTCTTAGTAAGATAAAAAAGTATTTTAAATTTAGATGAAAAGCAGAATGAGGAGTATATTTAAATTTAAAAACCACTGAAAATACGCAGAGATAGGTATATAACTAGGCTAATTGTAAGTCTCCTATTAAGACGTAGTGTTGTTTGTTCCCTTCTTGAGGCTCCTGTGTAAGGGATATTACATATCTTAATATGTAATATACATATTACGTTACATACATTGCCATCAAAGTCAAGAAGTTCAGAGCAATTAAACAAGGAAGGCACCAGCTTTGAGCAGAGAGCAAAATCTCAGCAGCAGAGCCTTGCATTCACATGATTAAGCAGTCTGGAATACTCAGAGGCTTGTGCTAAACACAGATTATTATCTGTGAGAAAACAGTATCCTTTTGAGACTTTTTTTCTTGCTACTATGAAGCAAAAAGATGAGGCGAGGACTCATCAGACCCTGGTCTTTTAACCCACTCACACAGGGGCTGAGATACCAAAAAAGTTGAGATACAAAGTTAGCAATAATATGTGATGATCTTTAAACAATATTGTGTTGTTATTTATCCAGCTGGTGGGGGATCTCAGTGAGTTTGTTCACAGGCCAAGTCACTGAAGCACCGCTGGACATCTTAGGTAACAAAACTTGAGTATTTTCTCTGTCAAAAAGGGGAAATTCATGTCTCCCTTGGCTGGAGATGCACTGGTGCATCAGTGCAGTGCAGAGGTGCCTGCTGCAGTGCTGCACCAGGGGATGGCAGCAGGGCAGGGCCAATTTAGACTGGATTTAGAGCCTCCTGCCCCACAGCTCCCACCCGAGTCGGGCTGCGGCTCTCCCCCTCTCACCATCCTCCAGCCCTGCTGCCCACTTGGCACAGCCCCTGGGAGCATGGGCTGCGGTTACACACCTTGCCTTGCCTGGTAACTGGGATGCTGCCATTCTCCTCTCTGGGACTGGGCCATACTGGTACCACTGTGACACTGGTGAGTCTGTGAGTCTGGTGTCTACAAATACTGGGACAAGTTAAAACTACATGGTCTGCTTCACTAGGGAAACACTATCTTCTCCCTTGGCATTAAAAAAATAAGTTTTTAGGGTTTTTTTTCCCCGTGCCACTCTATTAATATTCTATGTTAGTTTTAACAAAGATTTCAGATTATTTGTTAGTTAAACATAAGTTTACTGTTCACTTTACATCTCTGTAAACAAAAAAACAGTGTTTGGGGACATTTTTAAAATAGAATTCTTTTTCTCAAAGGAAAATGATCTTTTTTTTTCAAGGAAAAAAGAGATTCAGTGATTTTACCTCGCTCCTGCAATATTTAATTTTTTGTTCTAAAATTTAGAATTGTAATGTATTATTCAATATTTTCCTTGCTAGAACTGCACAGAACAGGCAGGTTTCCTGCAATCGACAGTGAGGCTCCATTTCAAGCATTTTGCTGAACATGTTGGTTATAGCTTTATGTAAATTAATCAACAGGACAGCTATTCTTTCTGGTTTTGGTCACATGTGTATTTCGACTGAAATTTTTTTAGAGGCAACAATAGAAAGCACATCATGTGAGATATGAGGCATTTTTGAATATCTTATATCAGACCTGAAGCATTTGCTAATCCAGATACAGACAGGCAAATTTGTTCACACAAACACATTTGTATTTTAAATTTTTTTTTCCCACACGATGCTCACAATAAGTGAGTATTTCATATGTGAAGAATATGAATACTTAGTGTTTAAAACTGCAAGCAGGGTACTATAAAATGCCTGAATCTGAACTGAATGTACAGGGATGATTCACACAATCAGCCCTGCTATTGTGCAGTAGATTAATTCCTCTGAAACTCCTGGTACCTACCAACCACTGCACATCCCTTATGAAAAACACACAAGCCTGACACCTCTAAATTTATACTTTATAATCTAAATAATGCTCAGACTAGGGCTCAAATAGTAATCCCCCAGAAAATACACAGCTGTGCACTTGTCTAAAGAAGATAGGCCTGAAATACCTTGGGGTAATTAAGAACCAGTGGGTTACCAGGGGATACACATGATAGGCAAGAAAATCCAGATCACAAGCTGCACCCTTAATGAAAACTCAACAAAATGGTAATGGCATCTGAGCTGCCTTTTTTTCCTCAGCTTAGAGAGGAGCTAACACAGAGAGAGAGAGAGTAGGCAAAAATACTGTCGCCCTCTTTTTTGCTGTGAATAAATGAAACACATGATTCTGCCCTATAAATCCATTTAAGAAGCTAAAAAAGAGAAGCAAAACCAACCAAATAAAAAATTTCAAAGACCATGCCATAGACTCAAATAAATAGCCCCAAACCCCCCAACTGCTCTCTGAGATATCAAAATCCAGAAGGGAACAGAGCAGGGCTCAGCTGCCCAGGGATCCACAGCCTGGGACTGAGGACAAGGACAGAAGTCACGGCCCAGCAGAAAGGAGTGGCTGAAGCCATTCTCAGTCTGCTGAAATCAAGGCAGGTCTGGCAGCTGTTGTGTTTTAGGAGGCTTTTGAGGTGTTAGTCCCAAAGACAGGCAGCAGGGCAGAGTGGTGTGTATGGTACAGAGCTGTTCACAGCCTTTGTACCTGTGCCCAGACTCATCCTTGCAATTTTTTGTCCATCTGCCCCACCAAGGCTTGCCTGAATCTACACCCACGTGGTGTTACCTACAGCCACCTACCTCTGATGTAGCACAGACTTCACAATGAGAAATTTTCCTGGATATCTCTGCAGCAATGCCACAATAGAAAATCCCAGAAAATATGCCGGCCTTACCCCTGAATTACTTCTTCAAGTTGAATACTTCTCATGGTGTAGTGTAAAAACAGAGACAGAAGTGTTCATTCATCTGTCATGCAACACAATTGTAAATTTAGAATAGATATGCAACACCCCATCTTTAATCATATCTAATTAATACAGGGTAGTCCAAAAAGGCAGAGCAATCATGTGTGAAGTTTACAGCAGTCATTTTCTCTACCCTGCTCCTTTTATTTTCTAAAAAAAAAGCAAGAAAGGAAATTGTATCACATTGTCTAGACAGTTTAGATAAATCTTCCTTATTCTGAAAAGTCAGAGATCAACTCACCATTCTTTAAAAGGGGTAGAGAGCTAAATAAGACAAGAGAAAGGGTAGATGGAAGCATGTGCTAAAGTTCTCTGAGAGTTCTGAGCGATAAAAATTACATTAGAAAAATTTCTTCATGCAATATTAAGCTGCTATTGTACACTGAATTGTCACCTGCAGCAGACAGAATTATCTATTGGCTATGATTTTATTACAGAAATTACTTATTGCTACTGTGGTAACTCAAACAGATCCAACAGACCCAATGAACTGCAGTCTGTCATTTGATACTGTGTATTTTCAAGCCTTTGGACTACAGCCTTTGAATGATATCTTGGTGCCATGCTATGATGTGCCTGGATTTGCTACTGCTCTTTGGCTTTCATGGAGTGCACATGGCCATATTGAATTTATTTTCTAATCATAGAAATCAAGATGACATCTTGAAAACAAAGAAAGCTTCATCCTTCTCTTTCTATTTGATGCTACAGACTTAATAATGAAAATCTGGTATTTACTAGCCTTTAAGTATTAGCAAGTATTATTTATTATAAATAAGAGCAGTGCAAAAGACATGACAAAAGTATGGATCACAGTGTTCAAGCCTAGGTGGATGTTGAAGAAGGTTTGCATGGATCTTGTAGCAGATAAAATATTCTAATTGCAGCTTCAACTTTGGCATCTAAAACCAGACAAATGCACATGGAGACTATGACACACCATGGACTGCAGCAAAGCAAATGCCTCAGCAGCAAAGGAGATCAGTGATTTCCTCAAAGAACTTCCTCAGCACAAGCTGATGTCACCCGAGAGTGCTTGGCCCCCTTTGCCCCATGTCACTCCTGACACTGTCCTGCAGAAATCTCCCCACACCAATGTTTGCAAAACCACCAAACAAATACAAACAGCACTCTGAACCCCGGATTTAAGAAGATACATTAAGTTCTGTAGGATAACAATGAGGCATCTAGCTCAGGAAGTGAAGATACACAGAACATTCCATAGCAATAAAGAGCCTTTGATTATCAGTGTTGTCACAGCAGATCTTCCTGAGCAAAGGGACTGCAAAGGACATTTTCATTCAACAGTGGGCCCCACTCGTTTTCAGGAATATTACAGAGTGATAGAAATCACATTTGTAGCCTTCATACTGCAACCATTTGGAGTTTAAACCATTCATCTGTAATCTAAAAGTATTTTAATCTGTAAGTTTATGGTAAATTATCAATAGTTTATTTTCATTAAGATGGTAACTAACTGATGCAAATTTACTTTACTGTAGAATTTTTCATATGTAAATGTTTTATTTTAGGCCAAAGTCTAGATGGTTTAAAGAGATTTAGGTCAGTTAATAACCTGAGCCAGCATATTAGAGAAGTTTTACTGTACAATTACCAAGTGACTTAAAGTTCTTTTCTTATTATAGCCTGAAAGTTCCTACCTATCATTTCTTTTCCTGTTGCCCTAAATTCTGACAATTTTAATTTCTCTTCAGTTTTAATTACGCTACCCTAGGGCTTATAAATGCTGAAAGTTTTTACATTTCATTTTTTTTATAATTAAAACTGTTTCAATTTGTTTCAAAGTCTGATGTTTAAACAGGCAACGTTCTCATAAACCCTCAGCTCTGCTTGTAATAAGAAATATATTTGTGGAATGAACTGTTTATTGCACCACTCTTTCAATTGCTTCAGTGAAAGTCAATTAATGTGTGTTCACAGCTTGAAAAGTGCTGTAATGCAAGGCATACTCATATTAATATGTGGTAAGATTCTGGAAGCTAAAACAAAACTGTGGTCCTGATCTGGTGTCTTCACACTTGAGAAATGTGAAGTTAAAATAGGCAGCTTCTCTAACCATACATCATATCAACACGTATTGCATAAGAGGCCTTGCAGATCTTACAAAACTGTTTTAGGAAAAAGTTTCAGATGGAAAATGGAAGCTTCCAGCCTTAAAAGAGGAAGTAAGGAAAAAGTGACTTGTTACCTCTTATTCTTAGAAAATAAACTTTGAAAAGTTTTACTCTACCATTTCATACTCCTGACTGAAACCTTTTTTTGCTGTTCACAGCAAAATGGTTGTTCTGGATACTCCATGTTTTACCAGTTGCTTCTTTTTTCGCACTGACACACACTAAACAGGCAACAAGCACTGAGAAAAGGGAAGTAGAAAAGGAAAACAAGAAGCAAAAAAAAAATTTATAAACCACTAATTCCACTGTCACTATATTAACAAGATATAAAGTATAAAATTCTATTTAAGAACCTGTAACAGTTCTCAAATATCTTGCTTTTTGAACAGAGTATAAGAATTCTATCTATAAGCCTGAAATCTTTGCATTGCAGGTACTGCAGCACAAAATGGTGGCCACACTCTTTCCAGTTAAATCTGTATGTAGGGGTTCACTATCAATACTGGCACTGGATCTATTTAACTTCCCATTTTGTGTCCAATTTCTAGAAGAATTGAGAAAATAGTTTTAAAAATAACTTGCCAGACAAGTTGACATTTCTTCACTATTTCAGAAACTCTTTATAAAAGTATTAGCTACTTCTACAGGAAATCTCACTTCTCTCAAATGTATTTTAATATTGTCAAGAGCTTTCAAGCAGGAGATGCAATCTTGACACACTCTCCTTACCTGACTTCCCCTGTTCATGTACATCTATAATTCCATTGTGTTGGCAGATCCAAATGCCAAGGAGATTACAAGAGGTGGCAAACACAAAAGTAGACAGAAATTACCTTGCCATCAGTGAGAGGCAGGAAGAAAGAAATAAGGTGGCAAGTTCTCAGTTTGGTGGCTGAAACAAAGAACTAATTATATCAGCTCAGTCCATCTTGAAGGAAATTACCTTTTTGTCTAAAGTCTGCCTTTTAAGGAAATTGAAATAAATATAATTTCAGTTGAAATTAAATAATTTAACTCAACCAGTGCAATTAAAACAAGATTCAGGCAGTACAATTCTGACCAGACAGAATCCAGGACAGGTTACCTGGTGTTCCAGGTCCTGTTTCTTCAGCTTCCAGACAATTTAAATTTCCTTATTTCATACTCTTAGTTAAGGTCTGTGCAGTGTTTGTGACCAGCGCCTACAACACTTTGCACATCATTGGCCCCAGTATTGTTTTTGGTTTTAATTTTGCAGGCAACAGCATTTCTGAAACATTTTCCCAAAGGCTGTGTGAATGAAAAATAAACAGGATTCTTAGTATTCCCCTTTTTTGACAAGTTGAGAAATACTTTAACAACTTGTCCATATGCCCAATCTAAAAATTCATGGGAAAGTAAGGAAACAAATATTAGATAAGAAATATGCAGAAAAAGAACCTGATTAAGGTTCTGAAGGGAATTTAGAATTTATTACTCTCTCTCTATTCACTGCACACGTGATCAATTAAACAAGGTCACTTTATGAAATAAAATAAGTTAAGGATGACAAAAACTAAGGGAAAGGTTTCACTGGCTCACACAATAGACCAGGCTCTCAGTCACCAGTGATTAATCCTGTACCTAACCACCTCTCTGAAATACCAACTCCTTGCTTTGGAACAGCTTCTATACTGTTTACCTAAGAGGAGAAAGAAAGGGATTGACAGCCTTAAATGCTGAAGATGTAACTCTTGCCTAAGACTCACCATGAGATGGTGGAGCATAGCAACTGCACAGAATCTACCCCTGGCTTTGCCTTGTTCATGGCACTCAGGCTCAGCCTTCACTCTGAGCCATAGAATCTGCCCTGGCATCTCACTGTGGATGAGCAAGATGTTTATTCAAAAAGACAAAGCGAGATACTTTCCTCTGAATCCCCTCACCAAACCAGTAGCAGCTTTCTAGAAAGAATTAAAGCAAAAAGAGGAAAAGCATATATCTTAGTGACATGAGTGATTTATAGCCCCAAGGAGCGATAAAATGATCCATGACTAGGAGTCAGTGTTTTTATTAGAAATGATGATTCCCAGCCATGGTGCTTTTTCGTTATGTGCATAATTAATGTTAGCTTGTGAAAGCTGCCAATGACGCTCATCACCAGCGGATGTGCTTATAATATATGTGTGGATTTGAATGCATGATGAAGTTTTTCCGTCTTTTGGGATTCAAAACAGAAGTTTGTGAATAATGCAAGACTGAAAACCAAAAATAACAAAGAAACTGCTACTCACCCAGTGAGCAGTAGAGAAAAGAGCATAGAATACAAAGTAAAGTAACCAAAACAGGCCCAGACTTTCCTGTAAAAAACCAGAATTGTGTGAAGATCTGTTTGGTCTTTGCTTAGAAATTATCTGCAAATGAGAAATTCAAAACTATTTTACTGACAGCTTCAGAGGCAGCAAATCGTTTGTTTACTAAGCCATCAAAATGGAGAGAGGCAACACTAGAAGTCTCCACTGCGATGCCTGTCTGAACCCCGGCCTTGAGAGTGCACCCCTACTGCTGCCAAAGGAGTCACCTGTGGGCAGCAGGTACCTCCTTTGCTGAGCCCAGTGTGCCACACTGCTGGTGTGGTTTGGATGCAAACAGCTGCCAGTTTGCTGCACACATCACATGCCCAGCCCTTGACCCTGTGTGTGCCAACTGAGCCATGCATGCCCTACACACACAAGCAGTGTGTACTTTGTGCACACAAACAGTGCTGAACAATGTTGGTCACTTCAGAGGATGTGTGTGAGTACATAATTTGAAGACTAAAGGTTGTATCCTCAACTACAAATTACAACACAGAAATATTTATACTGGGAACGCTTCCCAGTTTATGCTATATTACTGCAGCACCATTACCCTGTTCTAATTGCTTCCTGTATCCCATTGCTGTACTCTAAACCATGCTGCTTTTTTTTTTTTTTTTGCCTTTGTCTTCCTCTCAAAATCACTTCTACATGCAAAGTAGCCTTTACCTGACTATTTCAGTTTGTTTTGAATTTTTTTACTATTTCAAATACCACAGAAAGCCAAACAATATTGAAGCTCCAAGAGGAGAAATACTGTCAAAAATTATGTTTCCAAGTAGCATTTCTTTTTATTCTGCATAGGTTTTTGGATTTATCAAAATATTTACTCATGGGAACAGTTTTACTCAGTGCCTGGTGGATCACCAATTACACATTAAAGAACAAGGTCATAAAATATTGATTAAATCATTAACTACAGTTTTATCCATTTACCATGGCTAAAACCACAAGCTGCTACAATCTTAATTTGATTCCCAAGGAAATAAATTATTTCAAGAACAGCATTTGATTGCTAGAACACTTCCAAAACAGAAAAAGAAAGAGAAAAAGTACCTTTCCCCAATCTCAATTTTGTGTTCATGTGTTTGCCTTACCATTGCACTCTGGTGATCTGAACTAAATGGCCCAGACCCAGAGTTTTGTAGGCGTGCTGTATTCCTGAAATAACACTGTGACTAGTGTTGCAGCTCCTCAGAACTATCAGTAATTAGGCTCTTTACCAGATTAGAAAGCATTCTGTGGAATTTTTCTCTTGATGTTCTCAAATGTTACCTCTCTATTCCTTCTATCAGACAAATAATTTGGAGAATGTTTACACGAGGCCAGATATGAAATATTAATTTGATTCTTCAGACAAAGATTGTAACTTGCTTTCAGAAAGCTACTCTGCTACCTTTTCTTTCTGGACAAAGTGTTTTCTCACTCTTCTCGTGACCAGTCTAAATCTCCAACAACTTTTACTTCAGAAGAGAAGCCAGTGGATTTGGAAGCAAAACTGGCCACCGGCTCTGTTGATACAGGTTTTGCCATCATTATGGGGCACCACTTTTCCAACTTCCACAAGAAGACTTCCCCAAGCCCAGCACTTCATTAAAGAACAAAGTTTTTATCCTGTAGCTCACAGATACAGATAAAACCAATAGTGTTAACTAATTTGTCAAACCTTGGAGCAAAATCCAACAAAAGGCATAGCAAAGGCTTAAAGCAGTGTCTTTGCCCTGCCTTGGCAGGGTCACCCCAGAAGGAGCACAGAACTCCCAGCACAGACATCCAAGGAGCCACAAGCATCCACACACTTCAGAGGAGCTGCCCCACACAACCTGCTGAAAGCTTTCAGGAGCTGTCTATGCAAGCATAATCCTTCTGTACAATTTATACTAATTTTCCAACCTCATTTTAAATCTGATTGGAGACTATCAGCACAACGGAGAAGCAGATATTTTGTTCCCCCTGTTGTACTCAAGTTGTTTTTTCTCAGTTGTTTTCCAGAGTTCCTACCAAGTTGTTAATGAGCTGTCAATTATTTGTGCAAATTAAGAGGCAGGCACTGAGAAATAGCTACCAGAAAAGAAACATTTCCACCAGTTTTGTGAAATGCAAGACTACTCTTAAGGATTCTCTTAAAATTGGTGAGTCTTCATCTGTATTAGAATAAAAGCTACTTCATATAAGGTAGCTGACCATTTGAAATGTGTCTGCTGTAGTAAAAAAAATGACAGCTAAATACTAAATAGAGAGATACAATTCAGCAGCTACATTCATAGTAATATTTTGAAGGAACAAAATGAAAATGTCCCTATTGTCCTGGAGAGAGCACCATAACCTGGTCACAGTTCACATCAGTACTGATGATAACCTGTTTACTGAGTTTGTTTTCCATATACAATTATCAATTTAGGTCTTTGTTCTTTAAAGGAGTTTCCTGTTTCAGCCATTTGTTCTTGACCCTGCATGAACCACATATAATTTCCCAGTTGGTGCTCAGACACACAAAAACTTCTCCACCTTTAGCACAACCCATAGGAAGAGATTGTTGGTGGCAAAGGTAGCAGGAATATGGCCAGGAAACCTCAGCAGCTTCTCAAGCAGATGGAAGGGAAATTTGCTTCATCTGTGTTGGAAAAACTATTGAGTTTTTCTTTCTCTCCCCTTGCCACTTTATCCCCTGCTACTCATTCCCACCCTGCAGTTGTGTGTGGCCACATTCTGAGAGCCTGGAAACCACTAATGTGAAAAATGAGAACAATAATAATGTCCTAACCATCTTTTTTCATCTCAATCAGCAGTTGTCCTTACAAGACAAAATTAGCAATTTTAATCACAGTGACACAGCTTTTAAATCATCCTTTCCAAGAAAAATAATGATGTTTTCCTAAGTTTTAATTATGCAAAGGGTTACTCTAAAGAGGCTACTGCAGGATATTTCATATGCTTAAATTTAATCACATGCATAAATCATTACAGAATCAGAGACTGGTATTCTTGCTGGGAGACCCAACATCTTCCCAGTCAGGGAGGACTGCTTCCCTTTGTCAGTACTCCTCACTCTCATGTTCTGAGAAATCTGGATTCACACTGAGTAAATATGGATATCTAAAAAGCTGCATTGATCTCCAGTGAAATATCAGGGCTTTCCTAGCAGGAGGGGAAGTTAGGTGAGTTTCACCTGGTGCTTCCTCTACCAGAGCATACAGACCAAAGGTGAAACACAGATGCCAAGAAGAAAAGGCTTAAAAATCCCTGAGAATCAAATAAAAACTATTAGATCCTTATTCTGCTTGACAGACCAGTTATCACTGAAAAACTTCTGTTCTTCATGAAAATTTTGTAAAAATATCTAAAACTTATCTATAAAATTTTGCTGGTCTTTTAATGATGAAAATGAGGACCATTCAGCATAAATGCAGTGAACAGGGTCATGTACATGGGCATTGAGAGCAGGGAAGTTTACATTTTAATTCAGATTGCACAGAGACTAGAAGGGCTTTCTGAGCCTGCCCCACTGAAGTTAACAGGCAGACAAGAGATTATTACCCAGCATAATTTTATCTGCTCATCTCTTCTCCCAGCTCTACACGTGTGAGCTACAGGGTAATGTACAAGTGACACCAACACCATCTGCTTGACTGGAGCCCAGACCCTCACACCAGATGCCAGCCTCAATTTAAGTCAGAAGGCAGTGAAAAGAGGTTGTTGCCAGGAGCTCTTCAGGCTTTACATCACCCCTAATGCCTGCTCTGAAAGCTCCAACTCTCCTGCTGCTAAGCTGTGTCCTTGCTGGGCAGAGGTCTCCCCGAGAGGAGGAGGAGGAGCTGCAGACCACCCCTGCCCTGCCAGGTGCTGCAGGTAAGTGCTGGAGGAGAAGATGCCTATCAGTCTCAACTGCTGCTGCCTGTTTCACCAGTCTAAAAGCCAAAGAATTTCAGCCTCCAGTTCTAGCTCCTTTCTATTAGTTTTCACAACCAAGTCCACTTAAGGAGGAGACACAAAATAAATGTCTTTTCATCTCAGAAAGATTTATTTCTCTGGCATCAGCTGAAATCATCTGTTTAGGAACACAGACTCTCCAAAGGAGTGATTAAAGCTTTCGGGTTGTTGGAGCAGGGCCAACTCTGAAAGCCTTTGGTCTGCTACAAAAATTCGAGTACAAAACCCCACAACCACCCAACAAAACCCAATCAAACTAAGCAGTGTAGGGAGTGGTGGATCTTCCACTCAGAAGCACAATGCTTTTCATTGCTATTAGCAGTGAAGCTCAGACATGCACACAGAAGGAATATTGTCACAGTAATGGATGAGGGACATGGTTGCAAGGGGTGAGGGAGCCGATGGCTCAGTCCGAGATTGTTACTGCTGTTAAATCAGTTATGACTGAATTATCTGTGTCACGGGCAGACCCCGAGGTCTCAGGTGACGTAACTGGAGGCAAAGTAACTCGCCTATGGCAAACAGATGATGAACAGAATTAAAATCCAGGTCTCCTGAGTCTCAGACCACATCCTTATCTTTTTTTTTCTGATACCATCTGTGATGCTTAAGAAGCCACTTTCAGTGGGAAAAACATTGCAACAAACAAAGGTAAACTACTATAAGTTGATTTCAGAGATTTTTTATTCTTCCTAGGTTTGCTAAATTTTCCTGAAACTTGGATGTCTAGAGGGAAAATTACACTTTCCCTTTGTGTTATAGAAACATCATCTGGCAATGGAACATTTACTTAAAAGAAACCACAGACACTAAGCAGAATTACCTCAGAAGACTTCACATTTAAACTACTCGTCAAATAAATTCCCTATTTTAGAAAAAAGAAGAAAAAAAAAAGAAAATAAAGAGCTTCTATATTCCTAAATAATAGGCTGCACAAAGCCCATATTTGCAATTAAAATATGACAAGAAATTTCCCTGTAAAGAGAATTCCATGCATAGGATGAAAGCATGAAAAATGAACAACTTTTTTTGCAACCTAAAAATCAGCACTGATGGAAAAAAATTACTGCATTTTTTTGACATGTTAAGTGAGTTTTCTAATTATATTTTCCATGATAAAGGACATAGATGCTCATTTAAGCAGACTTAAGACATATAATTATTCTCTAAAACATTTGTATCTTTTTTCTTTACAAAAAGACTAAAATCAAATAACCCACTTGTGTGTTTTCTCATTCAGCAAAACATCTGTCACAAACCTGTGCCACACAGACCACAGACTAAACAGACTTTAGAAACTGTGGAGTTAAGAGTGTGTGCAGCACCCTCCAAGACACTGACTCCCTTTTGTGCCCCATTCCTAATATTAATAGTAATTTACATACTCAGCTTTAGCACTTACACAGCACTTTATTTCTCACAGCAAAGATGGTGGTGGTTTTTCAGGTTCTGTTAGCACTGAAAAGTATCTTCTGATCCCAAGGTAGAAATGGTCTGAACACTGATGTGTGTTCTGTTGTAAAGACTTTTCTCATTCATAATGTTGACAGGGATGGACAGATTTTAAAGCAGTATAAACTCGTGGCTACTAAAGGCAAAACATTACAAATAAAGGCAAACAAACATTCTCCTTATTTGCTATCTTGCAATTAGGAGTAAAGTCTTGCTTGGCCTCACTGAAGCCAGGATTTCCTCCAAAGTATTAACAAATACATCTGCAAATTTTGTACTGGCAAGGACCAAAATAAGGAAATCGAGAGTAAAGATATGAAAGCATAACTCATAGCAGTTGGCACCTTTCCCTCAACTGACTGGATGCCAGTGCAAGAAATGCCACTGTCAGTTATCATTGTGCAAGAGAAGGCAGAATTCTGCTGAGTATTTTTCTGAGCATACAGCAGTGTCTACCCAGGAATGGAGCCTGAAATGGTATTTCCTCAAAATGCCTTATTATGGAAAGGTTTCTTTTCTACAACAGGAGGCTTTCAGTTCAGTGAAGTACTTTTAGGTGAATTACACTGCACATACAGAACTGAGCTTGATGACTTCCCATGGAAAATAATTCAGAGTGAATTTCAATAGGAAATTGATTAAATTCCCTGTGTGCCTTTGATGCCATTTAAGAAAAACACACACAGGCTATTCAATGACCCCTAAAGGGAAGTGCATGCCTACAACTCCAGCAAATGCAAATCACATGAAAAGGACAAATGTCATGGAGATATATTTTGTAAATGTTAAGTATTATGAGCCTTCTTTTGTACGACAAATAAACTTTATATGCTACTAAATTGCAATCAACTACAACTGCTTTTATGCTGTGAGTAATGGGCAGAATTAAAGAAAGCAGCTGGTGTAGTAGATTTGACCTCTGAAAATAGCTCTCTATTTTTCCTCCTACTATTTATATTATTTTATTTCTGTAGACTTTGGAAAGAAGCAAACTGAGGACCCAGCCAATTGTACAGTTCTCTCTGGTGTGATCCAGTGTCTTTTGCTTAAGGAGCCTCTGTCCCCTGCAGCCCTTCCTGTGCACCAAGATTTAATCTGGCCACCCTCACAGTGGGGTCTCACCTACGTGTGTTCCCACCTTTACACACCCACGTGGCAATAAAGCCTCAGAAGCCACACATAGGACATGAGCTTTTGGAAGTGAACTTCCAAAAAAAAATAAAATGAGTACCAAGTCAAAAATTCCTGTCTAAAATGAAACAAGAAATTCCTGTTATATTGCATTCAACACAATATCATTTGATTAATACTAAAGATTTAATAAATATTTGTATAAAAATGATGCCCTGCCTGTCATATTTGTTTGACTTTCTGTAAAATAAATAGATTAAAATCTATATCCCATGGTCCTTCTGAGTAAGCTGGAGAGCTGTGTGAGAATCCAAAGGACAGGCGTTCCTTTCATGGGCAGTATAGCATTTTAATTTTAAATTGCATTGTGCCCACCAGAGCTGGGGAAAAGCCTCTGACTTCAAGTTGTCCCAGTGCTGCAGGATGCTCAGTCAGACTGGTGCCAGCACCCCTCTGTATCCTCCACAAAGATACAGAGCATGATGAGCACAGAGTCAGCCCAAGGCTCCTGATCACTAACGCCTTAAGCTCAGGCCAGGATTGCTCCAGCCCAGCTGTGGGAATGAAGGATGCCATCCAACCCTGGGATAATCAGCCAGGAAACAGCCCCAGAGCTCTAGGTTCTGTGGTGCCCACCAAAGAGTGAGAGAGGCAGTGGCTGCACAGAGAAAACTGTGCAGAGAAAACTGTGCAGAGCAAACCTCCTCTTCCCCTCAGGGACCTCTCCAGCAGCAGCACAGAAGTCAGAGAGCTGCATCCCCAGGACAGATCACCTGTGTTGGTGCCCCAAACAGGAACCAACAGGGAACCTTTGTTAGCCCTGACTGCAGAAATCCTACAAGCCCTTTGAATCCCAACAGGGTCCCTTATTCTTCACTGCAAAACTTGCTGGCTCTTATGTTTGTCATAAACACAGCTGTCTAAACTGATAATTTGTTTGCCAGTCACCAGGCAAACCTCGTGCCTGAGCAAAGGTAGCATCTACATCATAGTAGCATTTTAAAATATGTGGAAACAATATTCTTATTATTGCCTTTATCATTTATGACAGGAAGGTCTTTAATATATGGGTGAATTTCCATTTGGGGAAATCAATAGTCTTAAATAATAACTAAGATTTCAGGTCTTTCAATCACAATGCAAAATAACCTACTATTAACTTTACAAATGAGAACCAAGTTAAAAGGCTTCTAGCAAATTACCAGTGAATCACCAGAATTTGCTTCAGGCAGAGAAATTATTCCTAAATTGTTGCCAGTGATCTATACCTTTAGTGTTTTTTATTGCTAATTTGCACTGGTTTCTCATACTCTTCTTCTAATGGATCATTACAGCAGCCAGATAATTTGTACTGCTGCCAATAACTGTCTCAAGGTAAGGTTGTTTAGGTAGAGCAAGAATAATGCACAGCAAAAGCGAGCCTTCAAAAAGAATTCTGAATTAAAGCTTTGTTATGGAAAAAATAAGAATCACTTAATGGAATAGAAAGGTACATTTTAAAGTAACTTGCTTTCACAATCAAGGCCATCACAGCTGAAACACTATCTTAATAATATACTGTTAAGGGCTTCCTTTTTTAGTTTTTAAAATTCTGTTCACTTTCCTGCATGCCACAAAAACATACTGGGTCAAGCTGCACTTGAAAGCATTGCAAAGTGACACAGGCATCCAGAAGAATTAAATTATTATACTATGGAAAACAAAACAAAGAATTACATATAATCTGAGATTTCTCAAAATGCTCTAAACCTTTATCATACATAAACCACCGCAAACCTTAAATCTTTATAAAGCTGGTCAGTTATTTAAAGAATAATGATAGCAATAATTTCTGGATCAATAAAAGATTATTTAAACCAAACCTAATAAAACCTTAAGTTAAGATGCATTAGTCATAAGTAGTACTCAATTCATCTGGGGTACGACATGTTCTTTCTTTCATATCTTTCTTTGACTACACTATGGATTTTTCCTTCCAACAAACCTTCTCAGTCTGTTTTTGGAGGGCAGCTGAGCAGCACTGCAGAGTGCTGATGTTAATGCAGCCCAGGCAGCTGCAGCAGAGGGCACTGAGCAGGATCCTCCAGAGAGCCAAGCTCAGACCCAAAATCACCTCACAAGCAGACAGTCTGCAACACCTCTGTGCACACGCCCCTGGAGTGTCACACACATCCCATAAATGGAGCCCAAACCACTTCTCTGCTGAGCACCCACTTGTGTGTATACAAGTACTGGAAGGCTCTTGCCTCATCCTTGGGGTTCACTTTCTCATCTTCCAGCTGGATTCAGCTAGCTTTGCACAGAGGTAGTGTGATCTTTACAAAAGGCAGACAGGCTCTACTCCTATGATTGTTGTTATGCACGATTGCTAATTGCTTTGTCTGCTCCCTTAGTAGCTTCTAATTTTTTAAGTTTAAAAGTTTGGTGACATTCTTTAAAGTCATATACAAGTATTTTGACCTTTCCTTGTGTCCTGGGTTGTAGAATAAGATATGCACAAAGTATTCTATCACCCTCTTCATCATCTGTTGAAACCAATTGTT
>JBBMKD010000013.1:13977796-14075784 GCA_037834095.1 Argya squamiceps
GCTTCCATCATCCCACTCAGGTTGTATTCTGACTCTGTCAGTGGTCTTTTTGTATTATTGCATTTATTTTATTTTACTTTACCTTTTTTTTTCTTTTTCTTATTAAATTGTATTTCTGACTTGGAGCCACTCATTTGTTTTGCTTTCAAACCATTACCCCTTGTGATCAATGAGCTGGAATAGCATCATCTACATAAACCATATACTTACAGCATTAATTGTATGACTGTCACCTCACTTTCTCTTACTGGTTTTGGGCAGCAGGGAACACAGGGCCCTGAATTTGGGTCACACTCAGGCTGTATGAATCTGGCCTTTTCTATATATATTCATAAGCCAGCACACTGACATGCAGCTGTCAACGATTCCAAACTCCTTCCTGAAAGATGACACCTCTACAATGTATTTATGAGCTCACTGGCTGGTGTTTCAGGCAGATTTGAATACACTCTCCTTTCAGGTGTCTGGCATGTTTCTGTGGAGCTCAGTGACAATGTGCTAGCTTGTCCTGGGGTGATGCGATCAGAGAAGAGATCAAATCCAGGGAACAGGCCTGGCCAACAGTCCAGCTTCTGTGCTGCTGTCCTGAAGGGTGCAGAGAGGAACTGGCTGCTGACACAGAGCTAAAACGGGCTGAGAACAGATCTGTCAGGGATAGCTCACTGGTGACTGGAGAGCAACGATTCTTACCTCCTTTCACTGAAGAAGGCTGAAAACAGCAGGAATGTCAGGCTCCAATTTTCCCTGCCCTGTCAGATGCCACAAAATAATCTGAACCTCCCAAAGCAGTATAGAGCAAAATAGCGATATGCATTTTCCAGGATCCTGCTCAATTTATCTCCATTACTTTAATAACATTTCTACTGATGATACCTTTATTTTATGTTACTTATCTCCTTAACCTAGGGGGTATATTGTGTTGCTAAACACCACTTTCCCTTAATATGCAGAATTTTCATAAATACTGAGTTTTCTCAGTATTCCTGGTTGTGATTTCTTTCTCTAATTCAGTTTCTAGGAGAACACTCTCCTTCCCACCAAACTGCAGAGCTCTGCAGAATATTTCACCCTCTGTCCCTGTGCAGAACCAGCATTTAAAGCTATGACAAACTGGTACAGAATAACCAGGCAAAATCCCCAGCCCCATCAGAGGGAGAGCAGAGAGTTTGCTTTGTTATTTTAAATATGAAGGAAAACAAGAGTGGAAAAGCATTTGAATCTCAGTTTTGGACCTTACCAACTATAGTTTGTTCATTTTGAGAGGGAGCCCAGTACAGTCACCTGGATGGACACACAATTTACCCTTCTAATTAAGCAGTGTCTCTGAAGAATTTGACTTAAAATCTCCCTGATATTACAAGGGTTTCCACAAGCTTTCCAGATGAGTTAAATGAAGATATGACAGGTATATTGAATAATAATTTACAAAATGGCTGACACATGACAAAAATAGAGGAAGGTTACCTGGAAAAGAAAAAGGAAAGGGGTTTGGTTTGGAGCTGTCTTTGAAGATATGATCAGGGTATTCACAGGTATTTTCCAAAGGGCCACTCTTTGCCTTCATTCCTATTTTGTTTGATATATTGTGCTATCATAGAGCATTCTTCTGAACTTATATCAAATAAGCCCATCCACTGCTTACTTTCGCAGTGCTGCAGGTGTCAGCTCTGCAGCAAGGGCCAAACTCAGATGAGCAATTTGATAAATGTGCTGGCACTGCAATGCTTTCCACTTTGTGTGCAAAGACAACAAAACCTTTCCCTTATTTAATTTTACTCATTTTAAAATTCTTTTTTACTTTTAATTATGCAGAAATTAGTCTTATTTTTCCCTCAAATAATATTCTTCATAAGGGTAGATGAAGCCCTGATTTAAAAATATAGACACATTTTCACTTTTTTGAGAATAATGAACCAACTTAAAAGACTTTTTTTTTGAGAATACTAGAGTAAAAAATATAAATCTTCAAAATTATCAAAGCTCATTCAACCCTAATATATATATATTAAATTATTATACAGAAATTCAAAAGCATGGGTGTAAATTTATTTGTGAGTATAAAATGGAAAATCATAATCACTTGGATTTTCATCTATTTTGACTCAATTTGCTGGCAAATCCATATGCAAAAGATATATTTGTATTTACCTATTCCTTAAAATCCAAGAATAGTTTATCACTAAGAAATGCTGTTTACTTTGCATTTAACTGCAGAAGATTGTGTTGCACCCATTTTTATGTCCTAAACAACTAGGCTATAAAAATAGAGATAGAAGGATCAATACTCCACTCAAGTGATGCATAAATCTGAGTATCACCAAATACTGGAAGTCTAGATGTATAAATTACTTACCTCAATAGCAAGATATAAATTAAAAGGTGTAAACAGCACTAATGGAGGGTTCAGAAGAACTTTGTGAGGAAAAAATTAGAAAAGCAGATCAGGATACAAAAACAACAATTAATCAATTCAACTTATTGCTTTTGTTAACAAAGCTCTTAGAGACAAAGTGTTATGATGTTCTATTTAGTAATAAAAATGTTTTTAAAAAATGAAGCTTCAGCTCTGATAGTAAATGACCAAGACACATTCAAGTTTTAATGTGTTGTTCTGTCATAAATAAACTTTCTCAACAGTTTGTATTTGTTGGGTTTTTTTCCTTAACTACTGAATTTTAATTGAATTATTTCAAGCTGTCTCAGGCAAAAGTAATGACAACAATATGGAGGTGAAGTTGTAGCCACTTTACCTGTACTAATACATGCAACTGTTGTCATCTGGAAGGCTTCTAGATCACACCTGAGTAGCATCTCAGATTTTAAATATCTAATTGGTTGGGATTTACTGAATCAGCTATGGAGGTTGTTTTCATTTGGCCTGCAAGTATGTCAAATACAGCCTTTAGATAATAACAGTGAAATTGCAGACGGAAAAAAAAATTAAAAATAAATCTACCAGCATGTAGTCTTCAGCTAACTCACCATTTCCAGCCTAGGCTATTTTTCCCTTGTGGCTGCTTAGGGAGATGGTTACTTGATGTTAAGAATTCAATATATTGACGGTGGGACTATTTATAAAGGGTTCAACATGAAGGAAGATGTGTTGCTAAAAGCAGTGAGAACTGGCTGCCATCATCTCAAGCATCTTCCGATTTGATTTATGAAGCCATGCAAATGAGTCACAGTCTTGGCACAGCTTCCTTCTCTGGCTATACACATTGCAGGAATTGCCCATCCACAGCCACAAGCAGAAAACCTGCCAAGGGATGGTGTTAATCCTCCTCTTTCTTGCACATTCCCTCTGCCCTGTTCACAGGAACTCTTCATGCACTACTCTGTCCTTAGTCACTACCTCAACAAAGGATAACGTTCTTCCACATGTCCTTGGGAGTCACAAGGCTTACCAAAACCAGACAACAGCAGGGAGTGAGGAGGATGAGAGATGATAACTATCCCTTTGCAATAAAGTACTGCAGATACAACAGGATTTTGAATTTAGGCATGTCCCAAAGCTGTATGGCAATAAAAAAAGGCTGAGACAGGCCTTTGAGGAGCCAACCTTGAAAGAAATCTCTACATCGGCAGTTAGTTCATACCAACAAACTGATGGACTTGCTGCCAAGATACCACCAACCCAAGGTTAATCACAGCCAAAGAAAGATGAATCTGGCAGTGAAAACTGCAGCAAGCTAAAATGTGCTGACAGAACTGTAACATCACCACAGCACTGCAACTACTCTGAAATAACTGAACCTAAAGAGCTGGCTGGACAGCTGAGGAATTGGGACCACATGTGAAGACTACTTAAAGCAAGTTAGGAGTTATGATTAGGGAAAATTTAGGAAGTGAACAGAAAAAACAAGACTGTGATTTTGTTGTTTGGTTTTTTTTTCTGTTCAGAATCTAGGAAATGGAGCAAGGATTAAAAAAAAAAAAAAAAAGCCACTCTGAAAAGAAATCTAACAGGGAAAAAAGCCCAAACTCAAGCCACTACTGCAGATTACCCAGAACGTGAAACTCATAGCTTTGATCATCACTTACTGCATTTACATCCTGGGGCCAAGCTCACAAATATCCTGTGTAGGGGCAGGAACACTCACAGACCAACTTTGGCAGTGAAATCCTCTCTCCACAATGGCATTGATAGCCAATTCACTCAAGTTTATAAAGAACTTGGGCTTCTTTAGCTGGAAAATACTGTGTTCTGGGTCACTATCTCATCTCTGGAAATAGGATACAGACACCCAACAGCAGGTTTAGCTTTTGTTGAAGTGTTACTGTGTTCTGCCCTGAAGAACTGCTCTCCAATTAGTGCCAGCAAACCCATGGCTAACCAAATCCACTGCTGCCCTTCTTGTGATCTGTGAGAACTTTTTAAAAGCAGTTTTAAAATTCAAACTGTTTTCTTTTATTCTGTTTCTTGGACTTGATTCCATTTTCCACAGGAAATGTCTACCAGCAAGTTATGTGAAGAACCTCTTGTTATATACTACTTTTTGAACAGTGTATTTAAAAAAAATTACATTAACATTTCCATCTAAGTGTGCTTCATCATACCAGGATGTAATCTGTACTATCTTTTAAATCTAAATGTAATTAGTTCATAGAAAATGTCAATATGACACAGATACCTTCTTTCCACTGTGAAGTGCAGTTTAGAGAAATGTCACTAGAGTGACTCAGATCATGTTCTCGGTAGGTGTTTCACAGCACCATCATCAACACCTTGTTTTCTGTTCTTTTTTTTAAGATGTATCTCTTGCCTTTCTCTATAATGCTAAAGGAGGGATGAAGAAAAAATATTTCATCTAGCTCTATTGATTTCCTAGATTTGGATATGGCTGTAATTTGCTCAAAATGTAAAAAACAGAGATTTTAAGACAAATATTCAGCTGCGTCATGAGCATGACTGAACAAAATTATGTCTAAGTAGGATCTGAAGTCTGAAGAATCTTGATATCTGAAGTACTATTACAAGATTCCAATATTGCAAGTTGAAGGAAGACTTTCATTTTATAAAGGCTCAGAAAAACACAGGTAAACTTTAATGACCGAACAACACATAATGGAAATACTTTCTCTAAATTTAAAAGTTGATTCTAATTTCTTTAACGAGAGACGATGTTCAGAAGAACACAAACATACCAGTAAGAACAGAAAGAATCTTCCATCATGCAGAATGAAGATTATTTTCACCAAGTAGGACACAGACATGTTCCCTCACACAGGGCCTGTGTTTGCCACATCCACTGGACTTAAAACAAGTGTTCAAAAGTTGATAAAAAGAAAAGCAACCTAAGACATCAGTCCAGGAGTTAGTGTGCAAAATAACAATTCCTGTGTTTCAAACATAAATTTTCACCCTTTAGGAATCTGCTCAAGTTGTCTGGAGTGGCTGCATCAAGAAGGAAATGTTAATAAAACACTCCTGTCCTAATGCAGCAGGGTCATAAGGCATATATAAATTAAATACCTGAAAAATTAGCTGGCATGGTTAGATTAGCTGTAGATAAACTAGATAAATATAAAAGTGATAGGTTATAGGATGAGATCCAAGTATGCACCCTTGAATGTCAGCCATCCAATGCATTTTCTTGTCACAAAAAACAAATCCATTATCACTGTCTGAGTTTTGAATATGCGGGATTTCTACTTGCAGAAGTTTTACTGGGTGAGGAGAGCCTGGAAGTTACACACCATAAGTATGAAAGGAAGAAACCCAACTTTACTGAAATTGGGATATTTTTCATTCAATTCAGTAAGATGGAGTTATCTTCTAGCCAGTTAAAGAATCAAGCAAGTAGCCATTTCAAATTATGTTAAAAACTGCCTTTTACCAGTAACATTTTAAGCCCCAGTGATGCTTGAACATGTTCAACTCTCAGTATTCCATGCTTCTACTTTCTGTAGATGGTTCCTACCAGAATTTTGCATGTAAAGTTTCCTTCATTTCAGTTACATTTTCACACCTAAACTTACCTATATATTTTCAGCAAAGAAAACTCAAAAAACACTGATAGTATAATATCATTGAATATTCCTTTCTTATAAATAAATTATTAATGTAGCCACATGATTTAATAATCTTGCTTAATTTCACTCACAACAACACAGAGATCTCCATGGTGAGAGATAATACTTAAAACTATTCTCCTACCTTAAATAATCAATAATTTTTCTTTGTTTCTGCTTCAGAAACACAAATGTAATGCTACTTAAAAAAGGTACAATTTATTTCTAGGATGGGCTTGCTGGTTTTGTTGATACTACATGGTGTAGTATTGCAAGAATGTTCAAAGCATATGGATTCCTTCTACATAATATAGCATTAGAATTAAACATGGGGATGGTTTTACACTTTTCTTTTAAGGTAGTATCCAAATGCCTTTTCCTGAACTTATAAAATTTCTTTTAAAACTCTATGTTATGAATGTGCCCAAAGAAAGGATACTGCAGTAATGAACATATTCAGTAACAAGCACATACATGCTTTTCAGCAAATTGGAGTGAGAAATCCCAAAATGTGAATATGAATCACTCAGCTTCACTATATGCATTGAATTTTTATTTTGATTGCTCTCCAGCTTTCCTTGCAATGTAATTTAATAGAATTTTGCCAGAACATTTACATTTAAAAATGAAAATCCAGTTAAAATGGGTCCTCCCAACAGAGCTGTATTTTCAGCCAATACAAACCTTACCAGTGGGAGTCAGAATATGCTCTTCTATGAAAACGATTTTTCTTAATGATATTAAAAATCTTTAATATTGCCATGCAATGAAAAGAGCAAATTATAACTGGCTTCATCACTAGAAAATCAATGTTTTTCTTTTTCCTTTAAGAACCAAGAAATCAATTTTTTTTCTATTAATCCACGCATCATCTAGCTTCTGACACTATCATAACGCTAAACCCCTCTGTGACCATAGAAAAGGTGACCAAAACGGTCTTTAACCACAAGAAAATATCAGCATTTCAGACCTCATCTGTACCATGAGTCTCTCACCAGCTCCTGATTTTCACATTTCATTTTAGGTTAACCAATGGGTACAACAGATATTTTGTTTGTACCTATTAAAGCATCCAATTTTGTTTTTAAACAATTTCCTCTCTACACTGTCCTTGGTTTTACATCACAAATTACAAGCTGAAAAGAGTGTACATCATACTGGAAAGTTGAAGAAAAGTTCAGATGTTCTCTCCACAAGGAGAGTGGTTTTCCATAGTGATCCCTATGTTTATTTTATGACTCCAACATTAAATTTCCATTAGGAAAAGAAAATAAAATTCTCAAAAGGCACATATTTAAGATTTTGCTTCTATCCAACCCCAAGAAGTAAAGTTTTAACTGTCAAGGAATCTTAATCACATCAGAATAACTGTGAAATTAAATTTTTCATCTTTCCAAATGCAATAGTATGCAAACATCAAGATGTTTACTGATGTTTCCAAAACAGGGAGGAATTTCAGATGAGAAAGAGAAATATTTGAATGATTTTACTAAAAATGGGTGTGGAGAAATAAGAGGCTGGTAATTCAGTGCAATTCCCTCACAGGAGACTTATCACTGGTCTGAAGGATGAGAGGGAAAATCGTCCCTACAGAGGAGTGTTTCACTGAGGGAATGGAACTCCTGCTCAGGAATGGACAGCTGGACACTGGGGATTCCAGTGGCCGTGGGCTGTAAGCACCACTTGCACATCTGAAGCACTGTCACCTCTGAATACCTGAAAAGTGAAAATTACCATCTGTCACTCAAATTAATGTTTTTCTTCAAATAAGAGCCATTGTTTGCAGTTACTATGAAGCCTATTACAAGATGCAAAACCTTACATCCACAAGTTATGTTCTTGTGCAATGTAAATAAGTGCAGCTACTGCAGAAGCTCCTAGACTGAAAAGCAATCCTGCTGTAACTCTCCTTGATATCAGCTAATTATATATTTCTTGCTACAGCTTTTAAGTCACTATAGAATAGATCAGACTTCATAGCAACTAAGATGATGTCCCTTGGGACTGACTTTCCATTTAATTTATTTATAGCTACACTTTATACTGCAAATGACACTGGGAACCCAGATAAGCTGTTTGGAAGAATTGCTCTCCCCTATTAAATTAGCTACTACCGTTAACTGATTAAAATCTTATTGCAAAAATAAAAGGCTTGAACAAGTTTGGCTTGTAACAAGGAATTGAAATGCATTCTGTGCTAGGAACTAGTGAGGAAATAATGACTCCAGCCAAGACTTGTTTTACAGTCTCTGAATACCTTTTATGCCAAAAGAAATAAAGAAATCCTTACAGTGAGTAAGAGAGCTTTCCAAGAAAGCTTTTATGTTTTGAAAGATATATGAGCTGTTCTCAAGATGTTTTGAGCAGGCAGTGACTGCAGGCCTGAAGAAGTGCAAAATGCCTTTGTCTGCTCAGTCCTAGGTTTGCTCTCTGGAGCTCTCATTTTAGAAAAAAGTGGGTTCAAAATCATGGAAAATACTGTACAGAAGTATAATTATGACTATTTTTTAAAACTACTCCTTATCTGCAATAGCAGCAATTGCAAAGCAAGATTAGTTTCTTCAAAGAAAACATCTGTGCATATTCCAAGTATCAAGAAAATTACCATTATCTCAACTGGCAAACTAAAGCTTGACTCCTGGAGGTAAAGGGGGTTAAAAAGAAAAATCTATTACAGACATTTTATATGTTTGTTTTGTGACTTGTGCTTTAATGGGGAGACACTGGGTTCATCAACGTTGTCTCTATTTTTTTTGTCTCACTATCCAGTGAAAAGGTTTTCAAATATTTGCACTAGTATTCACTGTTTCTCTAGCATGAATTTTCCATCTTCCTTTCATTGGATAATCAGTAATTGAACATTTCTTACAGAGCTGGGACTGCCCCGCTCTGTAACCTCAGACAGCTTCCACATAAATTGCAAATCTAACAACAAAAGGCTGTAAAAACGTGAAATTCATTGTCTGCAAGAAACGTAGGCAAAACTTAAATGAATGTGACATACACCTTGGTTTTCCAAGAATAAGCAGTGCTGTTTGAGACTGGTTCAAACACTGTTTGTCCAAGCCAGGAGCTCACTATTGCTCCTCCAGGCTTCATGTTTTTAGGTCTCCCAAAAACTTATCAGTAAAGTGGAAGAAACACCATCACAGACTATGTGGGTATCAAATTTGTACTTTGCTTTTTAGTCACGGCCAAGTGCTCCCCCCAGTCCACACTGATGAGCAGACTTGGATGAACACTAATTAGTCAGGTAAGGACTTCATGTTTATCCCTGGTCTTTCAGGTGACAGGCAGGGATCTGGGGTAGTCACTTGCTCTCAGCTTCAATGTTTGTCTGCAGCTTTTACCAAGCCACGTGTCTCCTGAAGCTATGAACAAACTTGCACCAAAAGAAAATGCAAGTGAGGGCTGGAAAGTGATTTGCAAAGGTTTTGTTTATTCACTAAGCTATTAGGCTCCATATGTGCTGGTAAGGATAGAGGTCTGTCTTGTGCTTTAACTACAAACACCTTCCCCCTGTGCAACACATAAATGTCTCATCCAAAGGTTGGCATTAACAGGACTTTATTTACTAATTAGTTCAGCAGTTTATTACACTGAAATTTAAATGTACTAATCAAATGTTTATTTTGTAATCGTGCAATATTAATGCTAATTAGTGATGTATTTGTTGCTTCATGGATTACATTTAAATTTAAATGCTCCAGTCAAAATTTTGACATTAAATTGCACCTACCTGCTTAAACAATCTTTAACATATTGGTTAATTTAAAATACCATTAGACAGTCTTTTTTTTTTTTTTTTTACTGTAAGGATGAATCTACTTACAAGACCACCTAGGTAAATTTTTAATTTTTATCCTATAGATAAGTATTTCCTTCATAACTACAAACATATAGGTATGAACCAAACATATTTTAAATATCTTTTCTCTTCTTCTTTTGCTAGTATAACTTAGAGAAGCAATTACAGATTTTAAAAAAGCATTTTAGGCCAGACCATTAGGATGTACCAACTCACTACAAACTTCCAAGGAAAATTAATAGATTTAGATGTAATTCAAAAGGGACTGTACCTGAGATTTAATTATCAACTACTCATCAGCTGCTTTTGTTATAAAGCAAGGAAGGAATAGCCTATACCTCGAGACAACAAGAGAGCCTCACATACCAAGGAAACTCCTACTGAGCCAAACATGATTATGGCCAGGTTTCTGCATGTCTATAGTTTTGAGAGAAATTTAAACAGTATTAGGAAAACAATAGAAGGTGGAACAATAGAAGAAAAAACTGTAAACAAAAGCATTCTTCAGTGGAATAATTAGTGCATGACGACTTGACTGTACACAGAAAAAAAATCTAATATACTTCACAATTTTCAACTTCTCAAATGTTAACACACTTTGTTGTTATCAACTCCCACAAACTCCTATTCAGGACGAAAAAAACCTCATGAACAGAGTTTACAGGCAGGACAGAGACAAACGGAGCTTAGGATGCAAAGATTCATCATCTTCATGAGGCTAGTTATAAACGACACAGTTCAGAATCTCCTTTCCTCTGCCAGATATGAACATTCAGTTTCATTAACTTCCCAAAGGCAGAGGCACAGTACATCTCTCCTAAGATATGTGAGATGTTTAGAGGGAAAATGGAAATCTTCAAACTCCAAAGTCTGGATGATTTATTTCATGACCTATTGTTCTTCCCTTAGATGCCAGCATTGAGTCACAAGGTTTGTCTTTTGTTTCTTGAATAACTGGCAAAGCTTTAAATTCATATACCCAATTTCAAGGGGTTTTTGTTTTGCTGTGTTAGAGATTCTCAGTTTCAGTTACAGAATTATCAGAAACATATTCCAGAAGCATTCTGATGTTACTGCTCTGTTGAAACTTTTATTTTCTAGAAAACATTAATAACATCAGGCTAATGTGAACTTCCCCTTCCCTTAAGAACTTATTCAAGTACTTTATCAAAAAGAAATAAAATCTTGTTGCTCTCATAAACTAAAATATTTAAAAAACCAAACCAGCTGTCATCTTGCTTTACATTTGCTGGTTTATATTTTCACTTGGTTCTTCCAATGCAATTTAATCTCAGCTGATGCTTTCTAAAAGCTCTTAATGTTTGTCTTGATGCTGCTGAAAAATTTTGCATTTACATAATGCCTAAAATGGTCTAGCCAAGGTCATTTATTTGCCAGTGGCAGTGCCTAGATCAGAGATCAGATATTCAGAATCCCACCCCACTGTTCTCATCTAGAAACATCCCCTGAAAGATAAAGCTCAGTTTAAAGGAACTTCATGTGGAAAGGCCAGAAGATTTGTGCAGATGTATTCTGTTACTGGCTATTCAAAACACAGTTTTGGATTAAAATTTAATATAAAATTCAAATTCAATTAACAAAACAACAAGAGTACTTTGGATGAGATAAGGACCTATAGTTTGCAGTTTTTCTAATAAACTAATGTTCAGAAATGTAGTGCATTTACAGAAGATGTTGTTGGGACTAAATCTGCAGTGCCTCTGCCAGTGCATTTACTGAAGGAAGTGAATGAACAGAAGGAAGAAAGGGAATTTCCTGAAAGGGAAATGATGAGAATTTGGAGATAATACTGAGAAGGAAAAATGCCAAATTATAAAATAAACAATAAAAAAGAAATCTTAATTATAAAAAAGAATGTCTTGGAGTCAGCCATGTAGCAGAAGACTCTCAGCATCACAGCAGTCATTCCAGGGATCAGAAGAGAGTAAATACACCAATGTTTATTATACTCAAAATTTATATTGCCCCAGTAGAGAAAAGATTTTGGAGTTGGATAGCCAGGAAGTAGGAATATCAAGGTTTATAGTAATGATCACTCTTGCAGGGAAAGACTGTTGCAGTAGAAGGGCAAGAAATTAGCACTTTCAAATCTACTTTAGAATTTCTTATTACTGTGCACATCAGTAGTTTGCTAAGGGAAGAGCTCTTTCAACCAGCAGTTTCCTTGGAGAGGTGTAGGAGCAGTGAGGGTCACACTGACCCAACGCAGAGCCAGGTGTCCTCACCCCACCCAGCCCACCCCAAAGAGCTCAGAGTGCCATCACACCTTGCCCTGCTTTGGGACATGTCCCCAACCCTTAACAAACACTTCCTGTGCCCTTGACAAGGATCAGGCATTAAGACAGTCCATGAGATTCCTTCCCTCCAATCTCTGTGTTGGAAGACCAAAACCCAGATTCATTGTCAGGGACAAGGGCCAAAGGAGGACAAGGGCTGGGGCTGGAAGGAGCAGCAGGACACAGCACAGGCTTCCCAATTTTGAGGAATTGACAATACCAAAAAGCAGAAGGGAAATAATTAAGTCCACTGCATGTCTGATTTTGTGAGCTACCCTTTCTTACTGCTCTTCTGAAAACTGTGCCAGAGCTAATTTATGTCATCTGTGACAAGATGGCCCTTTTTAATGAACTTGCTTTTTTTCCCCTGCAACTGAACTGTGCCCCTCACATTTAGAATGCAGTGTCACATACAGATACTATCACATTTGCCAGAAATATTGCTGCAAGTTTTGCAATGCTTTGCATTGCAATGCTTATTTATTCCATCCAAAATTTATTTGAGCTACTGACTGAATAATGTAGGATTTTTCTTTGTCTGACAATTGATTAAAAAAAATTACCACCTCCTTTCTTTAGACCTTTTTTCTGTACATTACATTTTGATATCTTCTCATACTAAACACAAGCAAAAAGCCTTTCCGTTCAAATGGGTATTTTCTTGCTTTTCCAAGTATTAATATGGATTTCAGGATTTATAAGAAATTACTAAATCTTAAATATTCTTCAGATAAAAGTTATTTTTCATTCACATTCATAACATAGCCATTTTTAGAAATTAATGAAAATACTATATTTTTAAATAAAAAAGTAGGTCAGATTTTAATTTCACTGAGAAAGGGGTAGCAGTACACTTTTACCTGCTAATTTACTAAACTCTACAGAAGTAATAATATATGAAGAGGTCAATTCCCACTAGTACTGTATTTTAATTATATGCAGTTATCCCCCAAATTAAATTTTGCCTGCCAGCTGACTATCATAATTTAAGTTCTTCAAGCAATCACAACTATTTTTAACATACTGTCTTTCAGATGACTCACATTTCATGTCAATATTCTTACAAATGACTCCAAGGACAAGAAAAACCCCACTACTAAAAAGAACAGAGAGAAAAATACTTGCTTCATGATCCAGTAAACCATGAATAAAAAGGAGTTCAGCTCAGAGCTGAGAATACACTGTACTGAAGAAACATCAGATCTTGCTAGAATGTGGTCCAGTTGGTTTCTTTACTACATGAAAGACATTATTGATGTCATTAATTCCTAAAAGCAAAAGCCAATTCCTCAGCAGCTGAGCACAGTGTCCAGGCTAGAGCTCTCCTGGAGAGAGGAGGATGCACACACAAAACCCTGGGGAGAACTCAGGGCCGCCTCTGCTCCCCACACTCAGCACTGGACACTTGGCTGCTCTCAGTCCCTGCCCCAGCCCTGTGCACATCTCCTGCTCCAAAGGCAGCTTCCACAAACTGGGGCAGGCACAGGGCACACACAAATGCCACTCCCCAGCTTGCACAATTCACGTATCCAGTCAGTCATTATTCAGTCCTTTATTATATCACCAACATCTCCGGGTTTTCTTTTGTTTTCTTGCACTTCATTTGCTTTTTTTGTTCTATTTAATAGCCAAGGACTTCATAGAAGCACTATGAAATCACAGGGCACTATGTCACATAACCAAACAGACCACATTCACTAAAAATATTTCCTTACACCTACCATTTCTTTGTTTGTGTTCAATCCTCTTTAATTTCTTTCTGCATCATAAAGCTGCAGCAACACTGATGGAGGTCAGTTTCATTTCAGCATTGCAATTTTGTCCACAGATAATGGGAGTGAAAGTGAGCACAGAGGAGTGTCCACTGTTCATTCCCTGTGTGTACAGGGCAAACCCCTCCCGGCTCAAATAAAGCAAGGTGCCTAAACAGGTGAATAGTTAAAATCAAGTGGGAGATCTGATGATTTGCTACATGTTTATATTTATAATGAGATCCACAGGCACCATGGCACCATGACAATGTAACCAGTATGACATAGAGGCAGGTAGAAAAGAAAATTCGATCTGATTTTTGAGAATATGGCATGTTGGATATTGGAAGCCTTTACCCACTTTCTAAAATAGGGAGACTATGATCCAGATTGCATCAACATGATGAAAATTAAACTCAAGAAAACCCTACATATATTTAAGATTTTTATTATCAATTCATTAAGAAGTAAAATGTAAAGAAGTCAGTTATCCAGTGCTCTGAGTTCATAAGCAGAACGTCTTGCACTAACATTTAACTGATGGTTCCTGGCTCCACAGGGTGTTGTTGGTCTGTTTGTACTTCATTTCTTTTTACTTGGAATCAATATGTACGAGGTTTGCTATTGTGGGCTGCCTGCATTTTCCATATGGCCTCCCTGAAATATTGGTCCACCTCCTGGTTCCACCTCCCTACAAGATGTTTTGGGAGTTTTGTAGACTATATCAAGCAGTATCTCCAGATAGTTACCCAGTGCTATTTGAAAGCTCAGAAGCTGCAGCCCACCCAGCCACAGAAATGCAGTCAGAGAGCACCAGAGGATAAATGGTGCTCTGCAGGAAAAGAGGTGATTTAGGAAGTCTGCTGAAAAACTTAAGCTGAAATTTATGCACTTTTAGAGAACACAGTTTGAAGCTCACAAGAGCCGTGGTTCCAAAAAGCTCAGAGCAGAAGAAAGAAGATGTTGACTCACTGCAAACGTTTTGCTCAGCTGGAGCTCTGGCTACAGCTTACTTTCTTTGCAGTCTGAACATATTAGAGCAAACAAACTGAGGCTGGGATAAAACTTAAGACTGGGATTTAGCTCCTGTATCCAGCACTTGATACTGCACAATCTCTGCACTACCACAGGGCTCACTCATCTCCCCTCACATAAGCCCAGCATACACTGTATAAAAAATACCTTCCAACCCCTCTTATTTCTGTGTTCAAAGGGAATCCAAAGATTCTTAAGCTATCAACCTCCAAAAAAAACCCAAAAAAAACCACCCCAGAAACAAACAAAAAAAAAAGTAATTTTTTTCAAAACCTGCCAAGCTCATAAGTGAACTAGAGCATATCATTCCACAGCAGCTACAGCCCACCAGCCCAAGTCAGCTCAGTTCCTGTCTGACAGAGTGAATCCCAAAGATCTCTCCTGATTTGGGTTCATTTTTCAGCTGTCAAAACAGAGGCTATCACTATTGCTGTCAGAATCATCAGCTGAGTTTGAAGAAAAATTTTTCTTCTTTTACTGTTCACACCAGTCTAAGTTCTTCCAACACAACAGCTCTAGAAAAGACAAGTAGTCTCTTTGGAAGAACAAGAAAATTACACACAAAGAAACACAGAAACAGTTGGAAATTTTGAAAAGTTTCCTTTTGAAATCTCATTCCACTTGTCACTTAGAAAACACAAATTCTGAGTCTACTCTCCCCAAATGACAATATTCCATGCTCACTGAAGCAGCACAATTTCTGCCACAGTATTTAGGGTTGAGAGAAACGAGATTTCAAAAGCTTATTAACTGCTAAAAATATGTTTCCAAAGGGAAAAAAAATGCAACACAATGCATCAAAGTCATTCCAAGTTTTCAGACAGCCTGAAATACTAGCTTTGACTTAGCTGAAATATAATCATACAAATGTCAATTGATTGTTCCCCCAGTGATCAAACTTCCAGCCTTTGCATCTGCTGTAAATCCCTGCTAATTCCCAGACCTAACACAGGACCAGAAGCCTGAGCTGTCACTTGGCTCGAAGAATGACAGGCTTTTCTTGAGAGTGGTTAATGTTTTTCCTCTTCAAATTCTATTGCACATTGAATCTTAAAAAGAAATAAAGCTGTAACATAATCAGCTGTAAAAATTGGTACAACAAGGGTGTTGCTTTATTTGTATGATATTTGCATGTTTGAATTGCTACTAAGCTTTGAAAGTTACCTATTGCCAAGAGCTGTTTTACATATAGCAAAGATCCCAGAAGAACTGGGAAAGTCAGGGTAATATTTTGCAAGTATTTGGTCAATATAATTGTGCAATGTAAAAGAACCTGGTTTCCACCCTCAGTTTGTGTGTTTCTTTTTGCTTCTAATTCAGGACTTCCTGCAGGAGGTTGGTTTCTCCCTTGCTTTTTTTCTAAAACATTTCTACTGTATTCTTCAAAAAACGACGTGTCCTGGAATTCAATACTCTTTCAGCAGCACTCACAATTTTATTTCAGAACAGTCATATAAAATCACATTTCTCTTATTTATTCATCTATGGCTTTTCCTCCAAAGCTCTGGTAATGGCTAAAAATTTTAGCTCCAGTTTTTATTTAATAGAAGATGAATATAATCTGTTCTGGTGTGACCCAAAGTATGGAAACTTTAATCAGACTTAACATCTTTATTAAAGTGATTTAATAACCACTTTATTGATTTAATTCATATCAGAAAGCATCTAAAGCTGGCAGACTTAAACCTCTTTGAACATCACCTTTTAAATTCCAGGAAGAGCATTGACTCCTGGCTAGAAAAGCTCCACTTTACATATACACATGCAGGCTCTGAACCTTTACCAACCATAGTCTGCATTTTTCCACATGTAGTGAGCCCAATCACAGTAATCCATAATAGTGGGGGGAAAATGTTGGTAATAGAAAGGCAGTTTGTGCTGCAGAGATGCACAGATGAAACTATTAAATCAGAACTGGCCTGCTGTAAATTTATCCTGCTCAGAAACCCAATGCCATAGTCAGCACACACAGACTTCCAGGCTCCCAGACACCAGCTCAAGATTTATACATTGCTGGTTCCAAATCCTAGAAGAGGATTCTCCAGGACCCTTCTCCTGAACGAGAAGATTAATTAGTTTGGGCCGTTTCTCAGTTCATGAGTGAATTAAATACAGTATTCCCAATTTCAATGGAGCTGGTGCAAATGAATGAAAAAAACAGGACAGCAAAGAAAAGAAACTCAGATCTAATCACCTCATTCATTTTTACAATATATATGTAACTGCACAGATTTGAAATGGAAGAAGCATCCTAACTACAAATAGCTGAGTTTATATTAATTAGTGAATTTTTCACACAGTGAGGCAGGTGTGAAAGTAGATGTCAGGTGTCTCTGCTGAACCTTCTTTCAAGTAGTGATTGATAAGAATGGTTATGGCTCAACCAAAATATTTTTTGCTGCCTGAAGGAATAATTCCAGTAACACTTCTTTATCTATCCTCTTCCATATCCAAACACCAATGGTTTTCATGGCTATTAAATCTTTAACATATTCGCACCTTATCATTTGTCTAAAATGACTATAACCTTAATTTAAGCAGCAGCATACAGATAGGTTCTCTGTTCCAGGTACTCTCATTTTGGGAAAAACACACAAGGAAGAAAGAGAGAAACTACCTTTTGCCTGAACAAATAATTCTGCATTATCTTGTTGAGAACTCTGCATGTCTCAAAAATTTCAAGAATGGCTACCAAAAAAATGCAGAATGGGAAGCAGGAAAATCATGTCCACTTTCTATAGCAAAGAAAAGCAAAGGAGACCTTGCTCTTACCACGATCTACTCTGTGTTTCTGCAGTAAACAGAAGTGATGTATTCAGTGGCAGAATAAGAGTTGCAAGACGCGTCCCTCTTGCTGGAACTGCTCTTCAGAGACAAGATTTTACAGTCTGAGACACTGGGCAGGTTCCCACCTCAGCAGCCCAGGAGGTGCAGCAGTCTGTCTCCCATTTGGAAGGTGGACATACTCACACATGAACATTTCATTCCCTTTCCCTGTACTGGTACTCCTGAACTTTATCCTGCAAGACTAACAGTTACAAACTCAGAAATTACAATTCTGGGACTCATTACACAAACCCAACATGGTGACTTGCATATACTTATTTTTTCTGGAGGTAAATACAACAATAAACTTAACAATCAAACAAACCACCAAAAAAAACCTTACTCTTTCACAGCTGGGCCAGGATTAATAAAACTCATGTGGATTCTGTGGATCTAAGAGCTTATTCTTATGAAAAATTGATCGAGATAAAATTTATGCTCTGCTGTACCTCAGTGAATCTGCAGACTTTAAGCCACACCAGTGGAACTCTGTGGAATAGCAGCAAAACAATTAATATGGTAGTTTAGCTGGGGAGTTTGCTTCCATATAGATCAATTTCCAGACTTATACATTTAGAATTTCTCATACTGCCATTCATAGATTCTGAAACCAAAATGAAAGATGACATCACCTAACAAAGCAGCTCCCAATACATGTAGATATCTTGCATCAGTAGCAATGATTTTTTTCCCAAGGAAGATTATCCTTATCTGCCTTTAATCCTAGCAACATCAGCATTTCATTCAGTTTTGATATGCATTTATCTGTTTGTTTTCAGTGCATTCACGTATTTTTCAAATAAACCTGTTATTTATTATGACAACTGTGGAAATTGACCTGGTAAAGTCATCTATGTTCACTCCATGTATTATTTTATCCTTAAATTCCTGTCCAAAACACAGTTGAAAATTAAAAGAAAAATATGTCTTCACCAAATTTTGATTTATAAGACACTCGGTGCACTTTTAAATGCTAAATTTTTCTACAGGAAACAGTAAATTCCAGTAGGCAGCAAAACAGAGTTATGGTACATGAAACAGAAATAAAAAATGCAAGTGATTGAATACATATTCACAGAAGTTTAAGCTGGGTAACATTCAGCAACAGAAAAACAAACATCCAGTTTTAGGCATACCCTTGTTATCCTGTCAGTTGATGCACACTTGTTTGAAATAGGACAAGAAAGTAGAAAACAATCTTTATTCTGAAGGTCTCCAAAAGCATTTCTCAGGGTCAGGGTCTGATTTGATGTGGCGCATGTAGACACATGCAGCAAATGGAGACCTACAGCTTGGAAATCTCACTAAAATGAGAAAACCCCCTCATCAATGTTGCCTTGAATTCAAGGCAGCAGATAAATCTTTCCCGTGGGTTTTGGGGCCTCAGGAGATGCGGGGGTGGTGATGGCCTAGTCAGGGCCATCCTGGCTTTTCTTTCCTCCCCAAGCACTTCCAATCAAGCAGCAGCAGGTTCTGCCCTGGGCTGGCTCCCACTCTGCTGCTCAAACAAGGCAGAAAGAGGGTATAATTCACACCTAAACTGACACAAGCTGCAAGACAAGATTGATAAGAGGCTTTTGTATCTCAGGCTACGAGGTGAGGCACAGTGACAACCAAAGAGGCTTTATGCACTGATACACATGGATTTCATGGCTGTGTTTTGGTTTGGTTTTTTCCCCCACGAAGATAGGCATATGCTTAGCTAGGTTCTCTCTAAAATCACAACACAAATGTAACAATATTTGAAATTAAATCCAGGAGTGGTGAACAAGCCCTCCGTCAGATCCTGACTTGCAATGGAAGAGGCTGTCAGAGCCTTGGTGCACCTTCAGACACAAACAGTAAAATCAGTGTGGGGACTGCTGCAGCCCTAAAAAGGCAAAATATCAACATAACCTAAACCAGAATAGAAACAGAGCTCTATTAACCAAAAAATTGTAATTCTTTTTTTTCCCAAGACCAAAAGATTATAAGCAGACCTATCAAAGGGATAGTAGCTGCCCAATTTTTTAAATAATTTTAATTCCAGGCTAACACCTATCTCTTATACAGCTGTGTAAAGTCCATCACTTTGAATCCAGAGCATGTAATTAATCTGACCACAATGGAGTCAATTTTTTCTACTTATCTTGTTTGTAGGAAGCCAGACTTTTATTTGCACTGTTACCTCTGATCCACGAAGTGACCCAAGGGAGTGTCTTACTACTCACCAAATCCCTGTCTCATAAGTTTTTCATAATGTCACAACTAAACCTACATTAACCAATGACAAGAAAAAGAAAATAAATAATAACAGAAAAAAAAAACCCCACACAGAAAAAACTCCACCACAATACTCCAGGGCCTTGTGAATTTCCCACAAGATGTAGCAGTATACAACATACCTAACCTTAGAATCATTTTGACACATTACCTCACCATTCTATGAGGACTCACATGGTGGACACTAGACAGGATGAACAGAAGTCTTCTGTGAACCTTTAATATTTTTCTATTAATTTTTGAGTGAATATGACCATAATTTTTTTTCCAATGTATTACTTTAACATTGGTTTGTCTAAAAGATGCTTATTAATACTTCTGTAACAGGGAGGCAAATTGATACAGACTATGTTAAATTTCTCTCTAACATGGTTGTCCCATGAGATTTAGCAATAATCAGGGTATAAATTATGATGATTTTCTGAATGGTTTTTATTAAATTTATTTTAAAACTTATTAAAGAGTATGTCCTGTATTTCACTGTCATTCCAAATATTGTTCCACAAGGCTTGTGCTACAACATGTCATATGTGTTGTAAGATTGGTAACAGAAAGCAATACAACGTATGAAAATTAATTACATCACATCCATCAGAAATCAAATATCTCAGATTGAACCACACAAGGAAGATTAGCTACAAGAGAGAAAATCCATTTTTTGGTATTAATCCTCAGCAGGAACTTGTTTACAGAGGAAATTTATTTCAACACATATGTGAGTTTTACATGCACATCAGCCAAGACAAACAGTTCTTAATATTAGGCTAAGCAGAAAACAAGAGTGATTCTTTGTGAAAACTTTTAAAGATTTCCTTCAACCTCAGAAGCTCCCAGCTGGAACAATGACAGAAGTTACAAAAGGTAGAACAAGGCCCAGATGAGCATCTTGGATCTAAGTATTGTGAGAAGAGACTTCAGCTTAAGTCCCCTGCAGTGGAAGGGGGTCACTGTAATAATTAAAGTATTTGCTATGCAGACATGCCTCGCTCTCCCAAGGAACTTTACTAATCTTTTTAATTTCCCATGAGCTGTGCCCATTTAGGACAACCAAACAAAAAGCCCTGCTAACAGATGAAGTCTTTGTAAAGACAATTCCTACCATCTCTAATTTCTCTCTCTGTATGCCAGAGGCATCAATCATCCTTTCAGTACTATCAGGTCTCTGCAGAGATGAGAGCATATTTACAATATGACGCTGCACTGAACACTTGACACATAGATTGGTTTCCTGGCTCTCAGTGCATAAGCCTAACGAGCAAGAACCAGCAACAACAAATCAAACTGAGGTTTCAGGACTCATCAGACATTCCAAAGATACTTGGACAATTAATCACACACTTCCACCCATTTATGTTCCTCATGGATTGCTTTAGATTGGCCCAGGCAGTGAGGGATGATGTTTCTCTTGTCACTGGTAACCTACAACCTGGAAGCCAGGCAATATCTACTGTACCTTCTCCCTCTCCCCACCATTCTCTCTGACAGTCCATGCTTGCACGTCAGACTACAAGATGGAATTAAGGATTCCAATTCATCAGGAAAAATATTTTCTACTGTAAACAACCTAGAGAACCTAGCACAAGGTCTTCTACTAAGTATTTCCTTCTCTTTCCTTGACTTCACTCTTCCTTTCCCCTGTCACTCACAACCTACTCAAAACAGAACTGTATAAGAGAAGAAGGATTAAAAAAAGAAAAAACCCACCAAAGCAAAGCTCTCATCAAATCTTTTTCATGTGTTCATTGGGGAACCTGAAATGCTCTGTTTATAAAATTGGACATCTGCACAAAACTTCCTCAAGTGATGGATCAGAAGATTGTTTCCCATTTCTAAATGTCCCTGACTAAACAGGTGGGTACGGATGCTTCTCAAACTATGAGGCATTTCAAACATGAGAAGTGACACAAGCAACAAGCATTGAGCATCATTCCTTGGATAAAACTAATCCTATTTTATAGACAAGTGGGAAAATTTTGAAAGTTATTTTAAAATTAAACTCTAATACTCGAACTAGTACTTTTATAGCCCAATAAAAAAATTATATAAATTTATATAAACAATTTTTTTTCTTCTCACATGTATTTTAAGCAATTTCTGTCACCTAACCTTTAAAGAAAGATTTTTGCCCCGCGGGAGAAGTGGCTGTGCAGTTAAAATTTATCTCTTAACTCTGACATTTTGATGATTTTTTTTAAAAACATTTAAAGCACTAGAAATAATGCCCATCTTCAGGCTTTGTTTTCTGGTTATAGATGTGGTTTACTATCTCTTTATGTTCCTGCTTTTAAGACATTTATATTTTAAAGAGTAATCATGGGCAGCAGAGTGTGGCTGATCTAGTGTCGCTAATGGAACTGAAATTACTCTTTTTTTGCAATTTAGAGTTAGTTCCTCATTTTTCTTTTATCTTTTCTTTTTTTTTTCTTTTTTAATCCAATACTTTGTGTGGCTGACAACTGTAAAGAAGAAACCATATGCAATAAGAGAGCAGACTTGAGCATGGACAAGTATCAAATGATCCCTGCTTCATTATTATCTGGCCACTCCCAGCTCCACCAAATTTTTAATTAGTACACAAAAAGGTATAAGAAAAAAACAGGAAATCAAATATTCATGTCTTTCATGTCTTTTTGCAACCCTTCCAGTTCCTAAGATGCTTCTAACTTTTCCAAGGAAATGGAGTTTTCTCACTCTGGTATCATGAGGTGCTGGCATTACACTTGAAGGTACATCAGGTGAAGTTTCATATTGCAGCAGAACTTGGAGAAGCAATTATATTCTTGCTACCCATTAGCCCTGAATTGAAACCATTTTTACCTAGAACAGTGAGTCAAAAATAGCCTTGTATTGTCAATATTAAAGCTGACTGCCACGAGTCAGAGAAATATTATAAAAGGTACCAGTCTTTTGATAAAGTAGTTGCTTTTGTGCGGCTTCCAGAAACACCCCTCTCATGAATTTCATGTCTAGGTACACAGAAACACAGAAGGGTGGAAAAGTTACAGGGCAGGAGAACAGAACACTGGCTGCCCTCTAAGGACAGCAGGAAAGGCCAGGAGGCTGCTCATCCATGGCTAATGCAGCCCAGGACAAAAGAGATAACTTCAGAGGAGAAGGAGAGAAACAATTTTTCTACATGGGGATCCTTTTCTTCAAAGCAAGGAAATACAAGCTAGTGGGAATTTTCAGGGGATATAGATGAGCAAATTAAAACCCTTCGTGGAAAAGGTTTGTGTTGCCCCTCTGGGTGCAGTGAAGAGGATTTCTGATCCATGCCTTAGCTTACCACAGCTGTTAGCCTGGGGCAGTACCACATCACAAGAGAAAGCAGACTTACAAGCTATCTTAACAGGACTATCTTAAGTTATTAAAGGTACAGGGTTAATACTGACAACATGCTTGGGGGCTAAGACACTTTAGCAATCAGCATCATATTTAACTCCAGTGGATGAATCTAAGTTACAAACTGAAATTATGGGAGAAGGGAAAAAAAATCTGTATTTAGTGTAACCCTGAAGGAAGTCCAGAAAGCAGAATTTCAGCCTTCAGGCTTTTGCTGTTATCATCTCCTTTCAGTCATCCTCACCCCTTTGAAAAGCACTTAAATACAAAAGAACACATTAGCATGCCTGTGTTTGCAGAAATGCTCTAACCATAAACCTCTAAAATTTTAGTAATTTAGGTCTGAACACCGGGAATGAATGAGGATAATACTTTACACAAAGCACAACTGTAATTTGCATTCCTCAAAGTGTTTGATATCAGGGGTAGCGTTCAGTTATAAAAAAAGGCACAGACAATAAGGGGCAGCCAAAGAGGAAAGAAAACAGTTTGCTATTACTGCAATTGCATTTCTTTTTGATTTAGCAATATATTAACAAGTACGGCCCTTAGCACGGCTAAAGAGAAGAAATGTTGCAGAACTGAACTTTAAGAATGCAACTAGGACTTTATTTCTATCAAACTGTTCAATTCACTTATAACATGATTAAAATAACCTCACAGTTTGCCAAGACATTTGCAAGGACTAGTTGCAATCACAGTAAATGCTATCACATCTGAAACACTCCTGCACAATCAGAAATCTTGGGTTTTTTTTGTTCAAATTGCTGGGACTTGACACCACAGCTTCAACTTGGATCTCAGCAATGGGTTAGAGAGAGAAGGGCCTGAAAACTCCCCTGATCCCTTCAGTTACAGGAACTTTGCTTTCAGAGCTACATATGAGTGATCCAAATCAGCTTGAGAGGAAATGGAATTCATCCTACAGCTATAGTCAGCTTTTCTTCACAATATCTACGTTGCTCAGAAGCACATATATACAAAATTATATCAAACAAAAAAACTATGAGTTTCATTTTGGTTGGGTTATTTTTTTGGCAAAATTTAGCAGAACATATTCTTCTAAAAAAGGGAAGTACTCATGAAAGAAAAAGGCATAAACACAAAGGTTATATAAAATTGTCAATATTAGTATTCAATGATAAGATATACAATATTTTCAGCACCATATTTCCTGTTAGCCAGTTTTTGGGTTTTTTAAATAACAATTCTATTACTGATACATATCAATATAGTAAAATATTGTCCTGATTAATTATACATCCTTATCTGTATACTGGCCATGTAGCTTTAATAGAAATTATTTAAAATCTTTCCATGAGAATGCAGAACATTTCTACTGTTCTCATCAATATTCCAAGCAATTTTCTGCTTGTTGATCAACTTTCCGGTTTAATGAATCCCAGAAAATGTGGATGATTACATGGATCTTGACAGGTACATATCTCCTGTTAAGACAGCATTTCCCACAAAGAATCTGATGATCTACAATACTGTGCAATTCATTATAGCACTAAAAAATTCAGTAAAGCATTTAAAAAACCCAATTTTTTACTGGAAAAGATCTTATACAGTGTCTGCTCATCCCTGCTAAACAAGAGAAAATAAGAAATTAAAGAAAGACTAGATAACTGTAGACCTAAACTTCCTCTCATCACGGTTGAAAATAATAGTTGGACATTTTAAGCCTCATGTTAAGTCCCAAGAGATAAAATTTTCCCAACCTGCAGCAGACAATGGGATATTTTCTTCCCCTTTTAAATATTTCGACTGCAAAAAAGCTATACCAGATTGAATACCACTGGCACAGAAATGAAATTGTCACTGGGCACACGGAGCAGGCAAAAACTTAATGAATGTTATATAGAAGTCTGACTGTAGCCAGTGTACAGGCCATAATCTCAGGGGGCATGAGAGGCAGCAGACACTGCTCCCTGCCTGCCCTGCTCAGATCCCAGCCCTGTCCCCGCGTCCTGCCCGTGCCAGCACAACCACACCCACCCGTGACACGCCCTGGCAGGCAGCCCCTGCAGGCTGCTCTCATTTCAGGGGCACCGGAGCCAAAAAACCAGAAGGACACGTTCTGCACCCTTCCAGCAGCAGACAGTGACACACTTGGTTAGCTCGTGCATTTTGCTTTACAGGTTAAAACAGAGATGGCAAAGAGCCTCCAGACCTTTCACTGCTTTGCAGAAATCTCTGGTTTTGTCTTGTTTAATGATCCTTCAGAAACAGTTCTGAGACCCTTGACAAACCAACCCAAGCATGCAAAGAAGACATATGATGACCAGATGGCCCATACTCTCATCCTTCAACACCCATATGTTTCAAGTGTATTTTCACATTGCTGCTAAAAGTGGGGCTTTGGAGTTGTAAAGATCCTACTTGGCGGGAAGAATCCTTACAGATGCTGGAAAAAAATGCTTTCACCACAGAAGGATCTCCACTAAGCACACATTGCATTAAGAATTGAGCTGATTTGCTGCACATCCCTCAGCCATTCTCTCTGATGTCCTACTGATAACACTATTTGCTTTTAGGGGAGCAAGTCAAGAGTTTAAACAGTGTTTTTGTGATTGGATTCTTCCAGTTGACAATACTGTATGCAACGGATAATATTGAATAATTCTAATAAAATAAATCCTAGCAATTTTGGTGATGCCTTTAGATCTATATTAAAAGCCAAGACAAAATCTTCAAACTCTTACCAATGCTTCCAATTTTCTACAAATCACTGAAAACTTTTGAGGCATAGAAAAACAGCATATTTTTTTAAGTACTAAAACTATAAAAGGTTACAAGAATGTAAAAATGTCAGTAAGAATAAATTAAAATATTGTATATATTTCGTAGACTCAAAAGTTCATCTCAACAGAAGTTTAAAAACAGTTTATATTTTTGTATTTCAGATAAGCTTTTCTGAACACACATCACAAGACTCATAATGCATGATAGCTGAGGCACTGGTGTTCAGAAGACTGCAGGACTCTTAGGCCAGCTGAGATTGCTGAGCAAAAAATTTACCATCATACCTTTTCCTGTACTAAAATTGATAAAGTAATTTTTTGGGGGTTAGCTGTATTTATTCCTTATCTTCTCATTAAGAAATCTCTCATAGACTACAAGATCATAAAATAGTTAAAGACCACTTGTTCCAAGCCCTCTGCCACAGGCAGGGACACTTTCCACTGGACCAGGCTGCTCAAATCCCCATCCAGGCTGGCCTGACCACGAGGAACATTTGGTATTTGTTGCATAACAGCTTCCCCAGAGTCCCTTTACCTAACAGTGCACAGACACATACGGACTAAAATCCTGACTGCACCCCCATCAGCAGAAGCTTTCGTTATTAAAGCTCTAAGTACAAGGCAAGACACATTCAGCTATTCCCGATGATTTTATCAGTTTTTTGGTGAACTAAGAAAATGAATGAATTAGTTCACTGTACCACTATGGCTATGCCTAGCTCTGTTTGTAGCTGATGAAGAAAACCAGGCAATTTTAAAACATTATGTAGCTGATCACATGGAAACATCTCCTTGAGGGTGATGCTAATTAAATTCTAGTTTTCACTGAGTTTATAAACTAGATCTCCAGCAAGTCCAAGGGGAACAGAACATGACTAACTCAGCAACTCATCACATCTTGTTTATTTATAAAATCATGTGGTTTAAACTGAAAACATTTCCATTTTAGCAAGCTGAAAATCCAAAAGTAGAAACATATGCCCAAGGGTCTAGAAGAGTAAAAGTCTTTGAAAATCCTATCTTTTAAAGCAGTGCATTTATAAACACATAAATATTTGTCAGATAGGTCAAAAGCTTCAAATAAAATATGATATGGTAACTGTGCTACAGTTTGCCCTGTCTACTCATGGTGGGACTATCATGAATAAAAAAGCACCAAAAAAACCCTCAAAATTCCTCTATTTCAGCCTCTAACAGTCAGAAAAATATTGTGGCAGTGAAGAAAAAAGAGGCTCAGGAAATATTTGGACAGTGCAGCATCTACCCCAAATGGCACGAGGGGGACTCACTGGGGGCATAGAACCTAAGCTGTAGCAAGCTCCTCTTCCTTTTTCAAAGTAAAATATTCTTGGACATGTGTTAAATCTCTGGAATCCCCTTGTCATTGCCCTTCTCCTGGTCATGCACTGTATTCATTAACCATAAAGTTTTGTGACTGGCAAGATACAAAATTCAATTATTGCAGAAAGTTTTCTATGACAAGGCTTGAGGAACCATGAATGAGGTCAACATGGGCTTCAGCCACTGTCACTGATATGAAATTATGATGTATTTAGACTTGTGAGCATTTGGCTCTATAAAACCAAAATGTTGGTATATATCAATAAACAAACTCAATCTGGATCCCTCCCATTAATGTGCAATTATTTCTATTTGCAGTCTGCAGTGTATTTCCATAACACTCAAATAACACAGCAGATGTTAGTGTCCATAAATCCTCTCTTGTGACTATTCCACTGCTTAATGCTCCAGTTTTTATATCTAAAAATAATACATTTTGAAAACTATGTTTATGGTTACAATGAATATTTTATACCTTTCTAAGATAGCCAAAATATAAAGATATATTTTTGCATTCCTAATGAGCTCTTTTAGCCCATTTTAAAATAAAACCGAAGCTATTATATGCTATAGAAATGTGCATAATGAAAATTATTTAAAATATTAAAATTAATATTAGTAAGGCATCAGTCTCAAAGACAAAGGAATAAAGTATATTTATCATCCAATAGACAAAGAATAAACTAATTGTTCTTAAGTATGAATTTTTAGACGTGAGGGACATGATTTACAATTTTATACTTTGATTTATAGATGCTGAAGTCATGAAATGTTAATTAATTTTTCAGAAAGAAAAATAATTAAAGAAAGCATCAAAAACTACTTATCCCAATGTCAAAGCAGTCCAGGTCACCTCTATTTCTCATGTGAGTAGGAATTCCAGGGATTTAACTCTTTTAGAGCTCTAATACCACCTACCATGTTACTTAATATAAAAAGTAACCCTGCAAATGCTGTGATGTAAAATGTCTAAAATCAGCATCAAATTCAGTCTTTACCTGTAATAACATCAGCTTCTTACACAGGAATATATAAGAAAATTCTTATACTCTGTTACCCAGAGTAACAGGATTTTTCATGGGGGTCTGACACTGGTAATTTTACTGGAGAGAACCTGAATGCTGCAATCTGCCACTAAATTTTCCTTCTGCCCCACAGCTGCATCACAGGGGCAACTCACAGTCATACAGAGTCACAGAAGGGTCAGGTTGGTAGGGACCACAGTGGATCATCTGGTCCAGTGAGAGACATTCCACACCCTCTGGGCCATCTATTCCAGTGCATGATCTCCTGTACAGTGAAGTTCTTCCTCCTGTTCACGTGGAACTTGCTGGGTCTCAGCTTCTGTTTGAAAAAAGTGCTATTGCTCATCACCACTGAGCAGAGCCTGGTCCTTCCTCTGAGCCCTCCCTGCAGACTTGGGTACTTTGGTGAGGTCCCCTCTGAGTCATCTCTTGAGGCTGAGCAGGCCCAGCTCCCTCAGCCTTGCTCAGAAGAGAGATGCTTCAGTCCCTTCATCATCCCTGCAGCCTCTGCTGGACCTGCCCCAGGAGCTCCATGGCTCTCGTGTGCTGAGGAGCCCAGAACTGGACACAGCGCTCCTGATGTGCCTCACCAAGGCACACCTGGGTATATTTATAGTCTATCCTGTTTACCCCCCTGAAGGGATGTAATGAATCTGAATGGAGGGGCAGTTAGTATAACATGGGATATTTTTTGTTTGTTCCCTAAGTGCAATACTTTATGATTTTCACTGTGGAATTTAATCTCTCTTTTAAGGGTGAGAGAGGTATCACTAAAAAAAAAAAAAAAAAGAAAAATTCCACCTTCAATGTCATTTCACACTTTCTGCCCAACAATTCAAATTGTCCTGTCTGTTGACAATGCCACCCAACTTTGTATCTTTAGTAAATTTCAACAGAATACTGTGCTTTTTGTGCCAAAGCCATTACTAAAAACATTAAACAAAATTGGTTCCAGGACTGATGTTCAGGAACTCTATTAAATAATCTTTCAATACATTCTGCTTCCTCGTTTTAACATGATTTATTCTGAGTCAGGTTTATCACTCCATTTAATGCTTACTTTCTGGAAAGTGTACAGAAATATAAAATAATTCAATTCAACACCCTGGCTCAAAAAGATCTTGCTTGTGTGTGTAGCCTACAGTTGATGTATTAAATGACAATAAAATGGATAAAACAACCTTACTGCGCTAAAAGTTACTGCCAATATACAACATTGTTAAATTAAAATTTAATTGTCTGAAGAAACGCACAGAAATGCATACATGCATACTTCAAATTTTTTATTTAGGGTTGCTTAATAATTTATGGCTTGAGTAAGAACATGCCTCCTTCAGCATAAAAATGCTAATTGCATTAAAGAAGAAACAATCCCTGGAGCACAGAAGTGAGCATTACAACTTGTTAGTCAAAAATTAATACTCAGCACTGTAAGTAATTTTTATTAACTTATTCTACAGTTGCAATGGCTGCACAATTACAAACAAAAATGAACTATTCCTCAAGAATCGAAGTAAATTATGAAATTAATTTTTAGTTTAGTAAAATATGTTGTTACTTCAGTCTCTCCACCAAAAACTGAAGTCCAGAATGAAAAAAATCACATTTTTTCATATTTTTTGCAGTGTTTTTACAGTTTCTGCTTTGCATGCTACCTACTGTTGTGCTTTTGGTACTGATATCAGTCACAATAACCATTACAGCACAAAACTAACGAAACTGGTTTTGGTTTTTTCGCCTCTCTAGCTAAAAAAAAAAAAGTCAGGTTAATTTTGAGTGGATCAGGACTCCTTTATTAAATTCAGACACTTTCAAGTGATGCTTTTCTTTAGATGTTTTGGGGAATTTTCACATGTTCCTCTTTTTTAAGTAAAGCAACCTGTCAAAAGTTGGCAGAAAAACTGTGTAAGTCACACTGAATTTCTGACAAAAACTTTCACCTTTGTCACAATTGAGTGATGCCCCACATTAAAAAAAAAAAAAAACAAACAAAAAACAAAAAACAAAAAACCAAAACACTAACAACAGCCATATTGCAGCACAGAAGTCCTGTCTTCCTCTGTGCCCAAAGCACACACATTCAGGTCTTGCTTTACCTCTTGTTTTTTGCCACCACAGCCAAACTGGAGTGTACTCAATATTCAGTGTGTGCATAAAATTCACAGAGCCTGTGCCACCATCAGACATCCATTTTGGGACTCTGACCCTCTGGTAGGACTCTGTGAAAGCCTCCTATAAAACTGCATTACAGTAAAACCATCTCAAGGAAAAAGGGCTCTTTTCACCACAAATATAGAGAATCATGATGTGGGGGGGGTGCCACTGGGACAGGACAAAGGATGCATAAGGAGAAAAAACAGATAAAAGTTGGAAAAATACCTCAAGAGGAATTGCACATAACATACATCTGGCTCAAAACACCCTTCAGGGAACTAAATTTCTGGAGGCTGCAGGTGTTTCCTGCAAAAATATTACTGATTTGTTTTCTCTGAATCCTTTTTTTATTCTTTTGCCTACACATTTGCTGCTGCAGGGAATGAGGTGCCATGAGGACTCCAATCCAATGTGGATCACACCTTTTTATGGTAAAGAGGTTACACACAGCTCAGCAAACAAAGATCTAGAAAACAAAGCTCTGGCTCTGGGGATATGTATTGGCATCTTGTGGTTTCTCATCACTGAGTGCTCTGTGGTTCTACCACAGAGCAATGACACAGCTCCCTGCAGAGCTCCCAGCTCTGTGGATATCCCAGGGAAAAGCTGCCCAGCATATCCCTGTGGAATTTTGGCTGGAATACCTGCACTCCAGCTCCCTGTGTCTACCATTAGGGCAGACTGCAGTGCTGTGAGCACCTTGCTTACCCAAGAGATTAGAATTACAAGATGCTGTACACAACTAAGTAAATAACCAGGCAGCCTCTCCAGAGCAGTATTTTTCAGTTTTCAAATAGAAAACAACATGGCTTGGGAAGGAGTGCATCTGATTATTGCCAAGAGTTGCTCTTTACAGGTAGATTTTAATTTTTTAAAATAGGTAAGGTTTTGCTCAAACCTTTCACAAAATGTCACAGTTACAAAATTTAACTTCGCCAAAGGCTATGAGCAGTGTAAAGCATTGTTTTGATTACTTGGTCAGCACAGAGATTTTATTTCCCATCAGAACACATTACTGTAGAGGATGTTGACCAAATGAACTCTCTCCTTGTTTGTGTCTCACCTAATTAAGCATTATAATTATAAACAGCTTCAGGCTGTCATAATTAGACTCCTGTTGATTTTACTACTGTTGTAGGACACAGATCTCTGCTCCATGTCCAGTCACACAGAGGCTGCACACAGTCTGTCCTTTAAAACTCCTGGCAAGTGGCTAGCAGTGGAAGTCTTCAAAACCAGTGTCAAACTGTGCACATTTAAAACTCATTTCTGGTCAGTCTTATCTTTAAAGGAGGCCTAAACTTGGTACTCATCAAGTTCTTGAGAGTAGAACTTATAGACAACCAAAACATTTCCTTTTGAATGTTTGTATTTTTTCAATTGAAAACAGCTCAAAGCAATTGCTTCCTGATCAAATGTCATCTCTGTTATGAAGTTAGTAAAATATTTATCAAGATTAATATTAAATTTTTTGCATGCATGTCCTCTCTAATTACGTTTGCATATTCATTGCTCTAATTAGCCAGTGGCTTTAACATGAATCAGACATTGATACTATTCTCAGGAGGTTTAAATTCCAGAAGGTGCCATGATGGTTCTGAAATGGGACAATAGGTTTGGTTTGCAGAGCCCATCTCAAGCAGGGCCAGCAGGGATGTTCTTTCTCTGCAGTGACCTTGCTGTAAAGCAGTTGATACTGTATTATTCTGAAGGGCAATGCACTGCATTTTCCTTTGACTTTGCATTGTTTGACACCCATTTCCACCGCTCTGGGCTCTGCCAGGCATCTCGAATTTATCCATGCACTTACTCCCTCTCCTTTCTCCTGTATCACTGTGCATCCATGACCATTTGTCAGTGCTTCCATTTCTTTTCTCACTTTTTGCCAGCAAGCACGTTGGGGAAAAAACCACAAAACAAAAACCCCAAAACCAACAAACATTGGAGCTTAAGATATGAAACAGTTTAAAATTATTCCCACTGCAGTAATTCCCAAAATTATACCAGCAAAACGAGTCAGGGGGCATCAACACACTCAATTTTCCCTTCATGCAACATGATCATGTCGTGAAGGCAGTAAACGTAACTCGGTTTTCTAGTAGTCTTTATTCCAGTACAATTCCATGTGTACTGGCAGGATTCCCAGCAGAGAGGATGAGACAGTATTGTCGAGGGGTGGTAAAAAGCAAGAAAATAACAACCTGCCTTTCCTCTAATACAACAGAATGCTACAGAAGTACTTGGAGGATGTCTGAGCATAGATTTCTCTGAACACAGAGAGTTCTGAATTTTTTACAGAAAGTCCTCTGGGAGAAGAGTTAGGAGGCAGAGTTAGTTTAAAGTCTAGATTCAAAAAACCGCCAAACCTGAAAATGGTTTTTCTCCCCCATCTCTCCTGATATCTCTTTATTCTTTCACTCTCTGTGATTCCAAACATGATGTTCAGCAGGGAATATTTCTGTTCTAAATTTTAGATCCTTTCAAGACACATAGCACATGTGGGAAAGTCAATGCAAATTCCTCTTGCCCTAAAGATATACCATCAGTTAAGAGACTGCTCTCAGACAGTTAACTACAGATTTATTTTTTTTCAGTTTTAGTGTATAGCGTACATAAAACTTTACCAATATCTTGACCAAATGTTGCTCTTCTTCTTTACTCCTGAAAGCAGAGTTCCCCAATTAATGAACAAATTAAGGGCCCCCAAAATAATCCCTTGAAATGCTACAGGTTTTCAGAGGAGAACAAGGAAAGCATTCACCTATCAATCCACAGAGGGCATCATCTGCCAGTCCCACTTTTAGGTTTGAAAGCCAAACCCTTTGCCTCATGTCCTGACATCTAACCTGGCCAAAGGGGTGGCTTGCAAAGATGGCCAGTGAGCAAAGTGAAACCAGCATCTCAAGAAAAACAGTGATTTTGCCATGTGGTAGAAAGGAGAGATGCCTATAACATTTAACTGATCAGAACTATTAATAAAAATATATATGTGCACAGAGCATGTAAAAAATTTCTGATGGCATGACACAATATAATTCTTATAAGTATGGGTTAGAATGACAGCATTATTCCTAAGTGTCTGTATATCATTTATATAACCATGACACCAAGGCTTCTACACATGCTACATATTTTATAGAAAAATATTGTTTTAGGAGTTAATTTTTTACTATGGAGTTCCGAATTTTATTGGTCTTATTTTTCATGTATTGTTGGCTGTAAAACATGTTCCTGCTGGACTATGATTCTTGTAGCACACATTTTGCAGAAATAAAAAGAAAAGGAGAAAAATTCATATGTAATAAAACTTTAGAACCTTTTAAAAGTTATCTAATGTAGCTCTACCTTCCATAACCATGTTATTGCAGTTTTTATGTCTGCTTTTGTGTAACCAGCCTGGGTTAGCAACAAGTAGGATTTTTTAAAACTACTTTTTACAAATCCTTTTGGCCACATATTTATTACTGGCATAAATTCAGAGTTTTGTTCTTCCTTTAATCAGGACTTATTGAGAAAAAGAGCTACCTAACTTTATCCTGTTCCTGGCATCTCTACATTTCTTTGGGGTGGAAGTAAGTTACGTCTCGAAGTTGGCACCCAGACAGCTCCCAAAATCTCAGCTCATTCTGATGCTGTCCTTAGTGCTAGAGTGAACATGGCCTGGCCCAAGGTTCATACCCAATAATAAAGGCATTGAGACAAAGGAGAGAAGAAGTCCTCAAACTCTGAAAGGAACAATCAGGGCACAGGAGAGGTCTGAGAATTCTGCATCACAAAGCTCCATGTAGTACAGGTATTCCCAGTCCCTAAACAACTGAGCAGATCCAAAGAGCTGTAATTCCCATGCAAGATCCAAACACTTTCAGAAAGAATGAGCCTTTATCGAATACAATAACATGAGCAGGAGCTAATGCAGACCTCACAGTTCTGTAGTGTACTGTCAAGATTCTGACCGCTGACATACAGAAGTGGGAAGAATATATATGCATAAAAACATGCATTGTCTTAAGTCAATATTCAAGGCTTAAATTGTGCTACTGAACCAAAAATAGATTAAAGTTATAAATTAGAGTGGGTAGGCTGAGTATCAAAGGGTTACCAGCAAAAATTAATTACAAATACTGCAGTGACAACAGGATGAGAGAAGTTACTTTCCTAATTTAGGAGAATCTCGTGTACTTCTGATCAGGCTAGAGAACTGAATCCTTTACAACTGTATGACCCAGAATTAAAAGGACATAAATACATACATACACATAAATAAACATATACATATAAATTTAAACATATAAAACATTTATATAAACATAAAACATATGCATATGAATATAAACATATACCCATGTAAGCCAGTCCTTTCCACAGCTTCTCTTAAAAAAAACTCATATTATCTCAACTCTCATGAGTTCAGATAATTTATGCAATAATTTCATGCAGTGGAATTCCCAGAGCAGAGCTCCCAATATGCACATCCTTCTTCAAGTGCTGTAAGATCCTTTGTGAGTCTCATCATTAAAAATGGCCCCATTTGGCTGGTTTCCCTTTATGGCAGCTCTCTGAAAGCACAGAAAGCTGCTCTGTGAAGCTGATATCATCGCCCTGAAAACCAACACGGACATAACGACTATTTGTGCCTGGAGTACATTATTGCTTGTGTTAATATTTTATGTTTACTGACTCTATTTGCGAATCGCACCACGGAGTGTGTTCTCAGTATTGCTTCAGCTTGGTGGAATGAAAAAGAACCATTCTATGGGGAGTATTCTCTGTTTGTTTTGCAACGAGAGGTGGGAGGAACTGGATGCTGTGCTTACTGCTTAGCACTCCAGATGCTTCAGCTGCGAGTGGGTAGGAGTAAGACCTCACCGTCACAGCAGGGAATCCCAGAAGCATCAGAGCTCCCCAGCAGCTGGCACTTGCAGAGCAAATGGATCAGATCACAGTGTAATTGAACACCAAGGCAGTAAAAAGACAAAATGGTTCAGATGAGACTGTTAATTTCAGGATCACAAATCTTGCTTGTAAATATTGAATTGAAAGTGCAGTAAAGTAGAATTCCCAAACTTTGATTAAGGAAAGGAGTTGTTCAAATTCACTTAAAAGAAGACAAGGCAAGGGTGTTTTGATGCAAAAACATCATGTGGTGCCTGAACTATAGACCAGAGATCTGGGCTGGAAGCTTATTTTTATGCTTTCAAGGTGGAGTTTTAAACCACACTGCAAAAAATGGCTCTTCACAGAGCCCAATGGATGAGCTGCTGAACTCCTTGCTCCAGACAGAGATGGTAGAGACTGACAAGTTCATGAGTAAAAAAATTGTAAAACAATACTAAACTTAGAGGTCACCTTTGGCTCAGGAAATCTCTCAGCAGTAAATTGTTTACTGAATGATATTACAGTAAAGTATTACTACAGATGTGTTCTGTTCCTGTGCCTTCCCCTAGATACACACTTCAAGCCACTTTGTGCTTAGATCTGAGCCTATAAAGATTTTATGTTCTCATGAAAAATAACACAATCAGATTATAGATTTTATAGGTGAAAAATTTCAGTCAGCAAACAGTAAATTCTAACTGAAAATATTTTCTGGAGACAAGAGTATTCCAAGGGGACATGTGACAACTGAAAAAGAAAATCTCTTTCTAAAATTGATGCAAAAATTGAAATAATAATAAAAGCTGTCTCAGAGATTATTTACATCTCATCTTGGGATCAGTAGAGTCATAGTGCTCATGAAAAATACACCTATATTATATGTTGGTCTCCTAGTAGAAACTAGAAATAATTCAAAGTACCAAAAACAAAGTTAGAGTGAAATCCAGTTGAATAATCTTTGCACATTTGACTGCAACTGCCAGTTATGGGATTTATTAGTGCTATGTTCTAGGCATTTATTTGGGGACTTAACTCTGTGTCAAATATGTACATTCACAACACATATAAGCAGGTAACAAGTTACACTGCTTTCTTCAGGTTTTTCATTGGGTTGCTTTTTGCTATTCGACCAAACCAAACTGAGACATCAAAACTTGGAGCTCCGGTGATGGTTTTGTCAATACATACAACAAAATACATCAAAATATATCAAAGCAGTAGACTTACACTATCTATTTAGTGAATATTTCTGGACTTTTTCATCTCCTGCTTCTCAGTAGTTACACTGACGAGGTACCGGTAAGTTTTCAGCACATTTAGCATTTTCTTGCTTCCATGTGAACAAGCTGTGTAATAGCACTCCACTAATAAAATGCTGCCTGACAAGATCCAATTGTTAAAAAAAGACTGCAGAAATTTCCATATTTCATATTTATAATCACTTTTCCCACAGAACACAGAAAGCTTAGAACAACTTGTGCCTTGGACTTGCATTCTGTTATATTTCACACACTAGAAAAATGTCTGGTCAATGTTTTGGTAGAAGAATTCTGGCAAATATTTCCGTTGTTTACACTGCACATGAATTTTACTAGAGTAAGGAATTTCTTGTCCTTTCTTCTTAAACTGTTTATTTACTTTCATGAAAACCTGAAAATAGTTATGTACTCCAACAGAGCAAATTGAAATATTATTATGTAACATAGTAAAATAAAATGTAAACAGATGCATTTTAATATTATACAATGCAGTATTCTATGGATCATTAAACTATATTCATTACTAAGCTGGATCCATGGAAACAATTTTGTAGCTTTAACAATGTACCAGATGTCAGATGTTTGCTGTGTCAGATGGTTTTATTCTTTAGCCACTAGGAATTTACAGTCAAGCTTGCCTCAGTAAACACATAAATTTGGTCACATCTATCAAATTTGCCAGTATTAGTTAGAATTAAATCCTGAGACAGTAGTCAGGCCCCATATCATTTTATGAAGAATTTTTTCTAGATAAAGGCCAAAGTGGAGAATACTGGGGAGTGGGAATTCATTTTGGTCCAATCAAAACAAAATTTTCCAAATCATTCTCTCTACCTGCAAACAAACCTTGTCACCTTGAATTAAAAAAAGTTTCAGTTGGAAAAAATTCAACTGAAATGTTCTCCCACTTTTAAATATTTCTCCCCTCCACCTCTCCCCCTTCTTCCCCTCCACATATCAGAGGGAAAAGACACCAAAAAGCAAACCACAGAGATTTATCTCTGAGTTACAGCAACCAGAAAGGACTGCTGTGTCCCAAGTCACACTAACTGCATCTATTGCAATTTCCAGCAACCCACTTCTGTGTTTTTTAAAAAGAACTGAAAAGCCCCTGATCTAGAAGATCTCTTACTGAGAGAAAAGATCAGTTTGTTTTTGCCATTACTCACATCCAAGCTCCTGCTGTAGAACCAAATGATCACGTGCTGCTAATGAACACAATCATCACCCCAGCAGCCTCAGTGCTGGATTTGAAGAGCTATTGAAGTTGTCTGTACAAACAATTGACCACAGACAGTTCTAGTCTGTTATTTATGGCCACCCTAATGATTTCAGGCTTTTTCCAGTCTCCACTGAACAGAATTGTGCAGTGCTCCCATGTTATCAATCTTAATAAAAGCAGTGGAGCTGATAACCTAGGACCTAAATGATTTAGTTTAGCTGCCAGATCTAATATTAGCCCCATTTTCCACTTGTAAAATTTGGATCTTGCAACTAATGAACCACTTTTAATCCAACATCCTGAAATCTGGCTTCACACACTGGAAAGGGTAACAGCAGCCTACGATGATGTTAACCTGAATCCAGCTACACCTGATTTCACTTCTACTTGAATTTTCTGCTTTCCAAAATTAAATGCCATGTAGTTTTATGGGAGATTTTATCAGCACAATATGGTTTTAGGACTATCCCACCCATTATGTTGTCTTTTAACTGATTTCAAAGGCATGGATGCATGCCAAGGAACTTATGTCAAATCACAGCTGCAAAACATCCCTGGCTATCAGAAGCATCTTTAAATAATAGCCTAAAAGTCAAAACAAAAAACTCAGTTGTACATCTGGAAACTAAGCATTGATCCTAACACATGCACAGCTACTACTCTGCCTTTACTCTGAGTTCAGTGTGAGCTTACTTGAGTTTAAATCACTATTTCAGGAAGGCAATCAGGGCCTTGATTGTTTATTTTTTAAGTATATGCAGACAACTTCAACATCTGCTCTTCTTACCAGACCTTTACATTTTTTTAATTAAACTAATTCCAAAGATTTCATAATTCCTCTTGATCATCATGACAAGGCATCCTCCTGAGCGCTCCAGCAGCCATGATAATTGGTAGCTTTGTCAACACTGACCACTGGAAATTATTTTCTCCACCCATACACCTACAAGAGACATTCCCAGAGCAGTCTGCACAGCTCAGTGAAGGCAGCTACTGGCAGTCCCTGGAGTCAAATGTAAGCACCAACAGCAAGGATGGATTTCCCACCTCAGCTGGTTAAGTTGAAATCAACCTGAACTCAGGTCAGACTGAAATAACCATTTTATTTACAGATATGCAAACCAGATATAGGAAAGGTGACTAGACCAGAACCATGTCTAACTTCTCTCACGACTGAATCTGTTAGATCTCTTTATCTTTCTAAATCTAACCACAAGGCTCAGAGACACTGCTGGCAGGTTCTGCAGCCCTCTGCCCTCACACTGCATTTACAGAAGAGCATCTGAATATGGAAACTTTTGCTCCCCATGGGCCTCTAAACCACACCAAAAACCTGACCCTTTCCAGGGATGTACAACCTCTTTTGTTGCTGATCTTCCATCTGGTGGCAGTTTTCAAGCTGTCTATTACATAAGTTAATAGCTGCCACCTCCAGCTTCAAGGTGTCTTGTGAACACAACCTGTTGGAATGGTCATCTGCCTCTTTAGAGCCAGACTGTACTTTCAGTGTGTAGATAATTAGCAACAGATCATTCATAAAAGCTTAAAATAAATGTCTGCCATACCACAAGAAAATAGTCAGACATCAGTGTTACTTCAGTCACCATGCCAGATTGTGAATTGGGGGGCAGAAAATAGCTCTGAAATGGTGCCTTGCTAAGTGTTACTGCTAGACTCAGCACTCAACATTTGGACTCAGGCCAAATTTAATTTTAAAAATAATTACTTATCAGATATTTTTCTGCTATGAAGCTATGTGGAGATCAGGAAAAAAAACTCCTCCCAAAGTGTCACAAAATTGAGAAAAGACAGTTTCTCTTGAAGCAACTTCAGCAGAAAAAAATCTCCTCTGGACTTGCTGCAACTGCACAGACAAAACCAGAGATACTTTCTCTGCTCAGGTGAGACCATCTGCATTCAGTGCTGTCCTTCCTGATGGTTTTATGAAGCGTATCAACTTGCTTTAAAGAAATCACACTGACTTTTTTTCCATCCCCATGTGTTTTCTTTGTGTTATCTTTTAGCAGGCTATTGAGTCAATTCAGAGATATTAACAGATGTGTTGCTCTCTTTTTAGAACCTGTTCAATGCTCTTTATTGATCCAACAGTTGATGATTACAGTGGTAAAATGCTGTACCAATGTCAAATGTCAAACAATTGATATTCATTATGGAGATGAAGCACCCCACACAGAAAGGATGTTTCCAGATGAGCTTTCAGAATACTAAAAGTTCAGTTTAGTTTCTAGTATATGTTATCCATAATTAGAGTATCAGATGTATTGATTCATATTACTATATTTTATTTCCATTTTTAGTCAGACCAGCCTGTCTGTTTCTATAGTTACTGATCTGATTTTCTCCTTTACAAAGGACAATAGAAAGAAAATTTGCACCTTTTTTTTGGAGGAAAGATGGGCTGCTCCTTCCCAGAGGCAGAGGGCAGCAGCTTCTTGCAGAAGAGAAGTGAGCAGACTGTGGGTCTTGGGCAGCACAAAGCTCCCATCCCAGGGCTCTGAGACATGGCCAATAAAGGGCTGTGCCTGCATGGAAATCCAAAAGTTCAGTAGAAAAGGCTGCTTGGTGCCACATCTCTTGGCCCAGGGCCACAGCCCAATTCTCTCCAACTCGCGTCTGTGTTTACTGCCCATGCCCTGATGTGGCCTCAATGTAGTTTCACTTCCACTGGGACTTCTCAGAGACATATACCTTTCTAGTTTGGAGAAATACCTCCTAAAATTAACTCTTCCAAATCCTTCAAATACTACAAACTCAAAGAAAGCCTTGATTCACTCCATCTTTATGCACTCACTAATTCTGACAGTAAAATAAGCATGATAAGAATATTTCTTAGACTTTGTCTGAAAAGACTTGCACATTTTCATCAGTGCATATTTTGTAGCACCTGAATCACAGATTTTTACCCAGAGAATGCACCTGATCTATTGCAGTTTTCTGCATTGATTTCTGTGACCTATATCCAAAAGGTTGTATGTGCTAATTCCTGTGTCAAAGCTAATCAAGTGGGAGCTAATGTAGCCAGGATGAAATCTGTAGACGAAAAACTTTTCAGAAGTGACAGAGAATCCATTGTAATTTTTTATCCACCCACGCTTTATGCTTTCCTAAAATTATGAGGGCAAAAAACCCCAATATAAACAAACAAAAAAAAAGCAAAAAAATCTCCCAAAAAACCAAAGCACATCAAAAAGAAAGGATCCTAAGTCCTAGAAGCCTAAATACAACATTTAGAGAGGTACATGATATTTTGTCAGCATGATAGAGTTTATGTAGCACAAGAGAATAACATCTCCAGTTGTCATATCCTTTTTGTCAATATTCAGTGTTTTATAAATACTTCATTGTATAAACAGAGAACCTTCAGATAAGACACAAAATAATTCTCCCGTAGTTACCCACAGATGCAGATCACATTAATAAAATACTGTTTTCTTTGAGTCTGACTATAAAGACTCCATATATTTGTGTCTGATAAGTTCTTCTCCAGACATACTCTTGCTGAGTTTTCTCTGGTTCCATAGTACTAAGTGGCTTTCCAGAGTACAAAGAAAATCAAGCAGCAGCCCCCAAAAGAGTTGTTTGGAATACTCCAATGTAGTACTGATTTTTGCCTTTGATTAAAATATTTGACTAATGCTCTAACTTTTTTGCAACAACAGGTTAAATTATGAGCCTTGATTTAGGCATTTTGTCTTATTTTATTGTTCTTTAGGTGGTTTTTCCTTGTTCAATACACTGTTTTATTATTAAACACTACTGCCTCAATGTTCACTTAGGCAGATGCACATGATTCCAGCAATATTACATCAGCATAAAAAAGTGCTCTCAGGGAAAATGTGATGTCAGTCTTCAACAGTAGTGGAGTTTGGCATGGAGAGACTTGCATAAAAGAATTTAAGTAAAAAACTTACAAGAAATCTGTATTGCAACTCAGATAATGTGCACTGAAAATAGTATGTGATATGTATTATATATGAAAACTTAATCAAATAAAAATATTCAAAATATATTTAAAATTCTTTTTTATTTAATGATTCTGGATAAATTGTTGCTCAAAAGGAATAAGGAGAGTACCTTAGGTAACAACCCTGCTGTCACAAACTGTGCTGTTGTATATGAAAGTGACAACAGAAAGAGGTTCCAGCACCCTATTTCTGACACTATTTTGCTTGCTGAATTTTGTGCTCTATTAGCTTTCGGAAGGGGCATTGATCTGTCCAGTTTGTACCAACATCCCTCTCCCCAACACTACAGAAGATGCTTGAAGAATGAAGAGCCTCATTTCAGTTGTGGATGCTTAAGGTGATGAGTCTCAAATGCTTTCCACATGCTCATGTGTCTCAGGGTTTCCTAAGACCATACATCTGTGACTTCAGCAAACAAATTCTCCCTGCACTGCATTTCACTGAAGTACTAATTACTGTGCTAAAACCTCTAGAAACCATTTCTCCTACAATGAAATGAATGCTCCTGTTTGGGACACTGAGAATCTAAGAGCCTTGATTTTGCTAGACCTACATAGGTAGTTCATTCAAGATCATTTTTGTACTTCAGCAGCTATTACACAAAAAGAAATATTACCTGAGCAGCCATCAAAGAAAGGGACTTGCATTCAGAAATCCTAGCTGACTGAAATAACGTATAAGCATGAATTTCTCATAAAACAAAAAATTGTTTTATCTTCACCTTGCCCTTGACACTGTACTTGTTGCTAATGGATTAACATGCAGTTTATGTGACCCTGAGTGAAATTTAATTTTCACAACTCGCAAATTATGAAAGCCCTGTAAACCACCAGAGAGGAGAAAACTAATTTGCATCCTATTGTGACTTAATGTCATTTAACATTCTGTACATTTCTGGCAGAGATGTTTCAAACAGTTTGTAGATCCCACTGGTTATGTCTGCATTGCAACATGTCCCAGGGCGAGCTGAAATATTTTTTACGGATCAGTGATCAATAATATTAAAGGCATCAAGAAGACCGTGAAAACAAAAACTGACATGAGCTGCATTTTTCCAAACATTTATTGCCCAATTCTGACCTTTGTTACTCAGTTAGCCCGGGAATTTACCACCACTCCAAAAGCATCCATGGTTCAACTTCCAATGAAGAGCTTACCCAGTAAAGTCTGAATGCTTGCTTTGCATGCAGAATCCCAGCCTCAGTTCCTTACAGTGGTACCTTTTTGGTTGGCACCCAAGAAGCAGGTATCCCACAGTTCTCATTTGTGAGAAAAAATGAGAGATCCTGAATTACAATTTTGATGCACTGACAAGGCCAGAAACACACAACAATAGTTTGGAATATGCTCTCTCCGATCCAAAGGAGAAGCCATGTTCAGTCAAGGCTCAATGATGGCATATGCATTGTGGAACACACACAATGGCAAAAGCGAAAGTTTTAATTTTACTTGGATGAGGGGGGAAATGGGTGCAAGAATTTACCAGTAATTATTGAGTATGAGTAATTCTGATTCATGTGGATTACAGAAATTAGGAGTACCTGGTCCTGGGTAGTCTCACTACTTCTCTGGCTGCATGATGAAGAGAAGAAATGCAAAGGAAATTTGTGGATTCTTTTGGAAGGTAAGTTTTTCTGTTTGTTTTTCTGCTTATTTTGTTGTTGTTTTTGTTTGGTTTTGGTTTAGTTTTTTTATCCATGGTATGAATATTAGCTTAATATTCTGGGGAAAATAAAGCCGATAGAGAATCTTCCCAAAAAGTAAATGTTCCATTAGGGAATTTAAAACTAGTTCCATTTCAGATCCCATACCACAGAAGCAACCTCAGCATTTCCTGTTCTATATTTGCTTGGCTATGACACAAGAGAGAGAACAGAGGGGACTCCCAATTTTTATGACACAGTGCTACTTGCTGGCCAGTCCATCTTTCCCCAGTGATGGGAAACCAGAGCGATGGGAGGGAAGATGGAGATCCTCACAACACCACTACACACAGATGTGTATTCCATACACAGATATGTATATCCTACACAGTGAGGCAACGCAGATCACAGCCCCAAGGGTCTGCCCCGCCTTCTTGTGCTACCCACAACCCAGAGCTGGTTAGCAACAACTCCACATCAAAGTTCAACCCTATGAGTTAACTCCTAATTCTTGGAGTATCTAAGCTAAATCATCTACAAAACCCCTCACAACACTGGGATACATGCAGAACACAAACCACAGCCTCTTGTTTCAAAACAATAGCTTACATTATTTCTGGGCATGTAAAAGTTTCAAAGTGTGACACAAAAATTTAGAATAGCCAAATATTAGCCACAAACCTTATACTGGTGACTTTCTCTGGTGTATAAATATTCCTTCCAGGCTTTCAGAGAGGCTTCTCCTTCCCCATTATCCATTTATCTGACTATTCCTCATTCATTTTAATACTGTGACATTTACTGAAATAATTCTATGCTACATCATTTTTGTTGCAAGCTATTTACTTATTAGTGCACACACATATCCCTGAAGGACAAAGTACTCCAACTGTACAACAAAATGCATAACTTTCCAAAACAAATCAGATCTATGCATGCACTGCAGATAAAGCATCTGTTCGAGAAAATAACAGGTGAAAAAGTGTTACGTACAATTTGTTCTCATCAGAGGGGATTAGAAATAGATTGCTACACATCCGTGAGACGCATGAATGGTGACTGCTAGAAAGCAGGGAAGCTGAGAAAGGTACCAACAATTTAAGCTCTGCTTTGTTCTTTTCCACTTACAAACTGGCACATATAAACCAGTCATCAATGTTTGATTAGTTTTGATTTACACAAAAATATCTGTTAGATTTCTTTGAAGGCTGCTTGTTTATTTAGTGTTTTTACAATAGCAAAGCTAACAAAGACTTCGCATTAGCTCACCCTTATGTTAAACAAGGCTCTAACTAATATTATAATTTGCAGGGGTGAAAACTCACCAGGTTTCCTGATGGTAACTTTGCATTTTCTGTCTTGGCTCTCTAATATAGTGGGTAACAATATTCCCTGCCTCTTTCTGGTACAGGCTACAGATATTGATTAGAATTTTTAGAAATGTTTTGATTGAACTAGGTTTAAAATAAAAAATAGTTTCCTTGCTTAATTTTACTTCATAACTATGTTTCCCAACTAAAGCACTAGAGAGTGTTTCATTCACTTCCACAAGTACTTTAAAATCATTTTTTTATTTCTGGAATCACAAATTTCAGATGAAAGGTCATAAAACACTAGTTGACATAAAAATGCAGGTGACAGTGCCTTTGTCAAAGGCAGAATTAGGGCTTCACTAATGAGATTAGGTAGAGGAATAGTGTGTCAGAAATGTATGAAGAAATGAACATAATTACATTTGAGGAAAATCCAAATGTAGTGTGAAGAATCAAAGAAAAATGTAGAGAGTCAATCTGAGCAGATAAATTTCACAATGAATAAAAATAGTTCAGGATTTTTGAAGCGATATAAAAATAATATTCTCACACCTTACATGTGGAATTAATGCCATATTGGGATGCATAATGATAGTAGTTTTTAGACTTCTAACAGAAAGGGAAGAAAAGCTAATGCTGTATCATAGATATAATAGACCTTTTCATAGATATAATTCAAATATTTAGAAGCAGAATTATTCCATCAAGACAAAAGGTTAGTACAGTAGGTTAAAAGCCTTTGTTTTAACAGCACTGCTGATTAATCTAGCCCTGCTGATTAAGTTCAGGATTGTAACACAGGTGAGCAAGTTTCAAGATTTCAAATCTCCAGGCAGCCAGCAAGATCAATTTTCTCTGCTACTAAAATCAGTGGATTAGAAAATATAATAGCTGAGTATATAAATAGTTGGGTGTCATTTGTTGCCATCAGCACCTGCTACACCATAAATTCAGAAGGACCTGCATGGATTTTTGGACATCTGCAGTATTGCAGCATCCCTCTACCACCTGCAGAGAATATAAAGCCTGAAGAATAAACCCCAAACAGGTGGAATTACACATTGCTTTAGTTGGCAGAGAAAACCTGGTTCAGAACACATTATTCTGTCAAGAATTTGAGATTTGTAACACTAAGTAATGTACAGGAGATGGAATTAGACCATGGAAAGTCTTGAATTGGTGTAATTTCCTGCTACTTTATGTGTCAGCCCATCTGGGTGAACCTCAGGCCCCGATTCAGGTGAGTGTCCATACACTTAAATCTCCAATTCAGTTGATTGTAAGATGGTAATTCATTTTGCCACTGATACCACGCCCCCAATGAGAGAGAGAAAACCTTTTTCCTTTACAAGAGGTGAGCTCTTCAGAAGCTCAAGTTTGCATTTTAATACTAATACTTATGTTGATATATGCATTGATCATTAGAAAGTGGAGGTTTCTGCGCCCTCTTTCTAAGCATTAAGAACAATCTACTTAAACAGGTCTTTGCCAGAGAAGAATATAAAATAATCCACTGCATACCTCTCTTAACTAAAAATCATTATTGCCACTCCTAAAGTAGCCACAGTCTCTTTTTTTTCTTTTTTTGTAATAAATAACTATTGCTTATACTTTGAAGTATAAAAGTTTAGGTTGTTGCCTGGTTTATTCTATGTGTAATTTCAGGGGAAAAGCAGCAAATCCTAGCCCTAAAGCTAGAATACTCTTCGTTGCTGTAAATGTCACTCCTAAACACAAGGTGAAAATACAACCAGGCATTTGCCCTGCACCTTAAAAAGATGGATAGAAAGGTGAGATATTAGCTAAGAGAAACATTACATAACAATTTCAGATTTTTTTTTATTCCTTTCTCAGCTAGCCACAATACAGACAGCAAGGCTGTTTAATATTAATTTACCACCAGGAATTGTTTTACTCACTGTTGGGTTTCTTCCCCACAAAAGTACTACAATAGGAGCAACAGATACTGAAAATTATATTAAGTGTCTACTCATTATTCATTAAGATGTAACGGTAGAATTCTTTTCCTTTATACATGTGATCACTTACCAAAGTCTAAAGTACATCAAATGTCTGATTTTACCTGACATCAAAAAACAAAAAGAAATTCAAAATCTTCCACTTAATAAAGCACACTGGAGTCTTTGTATATATAGATAGTCTTACTGAGCCTTTTGTGAGTAAATTACTGACATGAAGATGAAGTTTGCCATTTTTATGAATAAACATTAAAGGAAACTATCATACTAGTAAATGACTTCACAGGTTACATCTGTACCTAACTTCAAAGCCTCACAAATCCTGTGTGACTGATGGTACTGGAACAAATGAATTGTAGATGTAATTCCACTGGAATGAGGATAAAAAATGCTTGAACTTCAATATTGCATTGTATTTTGTTCTTTTCCCCTCATTTTTACTCTTCAAAGTTCTTTTTCAATTATTTCCTTTTTCCAAATTCTTTATGCAGAAAAAACTATCTTTCAAAATACAAGAGAGAAATCCATGGTTAGCTCACAATTATTATCGATAGTTATTTTCAAATATTTGAAAAGTCAGCATCATATGATGGGTATGAGTTTCTGTATGCATGGAAATATCTAAGTGCTTTAATATCAAGGTGAATATGTGAGCAATTCCAAGCCCTTTTTGGATAAGGGATAGGTAAGGAATTAAAAATAATTACAAGACAGCAGTGAAATTAAATTATTTCTTGGCACAAGCCTTTATCACAAGGGATAATGAGGGAATTTCTATTCCAAGGGCATTTCTTATAGGAATTCACAGTGTGGACTTTAGAGAGATCGAGCACCTTACAAAGGAAATAACAGAGCAACCTGAGAAATGCAAGTGCAGTGAATCTCCACCATATGGTTCTTGTTCCAATGTTCTAGAAGAAATGAAGTATGGAATAGCAAAGTTACTGAAGAGTAATTTAGTGAACTTAAAAGTATCAGCACTTCTTGAGTTTAGAGGCCCTCTAATTTAACCTGAGTCTTCCATTGGAGACAAGAGAGATCTCAAAATTCAGAGCCACGGGAATAACTTTAGCCTGAAGAAGCTACTTGAGAGTCTAATTAAGCATAAAATAGTCTAATTATATTTTAATTGGTTCAAATTAGAGCAACTTGCGCAAGAAACAATAATGCTTTTGCCACCAGTTACTGGTGTTTGAGTAAAGTTAAGAACAGTGAAGAGATGTGACCAACCAGCTCAATAAAAACCTGTGGCTTGTCATTCTCTTTGCACACCAGCACAAGTACCTGCAGTGCCACAAGGAAAAATGCTGCAAGTTTGTTGTTTGTTTTTATTTGGGAAACTGACAGACAATTGATCTTGAGAAATGAGTTAAACAATAAAAAAAAAGCAAATTACAAATCTATGTTGTTAATTTTCATATTCAAATTATTTTCAGATCCATTTCAATTACACCCAGTCAATCAGGTGCACATTTATCTCACTTTGTACAAAATTTACCTTGGCAGAAGTGGGATGTGTGGGCAGAACAGAAGGCTGTGATACACTGCAGGAACAACCCAGTTCAGTGTTTCAATGCATCAGCACGAATCCATGGCATTTCCTGCAGGTAATGGAATGTCTCCTCCAGGCCTCTTATTGCACCCTTTTATCCCTTTTCTCTAAATCTGAAGGTGCAAAGATTCAGCTCACCCTTACTATGCATCCCTGTATCTTCTTGTGCAGACAAGTTTTGCCTTTAACTTCCTGGTAGTAACCCATTTTATTCAGAAAAACCCTCAGCTACTCACAGCTCTCATTGCAGGACTCTGGTGGGAGTTTTTTCCCTTTACAATATAATCAGCTTATGCTGTTGACTTACTCCATAATTTCATAGACCTTGTGTGCCTTCATATCAGCTTATCAATAAAGTACTTTAATCACAGGAGAAGTGTCAGAAATCTCTCTCCTAAATGTTTATTCTGCTACATTAAACTATGAGAAGGGAGGCAGAGAATTAATTTGCAGCCAAAAAAAATCATGGAGCTGAGTGATTGCAGTCTTTCAGAGGCAGCATGAAACAGGTAATTCAGCCTTTGCTTTCAGTGGGAATGAATTAACTTACAAAGCTGGTCAGGTACATCTGTGATGTTGACAGGACCAACCTTCCAATTCCAGATTGTAGCTACTTGAAAACTCATCTGACAAAGTGATCTAGGTTGAGATCTCCCTCATCAGTAATCAGCAAGGTGTTTAATATCCCCTGGAGGATGGATAAATGAGTTATCATCCTTCTTCTTTCCCCAAAAATTTCAAAGATGATATTTTACCTTGACACTGGAATAGCACATTGTAAAATATTTTAAAATTGTACATTAGAGAGAGGTTGGGGAGGAAATTAACTCATAGTTCAGAATGCTTATTTCCAGGGGTGATGAAATTAAAAAAGATGGAATTAATCTAAAGGAGACCAATATGCTGCTGCCTGTTTTTATTGAAGACCCAGAAAAATAAATAGTCTTATGACTACCTTATGAAAAGTGTACTAAAATACCAGAAGCCATGGAAAGGAGACCCTATAAAAACAGTACATGAAAAAGGTAAAGAAGGCAGAAAGTGAAAACAAACCATTAAAAATATAAAATAGTAGAGATTTGTATTACAGCTGTTGTAAAGGACTAGGGCAGGTGTATGATTCAGGCTGCATAAAGCAGAAGTATTTAAATCAATGAAAAGGTCTTGTACACTGTCATTAAAAGTCTTCATACCTGCACAGGTTCAGTTACAAAAACGTTTGCAATGGAAGGTTACTTAACTGTCTGAGAGCAATTCTAAGGTGCTTTTAATAATGCTCTTTGGAAGCTTCAAATAGCACTAAACCTGCAGCAGAAAAACAGCTCTGCTAATTTGGACCTTCACCTTTCTAATATTCTTTTCCCTGTTTTGTGTGAGCATAATTCATATGAACCTGAAAGACAAAAACTTAATTTACTATAGACTGTTAGAGCCTGAGTAGAAGCGAGAGCTGTAACTTCCAAACATCTGGTTTGTATACAGCCACTAAAAGCTCATATTGATCCACTTTGGGTGTATGGGAGTATTCTTCCTGATCATAAAGGGCTGTTTAAAATGCATGTTGGCGTGTCTGCCAGCAGCATAATAAAATGAAGTAAGAGAGGAAACAAACTTTTTTACACTGCAAGACAAAAGCATAAAACCACTACAACAGTCCACAAGAGGAATCTGATGACTTGTATCTTTTGTTCAATTTATAGATATAAATGTACCTGAAATACCATCTAGAATTTCAATAACTTCACTGGCAGAATTGCCCTTAGGAGGAAAATCAGAGAAGAACAAATATTCTTCGAGGACTGGTGACACTAGCTGGGGCAAAATTGCAATGCCAAGAGAGAAACCCTAGCCCTACTGCAAATAAATAGTCAACTCCTACTGCTTTTGTTAATTTAACATAAAAACTCTATTCCAGAAGCATGAATGCTGGCAGCAGCATGGCACACCCTTGTCAGAAAGAAGCCAACTTCTCTATAAAAGCAGTCATTAGAGTAAAATACTCAGCATATAAAAACATTGCCTTTCATTGCAGTTTTGCATTGAAGGTTATGCAACATAATTCAGATGTAACATTTAAATTCTCTCAAAAGAGCACAATGATCACTCAACTGTGTCTGTAGCCAAGAGCAGCAAAGAGAAAGATCAGTGTGTTAGAAATGTTACAAGAAGTTCTTCTGTTACTGAGCATTTGACCTATTGAACTGTCTTCTGGAAATCAAATGGCTATTTAAAACAGAAAATCTTTTAATGCTTAGTAGTAATTTCCAAAAATCAATAATCAAATTTATGCCCAAGACTATGTGTAATCTCATTAAAACTCCTTTTCTGCCCACCATCACTTTCCTGTACTTGGCTCCATATTAGCAAACCACAAAAACCACTGCATCAAAATGAAGATCTGCAAACTGTGGAAGTGAGCAAGTCCCAGGGCCTGCCAGGGAATTATCCCAAGGCTGGAACTTGCATGGCAGTCCTTCCATCACCCCTGAGCCACAGGGAGCACAAACTCCTGCCCCAAAATGCACAGAGCTGGGGGCCTCTTCAGTCCTCCTTCTCCAACCTAAGGCTCACAAGCCACTGGTCACAAACTCCAAAATCCAGTCCGGTATTTCCCTTTCCTAAAGGAGGCAGAGAGAAGGAACACATGGTGAGCAGAAGAATATTATTTCTTCAGCCATCAATTACTCTGCCAGATGCTGCCCATAGTCCCTGGTTTTTCCCCCAGGAAAGTGCAGGGCGTCAGAAAGCAGCAGTGCCTGGCCACATTCTCTTTGTCAGAGAACAGATTCTGATTCTCAGATTCTGATTCTCAGAATCCTGGGGAACAGGATTAAGAGAAAAATTTGATTGAATTCCTCTACAGCTTAGCTCCCCTGTATCCTTCTGTGCAGTACCACCTATCATTCCCTAGGAACTAACACTGTAACCAGGAGCTGAAGTATGGTAGTATGAAAACAGAAATAATACCTTTAACAAAGACTCCCTACAATGAATGCTATTTATTGACATCCATCTACAGCTTTTGTAATACCTCGTTAAGAGATTTTTTTTCACAGGACACGAAAGACAAAATTTGCAATAGCTCCAGCAGTTGTAAGAAATAACAGATTGCTCTGGAGAGAATACAGAGCATGAACTGCCTAACACTGACTACTGCAGTGCTCTGCACTGTTCCAACCCCAAACACACGTGCATTTATTATTGTTCACCTTCAGCCAACAAAACTGGCTTTTTTCTGCTTTGTTCTAGGTTGGTTTTATTCCACCCTCAATAATGAAGCATCATAAATCAATGTCCCATAAGCATCATTGCACCCACTAAAATGGCCAATTTGGAAGCTTAACTGGAAGAAAGACTCACCTTAAAAACCACCCCTGTGTATCTCAGCTGAGAACTTTGCAGCTTTTTTACTACTAATATTACTCATTAAAAAATCAATTTGCTGAAAAAATATTCATGGAGTTTATAAAAATAAATTCTTTTAATTTTCAGAATCTTTCATAAAAAAATTGTAACATTTTTGACAGGTTTGAGCTCAGGCTCTAGAAATCAAAAATTTTAATGCTTTAGTTTGACTCTATTTGCAAGTATAAAGTATGAAAAAACCCAGTAAAAATTCAAATTTAAGATCATGTTTTGACAGAGTTCAATAATCTTTTTCTTATGTAATTGAGGGGAGCTTATTTTAAATGTAAGCATCTTCACTAACAAGGGAAGTTTTACTAAAAGTGAAAGTGCAGAGATGAAAGAAAATAAAGAAAATTGACTGCCAATTTGAACCTCAAACTTCAAATTACTGACTACAATACATAATAAAGTTTAAGAATTTGACCCAAATTAAAATTCCCTTCAAAAAACCAGACATCTGAAGAAAACAAAATAAAATCAGAATCATGAGCTGCTTTCAAGTGGGAAATGAGAATTAAGAAAACTGTGGTGATATTTTAGAAAAAATTAGATAGTCTGAGGAGGGAAGGGTTTGCAAACAGAATAACTTAGTATCATTTGGGGATCATATGTCAGTTATGAATTTTTTTGCAATTTAATGTAATATACCACACAATGTGACCCATATAACATTAACTAATCATCTTAGTTATTAAAATTAATAATTACAAACGTTAAACCAGTGGCCCTTGTCACTCATAAAGAGATAATTGGTTTTTTTCAATCCTGACTGATGCTTACAGAGCTAGATCCAACACTTACTATAGCAGGATTCTGTTCATTATTTTCCTTCCACAGAAAAGCAACTGTTGATGAAACAAGACAGAACAGAGGTGTCTGAGCACCAAACTGGGGGCACTGATAGAGCAGATGCAGGAATACCTGTCCACAGAAAGTGACCTTGACAAAAACTATGAACAAAGCAGAGCACCAGCAGCTGTTGGTTGTGTGAGTTGTGACAAAAAGCAGCAGCAGTAGGTGACCAGGAAGGAACGTCAATTAGGGAGATTTGCACAGATGGGTGAGGAAAGTGCAGACACATCAAAATCTGAGACACTGTCAGAACAATGTCTTTGTTTCAAGTACAAGCACAAGGCTTAGGAGCAAACTTTGAAAGTGTGACACTGAAGTGTTGCTGTCCCAGACTCTCAGCAGCCTGCCTGCCCACTGGTGCAAGACTGCTCCCACTGTTAAAGGAGTCTGGACTGGGAAACACAAGGAGGAAACCTCTGGCACTTGAGAGGCAGAATGGGAGGGAGCATCTGTGGGACAGAGTTCAACCGCGATGGTGAATCCGGGAATCAGGAGAGGTAACAGCAAGGTCAGAGCAGGCACAGTGAGATGAAAAATCTGCCATAATCTGAATGAAAAAGGAAGCTTGACTGTAAATATACTATATTCTTAGAAAATAATTTATTGCAGTGAAGGATAATTGCCTGGGGAAGCCTGGGAAGGGAGTGTGTTTGCGAGCATGGTCTCAGCAGGAACCAGTCTGAAGTCTCTTTACCCTTCCTCTTTGGGTTTCATGTGTTGCTCACAGAACTGCTGAACAGGAAGCATTGCAACAACTTTAAAAGGCAGACTGGAAAGAAAGAAGACAGGGCCAAATTTTAAGAACAAAAATATCTGAGATGCAATGACAGAGCTTCATGTGATTTTTGGATTATCCTCATCTCTCAGACAGATGTCTCATGACATGGCAGAAGGAATTAATTCTTTGACTTCAATACAACAAAAAACCCAGAATCATATATAATTCTAGAGATCAAAATTTAGGTTGGAAGGCAACATTAATCTTGAAAGCCTATATAAAATAGTAAAGCAAGATTTGTGAATCATTAGGGGAGCTTTTTTAGCAGGCTAAATATAATCCTTCTGCAAGGTAAACTTACATAACCTGTAATGTAGGGATTTATTCTATGCCATTTATAAGAAAGTTCACATTTAATTTGAAAAAGTGTGAAAGTACTTTTCCTGATCTACCTTCTGCTATCGAATCCTCTTTTTTAAAGTACATTGTGAGAAGTACAAGCACAAAAAATTAATGACTTGTGCAATTAAGCATTTGCATCCACATCCTAAGCATTATGTTCATTACAGCTTGAGCCTGAACTTTTTCTACAAACGTGAAATAGAACATGAAAAGAGTTTTAAAACTGCAAAACCACATTTCCACTGATATAAACAACACTATTTTTATGGGTCTGATAACTGAGCTCATGGACTGGTGTCATCCAGACCAGCACACATCTCCCCCTGGGAAGGCAGCTTTCCCTGACTGTGTTTATCTGGTGTTGAACACGTAGACAGAACACCAGCAGATGATCCTGCAAACTCAACAGGGCCTGAACTACTGAGTTCTAGTGGCTGTAAATTCCCACTGTAAATTCCCAATTAAATACATGGAGTGATGTGGACCGGATACTCCTTAAAGCCATAATTTTCTTTTACACATAGTGATCATTAGAAAATTATGATTTAGATTTTTAAAGGTGTGTAAGGTGATTTGGCAAAAAAAAAAAAAATGCACCAAAGTCCACCAAGAATCACTCTAATTTCTAATGATTCTAAGAATGTGATTTTTAATGGAATACATTATCAAAGATAAGTTAAAAATTCCAATATTTCATTTAAGAGCAAAAACAAAACCAAACCCATACTTTTCTGCTCAAGGGAAAAAATAACGCAACCCTTTTTATAACAAACTATTGAGAAATTATGCATTATGGAAAAAAAGCAAAATCATTCCTGCTGCCAGATATAAGCTGACACTGGCCAAAGGCTGTTTTGCATCTGACAAAATGGGGGAGGGGGAAAAGAGAAAAGTCCAGTTTTAGATTCATGGGTCAATTCCAAACAGTCACAATTCCTTTTTACAGCTTTTAAAAAGTTCTCTGTAATGATGGACAAAACCACTACAGGCTCATTATTTTTACTGTAGTAGAGTATGGATATTAAAATTTATGAGTAAAATAAAATTGTCCCCAGGCCATAGATCTCGCATATAATAGGTACCCATTCACTGGGTTCTTTTCATATTAATGAATGCAGAAAATACAAGTTAAGCTAAATTACAGGCATATAAATACAGTGAGATGGTTCAGATGGCACATAAAATGCAATGTTACACTCAAAATTATTTTTGTTACTAGCACAGAGCACAGATATACATTTCTTCATGTCGATTATTTCCTCTTGCTTTTGTCTTTATGTTTGTACTAATTAATCTGTATTTAAAATTTCATCAGATGGCACTGCAGTTGAGAAAATGCCATTAATGCTTTTTAAAAGAAAATTATTTCCCATAATTCCCTGTTTGTATTGCAATCATAACTGATTTTTGACAGCAGAGCACTTTAAATGCAAGTCCAGTTATTTTGGATATATTCAAATAATACAATCTACCTTATAAAGAAAGTCACTCAAGACTAAATTGTATTTCATATCTCCAAGATTTAGACTGCTATAATTTAGCTTTGGTATTCTCAGAGAAATATAGAAATTTTTTAAAAGTTCTTTCTCAAAATAAGTCTTTATTCACATGGCTAGTGGCTAAGGAGAAAAGGCAAACTCTGTATGCACAGGTTAGAAAGGTTAAAATTTCATTCCTCTCTAAGGAAATTTGGGTAGTTAATTATTTTCAGTTTCTTTTCTAAACTTCTTAATGCCTGTAGGTGCAACCCCTTTGGAGCTCTTGTCAAAGGTTTCCTTACAGGAAAGACTTTAACAGGGCAAGCTAACTTCTGTGTACTGTTTTAACTGGGTGTGTGTCAGCTGTGTCAAATTTTAGCCTTAAACACACTTGTAGGCAAATAAAGCTGCTGTACCACTAGTTGCAAGCTATTAGCTTTATGAACACCTACAATTAAGACAAAAATTTCATGATGGAAATGAGTGAGACTGACATTAGAGCAGTAAATCACAACTCTTTGAATTGCTTGACTCATTTTAGCTCCCCTCCAAGAAATTGTTCCCTTTTCTTCCAAATGACTGGAGAATTTAGGAACATTCTAACTGAGAAAAAAAGCATTTCACCACTCATAAGCTTGTAAAGCAAAACTACTGTGGAATTGAAAGGCTTGCATGTTAGCACAAAAGTCTGCTTCATTCATGAAAAACACATTACTGTACGCAATACAGCCTAGGAGACATGTTAACTGGGGGCAAGTTACATGGACTAGTAGCGTGTGAAGAGAAATATACTAATTTCAACAATCAGTGGAGAAAATTAGGAAAAATATTAATTCCTGAAGAAAAAATTGCAGTTCCTAAATTTTCTGTTTGCTTTAAAAATCAAAGCAATCACAATTTAAAGAATCAACACTATAATAATAATATGTGCATTCCTGAAACTGCCTCAATCCAACTGTTTCTGTACAACTTGGGAGGAGGCATTACAGCTTAGTTTGGTTTGGGGGGCTTTGCTTCTTTTTTTTTGTTTCCATTTTTATAAGAAAGAAAACACAATTAGTTTCAAATCAAGATCCAGCAGCTGAAAGTGAGACTTAGCTCTTCCAGCTGTGTGGAAAAGCCAGAGCCACTTTATACCTCAGCTTCAGAGACAGAGTATGCTCCCAACAGATGTATTATTTTAAAACACACGTACCAAGTTCTGCACGCATCTCACTGAAACAATGCACATTTGAGATCCCGCTATTAGATGTGGCCTAAGAAAAAACAGATGTGGGCCACCATGGGATAAAATGAGACAAAAAAGAATAAAATTTTACCTAATTTTTGTTTATCTAGTTGTTATGAGAAGTGTGCAAAAGAGAGGAGAAATTAACAAGACAAAAGAGCAGAAGAAAGCAAGAGATAACATTAATGGTGCATGAAATAATCTGTATTTTCCTGTGTGACTGGTACTATATTATTAAATTGCAATATGGTTACATATCATAATATCAGTCATGCTGACATAATAAAGGCAATGGGGGTTAAATATCTCTGTATTTTGTGTTTTGCTTCCAAGAAGGACATTTTCTGAAGGACCACCCTTAGAGCTGTGTTGTCCTGTCGAGCAGATGGCAGCCCTAGCAAGGTGTCACCAGTGTACACAAGAGCTGTAAGAACTGCCCTCTGAGCAAGCTGCCAGCCCCTTTATTCCTTTTATATCTTGTTTACACTTGCAGTTGTGTCAAAACTACTCAGACTGAAAGGACTGCTCACAAATTTAAATATTAATGGCATACTCTAGCAATAAAATTTTGTTTCTTCGCTGTAAGGACTTTGCTTGTATAAAGGAATGGGCTTGGGTTTTATTTGGTTGGTTGTTCAAAGCTGTTTGAAAGGAATTAAAAGTTCCTTCACTTTCTAAGTTATCAGGCTACAAGGAGGTTTAACTTATGCAACTGCAAAACAGTAACTACTGAAGTTCTTACTACAAGAACTGAAATGAATTATTTCAGGCGAGCAAGGCAAACAGATCTTTGCATAGTTAGTGGCTCATTTAATGAAAAACCACCAAAATATAACAAAAAATAATTGTCTTACCCAAAAAAAACCCGAAAACCCCACAACCCAACCTGTCTAAGGTAGATAGAAGGGGAACTGCACCAGAAAAGAAATTCACTTCTATACACCCACTAAACAGTTAACAAGAAACTGTTAACATCAGCACACCAGCCTTGACCTCAGGACATGTTATACCCAGCCAACTGGGCCCCAGAGAAAAGAATGCCCCATTACCAGGTGAAAAGGTCTCCTGACTGTGCAGGGAGAATCTAGCTAGTGCTGGAATCTCCCCAGCCATGGGAACATGGGATTCAAGGAAGATTTTTGGGGCAAATCTTCTGAATCCTCCTTCCCCACCAGCAGGGCCAATCCAGCTATGTCGCACTGTTTTCCACAGAACAAGGGCTATCAAATAGTTTCACCCTGGTGTGCTCTGAAGGCAAAGCAGTTATGCACCTTCTTAGGGGGACTGGAAGGTTTCTATACATTTGTTTTTTAGATAAAAGTCCAGGGACTCTATGAGAGGTGCACTTTTTATTTAAAACCCTATATTACTTCTCTGTCACCATATGAAAAGAATGAAAGGGTGCAGAATCAACCAAGAATTACAGACTGCCCGTCTCCTATTTGATAATATGCCTGTCTTTGTTCTCTGCCCTTTGTCACATTTCTTCTGTGTGCCTTTATTTTTACTAGATGGGTAATTTTTTTTTAATTCACAACTGCATGATCTTTTTTACTTTTATCTTATCTTTCTTCACCTCCTCTTTGGTTATCTTTTCATTTTATTCTATTTCTTCCAATTAGTGGAAAAAAAAAAACAACTTGCCAAGCTAAGAGGCAAGTAAAAAGAAGAAAGAGCAAAGAATAATGCTACTAATATTTTTGCAAGGAGATTAAAAAAACGCATCATTAAAAATAAACCCCAGAAGTTTTAATGTAATCACTCTGAAATATATAAAAATCTACTAATAGGCCTATAAGCACTACTCCAAATACTTGAAATTTTTTTGTATTCTTCCCTTCTGTAGGCTTACTCTGTTTTCTTTTAAACCACCACAGGCAGTCACTAAGTTTTTCATGAAGGTGGTTTTCAGACAGAAAATCTGAACAAGAGAGTCCACGAGAGAAAATGCAAACCAGCTATACCAAGATCCCAACGCTGCTGTAAATATGAACAATCTTGGGCTTAAAGGACTCTGAAAAATATATCTAGCATATATAAATAATAGAAAAGCTACACAGCATCCTGAGAAATCATCTGGTCCATCTCACATCTCAAAACACATCAGACATTGAGACGTTTGACACACGCTTTTCTACCTGCTTTGTTAAACCATGTGTGATGGATAACCCAGACTTTCCTGTCTGATAGATTATCCCTGTAGACAGAAAATTCCATTCATGTCTGGGACAAGCAATCCAAACTACACTATGGATAACAGAAGTGGCACAACCAGTTCTTCCAAAGTACAGCATAGCTCAGCCCCGAGACCAAATGCTTCACAACCAGGGAACTAATTGCTACAACCTATGCAAGTGCATGGACCCTTGGCCAGACTTACTGCTATACATCATGGATCACTGCCCCAGCCAACATTCTGAAGGCTCTTGACCTTCTTTATTAGGTTAAGTATTCTTCTTTTAAATTTTCAAATCAGATTTTCAAACTTGATATTATTTCTGTATCTCCTTTTGCTGTCTCTGGCTCACGGTTTTTCTTGAAGTGCACTACCAAAATTAGCAGTCCCATAGCTGAAAGTCTTATCAGCACTCAGATGAAAGAATTCCCTTTGCTCCTATCACAGCTTTCCTGTCTGTAACACACAAGAAGAATCTATGGTTGCTTTTCTGTTACTAACATCAAGACACAATTTATCATTAGAAAATTACTTCTCCCTACCCCAAGATACCTTACAGAGATAAAGAAATAAAAATTAAAAAGGAGAGACCCACATCAAATACTGCTTTTCTTTTCATTGAACAACTGATCCATTGCAGACCCATTCATGCATTATGAATGTCCAGATAAGCAAAAGGCTTTTCCTCTACAATTTAAGATAGAATAAACAAGCTTAAGGCAGGTTGGTGCACTCAGCTACTCTCCTAGTCCCCAAACATTTTAGCAATTCAAAGCTCTCACCTTTTATAAAGGGCTATGAGTTTCAAGGTCACTGAGGACTGAATAAAGACTGGTATATTTTTAAGTGCCATTGTTCAACTCTAGTCCTGAGGAAGGCACATCTGCCAGAAACTCACAAATTCAAAGAGAGAAAAGCCTTGGAAAAATTATTTGCCTTGAAATTTACCTATCCTGCATACAGACAACTAGAATCTCAGAGAGAGGACTACTAATTTACATGAATTGCAAATATCCCACTTTTTTATAAATAAAAGATCAATACATCCTTTGAAATCATCCTTACATCTTGTCTTTTGCTAACCCTTTACCCTTAGAAGCTGATGTTACAAAACAAAGTAACTTCTATTTCATCATCTTGTTTGCAGAAAGGAAACAGAATATCTCTTTCATTATTATGGACAATGGGACTCTGCAGTTTCCTAAGTATTTAATAAAGTGTGGTCTTTTCTTTCAGGCACAGTAAAAACTGTGCCTGAAAGAAAAGTAAAAATTTCAGCCTTTCTTTTGTTTCCTCCCACTTTTCTTAACACTTTGTAACGATTAATGAACACGGCTGTTTATGTACCTTATCCCTGAAGAAGCATGATCTTCAAGGCAGTTATGAAATGGAAGTCAGGAACTCCTCTGTACTCATTATTTTTATATTAACTTAATCTGTTGTGGCTTTCATTGGTAGTGGTTTGGGGTTCTTTTCTAATTGTAGTTAACTATCAGAATATAACTGTTAAGGGGATTTATTTCTATTACCTTTTACCATGAAGCTGTTCTTTCATAAGCAAACAAACAGCTCATTCCTCATTTCTCAGAGCACATAGAGATTTCTCGCATTTCCTGAGTGCACAGCTGGTGCATCACTCACTAACCATCACAGACAGCAACACTGTAGTAAATTGGTATTAAATTATTCACCAAGCTCTGCATAAAAGAAAGTTTAAATATCTTTCTGGAAAATGCTATTAATACCTAAAGAACCAGTCATATGAAGCAAAACCTGCTGAACACATCTCTGTGCACATATCCAACAGATCTAACTAAAATACAATTCTTGTATTTCAGCAAATGAAGTCCCAAGGTAGTCTAAAACTGAAAGTAAATGTTTTGGATACTGGCTTTTTCTTTGGTTTTATAGGAAAGTTGTTAAACATGCATACAGAGATACATCTATTTAAAGCATTCAAATTGATATCCTCTGATTTTATGTAAAAATAAAAATGACTCCACTACTTTTACTACTGCAGTACTAAAGCACCGTGAACTAGCATTTTTCCTCCCTTCTGCCTTATCAGAAAAAAACCCCTGAACTTTCAGTCACATATCTGTATCACAGGCCAACTTTCAAAATTGCATCTCATAAAAGTAGTCAACTGTAGAAACCTCTGAAGTACTTTTAAAATCTACAAACATACAAGTATATGTTGCCTGGAATTACTACAGCAGTAAACACAAAATTAGGAGACCATATAAGATCACATAAATAATATTACATTTCAGAACATAATTTTAACAACCTAGTTTCAACTTGCAACAGGCTATTTTAATTTCTCTAGACACAATTTCTCCTTATTAGTACTCCTTCATTGCACAAGCAAAGCCAATAGGAGAGGTATTACTGCCTCATCCCCATAGTCCTCTGTTCCTCTTATTTTGTTTCATAAGCTGAAGGTATCTGGGCCCCTCTCAGCCAAAATTTCACATGAAACAAAAGGAGATACAAGAAAAGAGCTTTATGCAGCCCATTCCCCCCCTTCCCCCTCATGCGAGGGGGAATATTTATTCAGTCTGTTATTCCTTGACTCTCTGGATAACAAGGCCTTCATTGCTTTCCTTTACCGTGAGAGATGAGAGCTCATTTTCTGAGAAACTAATTTTGAAATGACTTCTAGATGCAGTAATTTAAAGCAGGAAAAAAAATAACAAGGCAAAGTTATGAATAGGCATTTTGTAATTTCCATTTTCTCTTCCTGATAGATTCCTTTCATATGCAATGTGAAAGACAGAAACCAGAGCTCATTGCCACAGTGCAATACCAGCTCTGACTGAGTGCATCACGACTTTGCCCCGGCATTGACAGGGCAGAGACAATACTGCTTATTAGCACAAATGAGATTCATTACTATAACCAAAGCAGCAACATCCCCTACTCATAAATCCACAGGTAATCTTACATTGTTATAGCTGCAGTGCGTGTGCTTCCTTTTTGTCACTTATAAAAATAGTTTTTATTACAGTCTATTCTGGGTGAAGGTCAAGCGAGAGGATTGGAAAGTGAAGTCTTTTAAATGGAGACAGCGCATAATGCAGATTCCTTTAGTACAAGTTCTCTTGCCTGCAGCATAAGCCTTGACCTAGAAGGCCCCTGCATCTTGAGCATTTCAGGGCTTGAAATAATTCAGTCTATATGCAAGAATTTACAAAAGATGTTTCTGACCTCGACTGTACAACCATTTGTTCTAATAGATAAAGGCAGCATTATAGGCTGGTTTGGAATAGAAAACTCCAAACCTCTGCCATGGGCAAGGGCAGCTGCCATTTTTCCAGGTTGCTCAGAACCCCATTGAACCTGGCCTTGAACACTTCCTGGGATGGGGCATCCGCAGCTTCTCTGAACAACCTGTGCCAGGGCCTCACCAGGGATGAATTTCTTCCTAATACGGAATCGATATCCACCCTCCTTGGGTTCAAAGCCATTACCACTTGGATAGTTCTCTTTTAGAGAGCACTTTACACTGAGGCTTGCTCTGTGATCACTAGACTTTGTCTGTTAAAGAATGGAAGAATGACTTGACGGGCTATGAAAAACGAAACCTTCCTCTATTGCAGTTCTATTGTTCAGTTTTCTAATTTACAGATCACAGTAGTAGAAAAAGTAATTCTATTCAAACACAAAGAAACGTGTTAAATTGTCTGAAAAAAAATTAAGTGTTCTACAGAGAAAGGGAAAGAGGCGTCTACTTGTCTTCTGAAACGGTACCTGCTTTTGAAATGGCCACAGAGGAATATTAAGTGAATCAATATAACCAGTACATTTATCTGTAAGAGTGGGGACAGCCAGGGTCAGAATTATTACAGATGTGCTGCTAATACACAAAAAACAGCAAAAGAAAAATGTTGATTGATTACTATGAATTTCTGGCAGCTGTAGCTTTTGAAGCATGAAATACATTAGCATTGTATTCTAATGTCTTTGATAATTTTTCAGAAGTGATACTTGTCTTCTGAGCAAGGCATATTATTTATTTACTAAGAAGTCACTGGCTGTAAAAAATTAAACATGTAGGAAATAAGGTGACCTCCATTTTTTCCGCAAAATGACATTTCTTTGAAGGACAAAGAAAGAAATAACTTACACTGTTAGTGAATGATACAGGTCTAATTTCATGTTCATTGTCCAAATACCTTTGCCCTTTACAGGTTATTAACTGTAACAAGCTCCTGGGTGAATTTATTGCATCATTACACAGCAACTATAGAATATTTCTAGTAGAAAAACCTGCAGTGAAAGAGCAGCTCTGTTAAAAGGAACATTTTTGAAATACAATACCTGGTTTGTAAGAGCCACTAAAAGAGTTTCTTCAGACTAAGTCTTCACGTGTACCATAAAGGTTCTCAAATAACATAGTTTTAACTGTGCTTACACATTTATGTCTTAATGTTTTTTTGCTTTCCCCTATCATTCTCTGTGTATAACTGACCACTGAAGAAAATAAACCAAGTGATTTTATTCTTCTCTGATGATTTAATGTTTGTTTCTGTTTGAATACAGAGATTATACTGGATACAAGATGTCTACTAGAAACACTTTTAGAGGGGTTTAAGCATTCAGAGCTGAACTGACGGTTCTTTTCAAAAATTTCTTCAAGAAGGAAGAATTATAAGGGAAGAATGACAGAGCCAGATAACCAGCAAGAGTAGGTGCTGCAATCAACAAAGATGTCAAGAAGTAACTCCAGTTCCTTACCCTCAGCAAGGTTAAATGAAGTGATATGAATTTTGAATCAGTAGAAGAACCCCCAGTTACAAAGACTTTTTTTTACATTGATGAGGACTCTGCTTTAATTTCTAAGGTTTGTAATAAAAATAAATGCATGATTAGTGTAACAGAACTTTTGAATTACAAATCAATATAAATTTTATCCCACTACAAAACTAGCAATGTCTCTGTCAGGTTGTTAGCCTTATTGGCACTAAAGCACCTGTCTGACCTTATGGTATTGCTGACTAATATTTGTATTCACACTGTTGGTAATCCAGACCCTTACACAGCCATTGTTCCTGACCTCTTCTGTGCCAAAACTCAGAATTATCTGACCTGAAATTAATGGTGCTTTTAACTGCTTGGCCCAGGTAACAGCTCTATTTGGAGTGCTTGCCTGTTCTGTCTGCAAGAAGGGAAAATGTTTGTAGACTCTCATTGTCTGCCCGTAGTTCTTCCACTATTGATAAAAGGATGGACAACTCCCACAATTTATGGTGAGGAAATCTGTATGGCTCAGCTTTTCTTGAGAAGAAAACAAAATGCCTGTGCAAGGCATTCACATAAATCCTGCACAGCAGAAAAAGGCAAAACTGGTGATAGCACTGTTCAGAAGGGCACAGTTTCTCTGTGTGTTTGCCAATACAGAGACCTTGTTAATACTCAGGTCTGCAAAACCATCACCACAGCAAAGACATGTCCATGAGGGAAAAAAGGTAACTCTTAGGTGAAGTAACAAGGCAAAGGCTTTTGCTTTTAGGCTCCATTTTTTTAAAAAGCTGCCATTCTTCAAGCTCACCTTTAAGGGCTCTGGAGGGACAATGCCAAAGTCAGGTATCTCAGATGTGCCTCTTGAATCCTTGCTCCATAATCAGCAAAGATTTATTTCCAGCTTATGTTGTTTCTCATGCTGGCACAATAAAACACAACAGCATTCATCTGAGTATGACTAATTCACATGCCTCCACCTCACCACCCACTTACAGCAGTGTAAGAGACCCTGGGGTGGGATCCAGAGAGTGGTTCACATTCATGAACTCATATCAATGTATTTTAACCTTTGTGGTACATTCTGCATCTTGTTTAAACATATGAGATTAGACTATGAGGCTAAACAGACATCCACAAAAGAGACATAAAAATGGTAATACAAAATGGGTTTACTTCAAAGGAAGAAACATACATTTTGGCTTGTAGCACAGATGCAGCATAGCCAACATTAAGTTCATGCTTTTTATTTTTTCTGTTTGATTCAAACTTCTGCACACACATCACCTGTGCTGCCTCTCCCTTGAGGAAAACTGACGTGTGTGTAGGTAAAACAAATGCTATAAATTCAATGCTAACAGCTAAAATTGCAAGCCTCAAATATTCAAACCTCTACTAGCTTCATGACTATGCATTGTGAGTGGAGAATCAAGACAATTAGTATCATAGTGGGATTTTCCTTCTAGCTTGACTAAGGCACTGCTCAGCCAGGATGGCTTCCTTGCAATAGGAAAACTTGGCTGTCATGGCATGACATCAAAACAACAAGGGCACCCAGCTGCTGACCTTGTGGCTTGTGGGACAGCCCTTTCCCAGCCTCATCACTCCTTGAAAATATTTAAGCAGCCACTGAAAATCCCCACCATAGCAGATTTCAGTGCCCTGTAGGACACAGAGCAGCAAAGCTCGACGTGGACAGTCTAGAGGAGGGAACCCCACACGTTGCAGTAGGCCAGTTCTGAGGCCTGTCAAACAGCTTCCTGCTGACACCAGTGAAGATCTGCAAGGGTGTTTGCCCTCAGCTCCGTCCCAGCCAGAGCTCCACAGGAAGCCAGGCAGGTATCTGCAAATCTATTTCTGCTCCTTCAGAAGTTGCAGTACAAAACCGCATACCCAGCCTGTGAACAAGACTATCTCCCACAGCCTAAAGGACCCTTAAACAAATTAAGCCATTAAGAAGGTAATTTGTACTGAAAGGTTTATAAGAAACATTAGGAAATCACAAACAATCTACTAGGCTCTTTCTCTGCCCTTTTCAGAGGTCAGATTGGAAAAAGCTTCACACCCAAATCTCATCCTGGCTCTTCCAGAGCATCCTGGCAAAACCCTCTGAAACTAGGAAGATCTTGCAGGATTTTGACAGATCTGAAGCTGCCCTTGGTGCCCTGGTAGTGCTGCAGAATAATATCCAGGAATTTTAATTCACAGCTTCTTGAAATATTAAGGTGTAAACAACAAAACAAAGCACAAGATAAAAAATAGTACTCACGCAACTTCTCACACTGACTTCAAGAGGAGGATTAGAGTTTCGTAAATAGTCCCACATTTCCCTGTTCTGATGCTCATGGGAAAACATGTCTAAAATGATGCACGCAGGATCACAATGTTTATGACATTTTAATCTAGAACAATCACTTAAAGAATTGAAAATTTAGGAAGCCAGCCTTCTCCAGCCACTGATTCCCCTATTTCAATATCAGCAATAGATCCTTTAGATACAAACAGCCTAAAACAAAAATTATATTTGGCTTTTAATCAGAAGATACTTTTGTTATTTCAGTCTGTGAAAGTAGAGTAGAAAAAAAAGCATCCTGTGTAGGGTTTTATTTTGCTCTTGTTTTGTGGTGGTTTTATTTTGCTGTTGTTTTGTGGTAGTTTTATTTTGGCTTTTAAATGCTTAGTTGTTGTTGCTGTTTTTAAATAATAGAAAAAAGTTATAATTTCCAGGAAAGGTTTGATGCTTATTTCATTTGCTCTAATTTCACATCTCTGTAATGCCTCAAGGCATATCTACAATCTGCAAATTGTTCTGTAAGTGTGGAATAACTTTACCAAGGACAGCAAACTGTAATTTAGATTTGTGTAACTAAGAGCTAGGTATATCTGCTAGTTTTTAATGGCCTACCAGACTTATTCTAAATGCTATTAAAATGACAAAGTAAAATAAACCAAAACGAAATGGAGAATTCCTCTGTCTCAATCTGCACATTACAAGCAGAAATTCCATAAAATATATTTATCAGCACTGTGACCAGCTATAAAACGTCGTCAGTGCAGGATGTTTATGTACTGTAGCATAGTAAAATTGTCCCCCTGTTAACTCTAAATCAGCTTCTGAACAGGTATTGGTGCTTCTTCATCTGCAGGCTTGCTCAAAGGAAAGTGTCATTTATGATGTCTGGAATATCATTTTTGCTATGAAGGATGTCACAGTTAAATTGCAACTTCTCATAAAGGTAAAAATTGCTGGATTTGGTATTAATAAATCTTGGAGACAGATCACAGCAATATTTACCTTTCGCTTTTTGAAAAAAATGGTTAAAGTGAACAGCTCAAAACCTGTAAACTTCAGTTTGATTAATATAGTGCATCATCTGCATAGTGCAGCTGTAGGAATTCATGCTGCTACCTCATCAGATCTCATAAATAAGCGAGTGCCAGGACTTACCACCATCAGTGTGTCTCCACCCCATAGTCTGGGTCACTGTCAACTGCATCCAAACATCTCAATTAGCTTAGGCCAAATGCAAGTAAGAAGCAAAAGCATAACCTAGGCCACAGTCTTGTCCTTATTTCCCAACTCAATCAAAGTTTAGGATATTGTAATACTCATCAGATGGAAAAAAAAATAGATTATAGGGTTCACTCCCTCCCTCCCCAAAGCAAAAACTAAAGTATCAGAGATAAAAAAACCCCCTCCTCTACATAGCAAAATACTCTTTGTGATCCTGAAATGGTTTTTGGCAGCACTGCCATTTTCTCTGGCATTCTCCATGCTCTCATTGGGAAAACTAAAATTCAGCAGTAAAGAAAGCAATCTGTGTCATACAGTTGCATAAACACCAGCTTCACAAAACTAACAAGTTAAAATGCTCTTTAATGCTGCAATGAGAACAGAAAAACTTCCAGTAGCAGATCCAGATGCAAGCTGACACCTCAGTTTTCACAGTACATTGAACCCTTGAGGCTTTGCATCAATAATTCTTTGGGAAAGAAGTCAAGTTTTTTTAATTGAATAAAAAATTTTCCCCTTATTTTGCATCAATTTAAACTAGCAATTGTAATGAATACTTTAACTATCATAACTATATCAAAACAGTAACAGAGTCTTAATTCTTTAAAATCTTACCTTTTTCAGTCATTTAATGTTTTTAAGTACTAATTTTTCAGTCTTAGTAACCTTCCCTTCCTTCACTCCTTCTTTTTAGTGATATCTTGTTATTCTTTCTTCCTCAAAGCCCTATGGATAGAAATTATTTTAAGCTATATAATCTCAAGAATTTTTCTAGTGTGGTATAATAAAGCTAGCTTCCCTTTCTATATAGGAGTAACAGAAAGTTCTCTAACAGAGAACATGTTATTCTGTGCTAGGAGTTTAAAGAGCCAGACACCTTTGATTTAAAGTGAAAGCTGTCATTTCAGAATTAACGTCTTCCTTGAAAATGAAGTTTACCATTGACAATACATCCATTTATTTGTGTCTTAAAACGCAGTCTTGAGTATTTGAAACCCAGACCTGTTATGCATTGCCCAAATCAATTAAGAGAACACATGAACCACCCTCCTCAGCCAAGTTCATATGCCTAGAGCTCATTCACACTCCCACTGGTTGCCTCTCAGAACTGCCTTTGGACACAGCACATCAAGACTTACACAGCCTTCAGCACAGTGAGGTACAGCCATGAAAAAATCACTGAAAATGGAGCTGGTATCACCACTGACTTCTGCACAGTGAACACGGAATGTAGTTATTAAATATTTAATGTCAATATGATATAAAAGTGAAAAAAGTTATGTTAACAATGCTGATTTTTGGATCTTCCTGTTGATTTTTAGGGACTTCATAAGGAATAAGGTGGGGGGGAGGTTGTTTGATCATAAAGTAATTTCGAATGCAAAATAATTTGTGGCCATAATGGAAATAATTTCAAAAATAAAAAAGTCAGAATTAGTCATATCACCTTTCTCTTGCTTTCCCAAAGCTTTGTTATGTGTATATAAATAAACACACCACAAAGCCTTGCATCACAGTTGCACAACATAGATCTATTTTAGCTAGGAGGACAAGTTCTGACAGAAAACTGCATAAACTAAGTGTAACAGGGTGAGTGAGTTTAGAAAACCTAGTTTTTTTTAAGGAAGTTAAACTAAGGTGGAGCTCTGAATTCTCAAAACCTTTCATCACTTTTATTACCTTAGGTAAGAGTAGAATACATGTCCACTACTACTCCCATTGCAGACTCGAGGAACAGCCCTGAGCTAATAGCAATAGTTTATCAAAAGTGAGCCTCCAGCACTTCTAAAAAAAATGCAAAACAAACAACTTAAAAGCTTCCAAAGCCCCTAATTAAGCAAAGAAAATATTCAGGATATAGATACAAAAGAGATGCTGTTCAGAGCAACCATAATTACATTTTTTTTTATAAATTATCTTTGACTGGCCAAGTGGAAAGATATCTTTTCTAGCTGAACAAAGCTTTTTACTCCACTTTAAAGAAACTGCTTCACTCCCTTTTCAGTCTCACAAAGTAATCAGAAGGCATCAGAGTCCAGTGTTTTTTACTAAATTAAGAGATCATTTACCACCCTTTTAGCACGGGAAATAGCATTTCTATGAACTGAACACTTCCACAGGACGATGGCAATAAGCACTCATGTCCCTCCTCCAGCAGGGGGTCCTGGAGGCACATTTCCCACCGAGAGGCTGCTCCTCCTGGCTCCCAGGTGCTTTCAGGGACCAAGATGTCCCTGCCAGAGCCTCACTTGTTCCATAGGGACACAAGGGAAAGCGTGGCAAGTTCCCTGTCAGGCTGCACGGTGTTCCCCATGCCATTCCTTCTGTCCTGATTAAAATTTTATGTGACCTTTTCACAGCAAACACCAGTCACTACGCCCAAGCAGGCAGAAATAACCAGCTGGTATTTCAAGCCATGATCTTCTCCCAAGAGGTTGACGTGGAGTGCTCCCAGTGCTACACCAGCATTTCAAGCAGCAGCATTTTACCAAAGGAAGTGTAGGCCTCACTTTTTCCCCTTCACTGTTTTAGTTCACCTCATGTAACTTCCCATATGACTCTACTTTTTCTGGTCAGTTGGATCTTTAAGTGCTAATGAATTTTTTCTTGGCCTTCAGGAAACTCCCTGTGAGTCTCATGCAGATTCACCTCAAAGGCCTCTTGGCTAAACAAATGAAGACAGAACGCTTCAGAGTGTCACCATGTTGACTGTACCAGATGTGACACAGCACAAAATTAGCATTGCAAGGTTGTATCAACCAAATAGACAGTTATTATGAATTTTTTAAAAAATATCTTCCTCTGGCTACAGAGGTGTATTCTCTTCTGTAACTAATGAATAGATTGTCAAAATCACCTATTTTATAGCAAAGGAATTATTTTAATTTAGTAGCCATTCACAGGTAGATTGGTGCCTAATTTCTAGCTTGGATGTTGTTTGTTTATTAATAAACTAATTAAAGTTAATATACAATTGCTAATTTTGAGAAGAGGAAGAAATACACAGGGAAAGGAGAGCTGGATGTTGGTCAAAATGTTCAAGTAAATCTTAAAGTTAGCAGACTGAAAGCAATTATGTTGTCAAGGTCTGTGCTGGAAAAACTACTTTGTTTCTTATTTTCATTTGGAAAAGTCTCATCTGTCACATTTTCTGTCTTTCCTTTCTTACAGGTACTCATAAACTATGAGCTGTGCTGCAGCTTAGACCTTCAGCACTCGAAGTACTCTTCTGTGACCTTTTCAGTCACACCATTACACTGATGAATTAATCCAGAGCACAATAATGCAAAGGAAAGTATTAAGGCAGGCATATAAGGTCATAAAAATAATTGGCATGCAAACTGTTACATCTATGACTTGGATTACTGAATCTGATATCACGATTCTTCAGATCTGCAAAGCACTGCATTACATAACTGACTTATGCCCACATACACACAAATGACCATTGTTTGTGGGAGTTTAATTGAAAAATCCCATTATCTGCAGTGCCAGTCCAATGCCAAAATGCTTTGTGCTCATTCTAGATCAGAATCAAACATCCAGACATGAGCTAACTTCCCTAACTCCGTCCATGACCAGCAACGAGGATATAATGTTTCAGTAGCAACAAAGTCACCTGCAATATGTTAAAATAGATCTTAAGCTAGCTTAATTAATAAATAAAACTCATTGTGAAGATTGAAAATTGGCTTCCTATTTATTCCAGGCCCTAGGTAGATCTGATGGAGCTAAGCCTTTGCTGTATTTCCACAGCATATTCAGAGTGTGCCCACAATTTCTCAGGCAAAGCAAAATACACAGCTCTCCAAAGATTTCTTATGAGGTGTATCAAAAGTCAGCTGCATTTACTTAACTAGTACATTTTCAGGAATGTTGAGCTTATGATCTCCATGATTAATAGCGATATGCTTACAAAATACAAAGAAAGGAAATTAACTGCTCTGTCCCTGAAGAGTCGCTGGTTTTACCAGATAATTAAGGAATCCTGCATTTTTAGCTTATGATTAGCTGCAATCAAAAAGATGATCTTTATTATCCTGCTTTTTTTTCCATCAAGACTTCTGCAATAGATAATGAAGACAGTAAAGGAAAGAGCAGAGCAATCCAAGGAAATGAGTACATACAATGCAACAGAGCACAATGACATCCTTGTCTATTCCAGAAAGAAGCTCTAAATATTGTAGTATTCTAATAACTACTTTTAACTGCACACAGAACTCTAAGCAAAGATCGTACATCAAAATCAATCCTCCAGGAATCAATTTTCTGGCATATTTTATAATCCACATGAAATCTAAAGGCAAGAGTTGCTTAGGAGATGAGGTACAAATGGAAATGAGGTCAATAAAAGAAACTTGACACATAAAATACTGTATGGAACATTACTATTTGAACTGTACTTGTTGTGTAGCAATTCTATGAAATGCTTAGATCTTTGCATTTTTCCTGTACCAATGAACACCCTTCATTTCCAGATTTCAGCAATTCAGGTTGTTGCAGGTTAGTTCTTTTCAAAAATCTATTGCTGCAAAATGCAGCTCACAGAGTACAATAGGGAATAAGCCTTTGTTATTGTTAATGTGTTTCTTGCTTCAGGGAAGACACTTAAAATTCTCAGTTCTCAAGCATTACTTAAATTGGTGACAAAAAGACATTTTAATTGTTTTCAAGACTGGAACATAAGATTTTAGAATCTCTAAATGTAACATCTCTGTAGCTGGAGGTATGCATTATTTAACCAGAACAATAGTTCTCATTAAAACTTAACTTAGTTTTTCAGCTTTCTCAAAACATCTGCTACTCATGGGATCTGGTTGTGAGATTATAATAAACAAAATTTCTCTAATGATGCTCCTTTATTTCAAAAACAAGAGGTTTCTAGGACTTCTTCATAGGTTTGATAAACTAAACCTTATTGCAACAGAAATAATCAGTAGATATTTGTTGTTGTTATTTTAAATCTATTACTTTAAAAGTTTATGCCACAGCCCTCGACTTAGTTACCATAATGGTATAATTTGAAACAAAACTCTGGCAATCATGGCTTTACAGAGGTTTAATGAAAACAACTTCTTTTCTAAGGCATATTTTAAAATTAATACATGAGAAGTCACAAGCATAATCTGAAAGCTGTACACGTGCCAGGGATGCAGAGGATACAGATGTCAAAATATTCAAAGATTTGGGACAGTTTGTAATACTTGACAACAAAACTATTTGAATAGGATTAAATACTTTGGAAAGAGGCATCATAAGCATTTTTTATACATTTTGATACCAATTTTCCGGATTAGCAGGTTTGTCAGCTTGCCAAAAATATAAAATACAAAATATAGTGCTGATCTCGTGACAGAGTTGCTGTGATCCCAACATAAAAGCTTCCAGAAGATACAAGCCAGGCCTGCTTTTTTACCCCAGAACTGGTTTACAGCAAAAGGATGGAAGTTTTACCTGAGTTTTGGATAATGCCCTCTGTCTTTTTGCTAAGAATAAAAGCCAAAAACCAGCATCCATGCTTGGGAAATTTAGGATGAGTTGTAAATTCTGATTCTCAACAATAGTTTCCACTGATAGTACATCATGTCCCCAGTTTCAATCAAGGTAACATTAAAAGCCATCCAGATGACATTTTACCTACATAGTACCTCTACAGCCTAGGTAAACTGATCCTGACTTGGAAAAGGACAGGAATAAGAAGATATTTCTGATAGGCAACACATCCATGTGGCTACTGGCATATTCCAGTGCCTCTAGACTGAATCTTCAAGGACCACAAACCAGCAGACAGACTCACATCCATATTGGATGGAAATTTCCTATCGTTATCTTTTAGTGAAAAATGAGCTTTGATGAAACAGGATAAAGTGTTTTGCTAAAAACCTTCAAATACAAAGCTGCTTAAACTTTTCCAAATGAAAGGAGTTTTACCACATTTCCATTTCTTTTTCTTTTTTTTTCAACAGCATTTGAAACTGTCTGCACATCTTTTAATCTTCTCAAACTGAGCTCCATCAATTACTTCCTCTGCACTTTTCACTGGTAAATAAGGTTCCATCTGAGCTGTAGAAGTAGATGAGGAGGGCTCAGTGGGACTGAAAGCTTCCAGCAACCAATTGCCCTGAAATATGCACTGGTCTCTGAACACATTGGACCCAAGCAGATAAGAAACCAGCTGAGGCAATAATCACCTTCTTTTTATTATTTCCTTCTATTATGCTTTCTATTTCCACCCTGGGTCTCATCACCAAGCAACAAATTAATTCTATTTATTTTCTATTTCATTTTATAGACAAACATGCTATTCAGATTTCAATATTCCACCTTCCTGAGGCATCTTGGTAAATATCACATATGCCATATAGCAGTGTTAAATCTAATGAACAGATTATATATGGGCTTTTAAAGTGGATTAACAGATACAAAACTGTGACAAAAAGATAGCACTATCTGCACTGTATTGGTTAAAGAGGCACAGGTTTACATTTCCATAGTTATCTGGGTGACAGAGGCTGCATCCACATAATGCAAATCTTAGAAATGTTGTAGTCACATTAAGGGATAGGGCAGGAAAAAATCATAAGCTTCATTCACAGATTCAGGAGACTAGAATAAAATGTATGTGTTGCCTGTGTAGCAGAAGTGATGAACAGAAATCCTGCAGAAAGTTTCATGTTTTGCACTAAGACTGAAATAGAGCACCACTTAGACTCTTTCTGCTTGGCCTCTCTCACTCCTCCCACCAGGATCAGCCACCCCACCAAGAGAACTGAAAAAAAAACAAGGCTAGGTGGACACTTTGGGTTATATTTAGCCATAGCCTAGTCATTATCTCCAGTTCATCTCCTCCTTCCACTAAAATCTCTGTTAGCATAGCTGAACCAAACTCAAACCTCTCAAGCCTTTAGACCCTCCCCGGGGTGTAAATGAGATGAAACACAGAATAAAGAAATGCACAGAAGTTGCTTCTGCACCAGAAGCATCACAGTGGGAGTCAAGGCAGGGAGTCATCAAGAACTGAGTGAGAACATCACCTGACTTTGGTACTCCAATAGGTTGGTACTGTCTATTTCTCTGCCTCAAGGCCTCCTGCTCCACATGGATTTCATAATTTGATTATTTCCTTCAATTTCCTAATCCTGTGATACTTTTCTCTAATTTATGTGTTGAGGCAAGTGAACAAACCCTTAAAACCTGCCTGGTCTGCTAAGTGTAAATAGAGTTGCAGTACGTCACATTTAAAATCTTCAGTATATTTCTTTAGGGGTTTGGGGTTTTTTTGGTTTTTGGGTTTTTTTGGTTTTTTTTTTTTTTTTTTTTGGTTGGTTTGTTTTGGTTTTGGTGGTTTTTTTAGTTTTTAAGTTATTTATATAAAAAGTGTTTAGATCACTTGGAAGTTAAGCCAGGACTTGTTCTGCTCCCCCAAACAGAAGCCTGTTTTTTCTCCAGCAGCAGTCACAATCTTCATCAGGACTCCCTCTGCAGAGCTGTCAGAAAGCTGATTTTACCTGTGCAAACATGAAAGCTGCTGCTGCCCTGTCCACAGAGGCCATCAGGAGTCCGGGGGCTGCCACTGCACAAGTCTGGCTGTCCTGTCCCAGCCACTGCTGCCAGGGATGCACAGCCATGTCCTCAGCAGCAGGTTTGGAAACAGCTGCTCAGGGTGCTCCTGGTGGGCTGAGAAACCCAGTGGCCAAATCTTACACAGAGACTACAATAAGGTTTTTGTGAAGGCTGCCTTGAGGTGAATGAAACACTATATTTTCATGCAAGCCAATACACTAAAGATAAGGACTTTGTTTGTTTATTCTTTTTCCATTTACTGAAAGCTAAGTAAATGGTAAATTATGTTTGTACCAAATTGTTATTAGGTGTTGAAAGCAACTGTTTGGATTCTTTTCTTTAATCGCTTAAAGCAATATTAAGGAAAAAAACAGAATAAAAAATGGTTATGCATTCTTTCACATTCGAGTGAAGAAAATTATTTTGCACAGCAAGTATTGAGATCAATTAAAATCCTTTACTTCAGATATCATTAACAAGCATAAAGTGATTTAATTTCCTGTATCAAACCAAATGCTGCTTTCTGTCAGTAAATGACTATTCTCTTACAGCACTACACATTAATAATTCATCATTGTTGTATATTCAAACAGATGGGACTCAATGAAAACTTCTAATGAAAACAGCATTAACTTACATCCAGCATGTAGAATCTTTAAAGTAATAGTATTTTCTTAAATGTTAAGGTTTTTCATTGCACAATTTCCTAATTAGAGCTAAATTATTACATTACCAAAATAAACCAGTCCTTACACTGGGTGAAAAACATAAAAAGCAATCTAATACAGTTACATAAAATAAAAACAAATAAACCCAAGGCCTAGTCCTTCAATAAATAACCACAAAATAATTTTATGAGAGTTTTGCTTACTAATATTTATCTTTGTATTTGATTTAACTTTGATGAGGTTCAATTAGTCTGGCAAGTGACATGCACACTGTAGAATTTCACTCTGTGGCATGGGAGTAGAAAATTAGCACATAAACCTCAGAGAGCCACGTGACTCAGGTCTCAGTCACTCACCACCCCGCAGTGCGGAACAAGGCTGCAGGACCAAAGTTACTGCAGCTCACTTACTGCCAGAGAGAAGAACCTTCTTTCTTCCCACCACCTCCTTTTTTAGTTCCCCATTTCCTTTTAAATCTCAAAGGAGAGAAATAAAATGGGGGAAGTGTGTGTGTGTGTCATTACTCCAGTTCAATAAGGCTGAAAAAGACAGAGAGAAAGAAAGAATTTGTTGTCTGTTCTTAGGTATTCTGAAGTCAAAAGGAATTAATTGACCATAAATAGTTTCATTTTAAAGCTCCCTATAAAAACAGCAGCACTACTGGCCTCTATTACTATAATTTTAAACTTTTACTTAGGAAATCTTAGAAGACCTGACAATGTAAGCAGCAAATAAGCATAACAATTCTACAAAAAAAACCCCCTTAAATCTGTAATGTGTCAATATTAACAATCCCATTGTTATAAACTCCCCTCCTTTAGTTTTACAAGGGACATTCAGCAAAATGACACAACATGACATGGAAACACTTTTCTCTCCTGAACGTTTTGCCATTGTAGCTGGCACCATTTTTTCTTATTGAGCACATTTGTACAAAGAATGAATTATGCTGCTGTTTTCTCTGTCTTCAAGGCTGAGGGGTTGATGCTGCAAAGTGCTGAATAAACTGACTGCTCCAAGGACATCCACAGCTCCAAATGCATGCACAGCCACAGCCAGGATTGAAGGAATTTCCCATGTAAATGGTTGCATCCACATTGTGATCCCTTGCTGGCTAGACAGCACACATTAAGTGCATTATTAGAGCAAGGACATAAGGCAGAGAATCTTATTTATGCAAATGGGATGAAAATAGCACAATAGGATCCCCTTTCGTCATGAGCAGTCAGAGATACTGGTAGAAAAAATACTCATGTTTTTCTCCATTACATAGCTAGGATGCCTGAATTAGACATTTTCATTCTATGTCAAGTTCTTAAACTGCAAAAAAGAAAAAATCTTCAGGTAAATACTTTGCATTTGCACCAGACCAAAGAGCAATTATTTATTCACATCTCCATTACACCTTACTTTGAAAGGGCAAGTTTTAGAACTCTAAAGGAAATTAGGGGAAATAAACTATTTGAAACTGAGGGGAAAGGAGTGCAGAAGGAATAGAGCTTTAAAGGACATGCTGAAAGTGCCAGCTGATATCACACAGCATTGTCTTTAAATAATATCCACACTGAATGCCAAAAACATATCTACTTTCTGTGTGGTTCTTGACATACACCATAACTCAAAAGTTTATCGTATTGCACTATGAAATAAAGTGCCCTAAGATACTAGAAAAATATATTATAAATGCATTTTTAGTTAGTTAGAAAATATTTTGATACAAAATCCAAAATGTCTTTCCTTTTAGATTTCTCTATGTAACATAACAATGCATTTATTGTAGTTTTGCCACATGGCCCCAGAATTCCTCTACTCCGTGCTACTCTAGAAATAAACCTCAAAATTTGAATATCCTATCTTAAATAAATATTTGGCTATTTGCTTAAAAAAATATGATTCTCAATCTGTGCTTTTAAAGAAAAAGCTGTAGAGAATGTGTTGACATAAGTTTTCTGGATAAATTTTTTCTCTTCTAACAAGATTACCCATGTGTATTTTTCTGAGTGGGACCATAAACAACAAATAACTCCCTTTACATTGCTCCATCACAATGCAACTTCAGAAAGAACAATAAATTAAAAAGTCTGTTGCCAAAAAATTGAGTTGTTTGTTTCTCAGCTCTCCCAGATGGAAAACACTTTTGTTAAATCATTGCAAGTGAAATTAGGCAGCTTGTTACTGAAGCTTAATCATCCATTAGCATTTTAAATTCCTACAAAGGAACAAAATACTTGAGTATCTGACTGCCTGAATATTAACAGATAATGCTTTCTGTTTATATGTAAATACCTAAAATCTGTATCAGAAGTTAAAGAAGAGTGGATAAATTTTTTGCTTTTTCAAAAGTTCTTAGAGCTCACAATGTTCTCTTCATTATTATTCTTTCCGCTCATCTTTTTCATTATTTCCACATCATACCTATCTTATAACTCTGCCCAGAGCAAGATCTTTTTGCTTTCCTTTGGCATAGGTCTGGGTATTGGCTATAAATTAATATATTTCTTCCAACACACTGATCCAAAATGGACAGACTTAGCTGAATTTGTACTATAGAGACTCAGCACATTAGTTCAACATTACACTATAAATATATACACAAAGATGTGGAGAAGACTGAATTATGGATGAAGGTATCAACTCTTTATTAATAAAGTATAAGAACCTATTGTCCTGGTCTAATAGTAGGAAATAAATGAGATTCAATCAACTGAATCTAATACTAGATTTTATCTGGTTAAATGAAGAACCCTGGCACAAGTGGTTAATTTGTTAATCTAAGGAAGAAAACCCAACAACTAGTCTGCTCTCTGTGCAACTATTACAAAGTTGGCAAAAGCTAATATTCCAAAAGCTGAAAGAGTCCAAAAGAAGTTCTCAAAATCTGACATCTTTGCCAGATCTAAATTACAGGTTTCAGTGACTTTGGCATCTGACACCTGGGGACAAGCTGAGCACTTATTTTATATTATTCTCCACTTTATACTGCTAACTGAGGAAGAGAAAAAGCTTTCAACATCACAGACATGTGTAGCTTTTGCTGATGGGGTACAAGCCAATATGCTGTTACCAAGTCAACTATGTGCTATTTTTGGTGCTTTTAGTGTGGGAGAGTTTGTCTGACAACAGAGAGGCAAAACACATCTCCAACCATTACAGGCCTGTGAGGCAGAACTGTCAGACAGAGCCTTTTGCCCTGTGTCCACTGCACCATTAAGTTTTAGAGGAATGGTTGGTTACTGGTCAGTCTCAAAACATACCAGAAGTTGATCAGTAAAGACTACAGTTTCTACAAATTGACTGAGATTTCTAGGACTGAAAGTGTGAATTGTAACAAGGATGGCATTCCTAATTGAAACAAATATAATCCCTTCTTTCCTTCAACTTCCTAACTTCTCAGGCTTTCCTTGTAGCTTTTAAGAGATGTATGTTTAAAAAAATATATCACAGCAACAGCATGACCTGGTGTTACATTGCTAGCAGTCTCCTGGAAGTATGAAATTGCAGCAAAATGTATAGACAATAACACCACATATCACCCTCCTGCTCTGTGAGCAATCTTCATTTCAAGAGCATTTTCAAAGCATCAATACCACAGTGCTAAGTACTAATAGCCCAGGCAGGCAGGCTCCCACCATGCTAATTAACTCACCTAGGGGTTCTAGCTACAGCCCACATGCACAATTTCAGAGATTTTCTCTCCCCTCCTACTCTTTTGTCTAACATTTGTCACTATAATCACACTCAGGAAGAAAATTTTTAAGCCAAGAATGACAAGTGTATCTCGCCTCAGCTAAAACTATTCAGAAATAATAAAAGGCAAGATCAAGAGGTGTAGATATAAACAGGCTTTTGTCCTTCTAGCAACAGAAAACTAAGTTAAACTGTTGAAGGCCATTTGGTGAGGAAAATTCATGCTTTCTGTTTTTCTGGGTGAGAGTCCCAAGGATTTCCACAGCTCATTTTCTGTAGAGGTCAAATCCAATCCATGAAATTTCCTCTAAACATACAGCCTTTTTACTGCAGCTGCACACCACAGTCAGCTCCCTCCTACCCATCTACAGAAGAGTAATCACCCCAGGGTGCAGCTTAATATAAATGGCTGTAACAAGGACTTTGCACGGCAATAGCAATAAAAGCCATCCCCAAAGTGTCCACAACAAAGCCTGTGCTTGGATTGCCCTGTGGATGCTTTTTAAGTCAGGCTTATGTACACGTTGCTCATAGTTGAGTTCCAGTCTCTGCTTCCTGACAGGAAGGTGTTCAAAATGTAGTGTACAGCTTACCTGCCCACTTTATCATACAAGGATGTGGAAGTGGCTAATTTCATAAACTAGACAGGTTATAACCCAGAAGTGTACATTAATTTGCTAATTGGCCTTCTGGAGCAGATCAGAAGGCACTGCAGAAACCTTTGAGTTTTCAGGTATTATTTTTCCATTTTCTGTAAGAGGAAAATTTCCATTTCTGTTATGCAACAGGAAGAACACCATACAAATTCTCTGGTGACAAGAAACAGATACCCTAACTGAAAAAAAACACTCTCAATTTGAAAACTTAAATTAGCATTAGAGGAATAATTCAAAACCCAAGGCTAAAGAGCTGCTTTCATTTCTGCTCCCCCCCTTTTTTTTATGCTTTCCTGCAACAAATCCAACACAACTGCACAGTTTAAAATGGTCAGAATTCATCACTCCAGAGAGAATAAATTTTAAAAAAGTAATCTCTCTAACCTCTGAGAATCATTTCCTTTTGACCGCTTTGGTTTCCTCCAGATGAAGGGGCAACTGGCAGGTCTTTGTTGATAGATACTGACCACAGGTCATGTGAATCAGTGCAGGTACAACTCAGATTTTCAGCTTTCTGAAGCATCACAGAGTAGCAGAACTATTGCACAACAGCCAGAAAGTGAATTGGAAAATAATTCAAGATTAAAAACTTTCATATCTTCTTTTAGTGTTTCAGGTAAAAATGCCAACAATGAAATGACACTAATTATTATATAATCAACATTAGTGAATGAGCCTAATTTGTGTGAAAGATTGCAGGGCTGAAGGCAAAAGGAGGCAGTTTTAGTCAGCCTCTAAAGATGAACTTCAGGGAGCAGTTCATGCAAAAGCATTTGCCTTCCAAAATGCCAAGAGACATCTCTCCTCTATCTTTTAAAACTCAGATCACTCTAGGGTGGCTGGCAAAAGGCAAATAAAGAAAAGTTCAAAATCATGAACTCCATTATGGGATTTTAAATGGAGAAACTAAGATGGCAGTGAAAACAGTGCATCCTACTCAAACTCATTTTTCTCCTAATACAGATAAAAATTGCTTAGAGGTATTTTAATACCACATATTTCCACTTATTTAACATAGCATTTAGTGTGCTAACACTATTGCTAAATTCTGAAGATCAGAATGCTGCTCATTAGCATGAATCCATTTTCATTGTGTGTGAAAGAGCATAAACTCTCATAAATCATTCATAAAGGACACCTCTACATCTCTTCCCACAACTCCTCAGTATTATTTAGTTCTTTTCCAGATGTAAGAATATACTGTAGCTAAAGTCTCTGCTCATTAAGCATCTCAGCACAGTTCCCAGCTAAGCTGATCAATTACATTAGGGACCAAATACACTGAAATTATACAAATATTTTCTTCTACTTAAATGGCAAAAAAGAAAAAACAAAATCCACCCAAAATAAAACGTATCCTTGGCTCTGCATGTGCACACAGAGCTTTGTTTTTAGTAGAACTTTTCTCAGAGCAGTTTTACATTCAAATTCATATGAAAGTAGACAAAACAAACCAATACAGACTGGCCTGAAGGTAAATTAAAGAAAAAAAAATTGAAGATTAGAATGGTTTTCCTGTTTATGATCACAAAATTAAACCAGCCACAAAAATCTCAAGAACACCAAAATATCATTCAACTGAGTAATATAGTTAGATAGTATATAAAGTATAAATGCATCACAGACTTTAAGGTGGCAAAATATTTAAAACTCAAAACCAAACTCGCGTACAGTCAGAAGGAATCAGTTCCCAAAGAAAATTAACTGAGATGTTGCTATTTTCCTGCACCTTTATTGAATTTCTGCATTTACTTTGCTGAACAACTACTGTTCATTAATGCAACATAAGTAGAACTGGAAATTAAACTTTTTTATCATTAAAAAATTGAACTCAATTCTTTCCTCAGTCTTAAAATTTACAGTTTTACTCATGGGTATTTTCATTTAAGTAAAATTAGAATACTTATTTATGCTGCTGTTCAAAGATTTGTTATTGTATTTAGTTAAATCACAGCAGCACATAATAGATCATGTTCTTATCAGGATCCTACACAAGGAAGAGAGGGTTAAAAAAGTGAAACCAAGAAGGCAAAGAAATTCAGCATATTTTCATATCCATATCCAGTTTCAATAACAGAATTATTGTCCAGCTGAAGCAACTTTATGACTCAATACATTTCAAAACCACTTTCAGAACATAGAAAAATAGTATTATAAAGAATAATTAATCCTCAAGTTTAATTTCAACATCTAGAACATAACGAATATTTAATACTTGTCAAGTCAGCTCTGCAAAGTTACCTTACACTGTTCAAATGTGGGAAAAATAGGAAACAAAGGCATATTAGCCCATCAGAAGGTACAAGACTCTTTGTATATATATGTATATATCCTATTTAAATCAATTTTAAAAGCTTACAAAACCAAGCTACAAACAACACCCTCCAGCCATGCAGATCTTTAGGCATGCCTGACAGAAGGAGGAATTCTGCTCCTGCTCCCAGGACACAGGGAGACCGTGCAGCCTCAAAGAGCTGCACATCCAACTGTGGGACCCAGGAGACTTAACCCATTTTGATCAAATCAAATTTACTGATATAGCTGTTCTTATATTGGAAAAAAACCCACATATTTCAGGGCCTTAGCAAGCATTAAATCAACCCACTAGAAAGTAATCCTCCATCCTATAAGCAAACAATATAATTCAAAATGTAAAAAGCGTGAGTCATAGTAATTCAACTTTAAGATTCTGTAATTCTTCTCCAGACAAGCTTGTTTCCTCAAGAGAACAAGTGCCCTGAAATCCTGGCACAGTGGAGCACTTCAGCTAGCAATGAATCCTCAGCATAACATTAAAACCAAACACATCACACGAATCTAAGATAAAAGCAAATACATAAATTTATATATGCATAAATTCATCAAGAGCCCCCTTTTACATTTTTTGGTTAAACCAAACAGTATTTTCCCATTCGCTACTTTTTTTTTTTTTTCTTCTAGCTGAAGAGCATTTAAATAGATTCTGGGAGAGTTGCAGCCCCAGAAAGCCTCATTCTGGCAGAAGCACAAAGTATGGTGACAGGACAGGCTGAGAATCAGAGCAATAATGTGCTTTTCTTCCATAGCTGGAGCCTTCATTTGGACAAGTGGCTGAGCAGGGCTGACCACAATCCCCTCAACCAGTTTGATTAGCTGTGATCCACTTAGTGCCACAATCCCCTTTAACAGCCTCTGGACATTTGGTGGGGGGAAGATTAGGAACACTGGGTTTCTGTTACAGAAGAGGTGAAAATGGTTATTTTCAGAATGAAGTCATACTGATGTATAACTAGCTAGTAAAGATAACACCAATGACCTCTGCTCTGTTCAAGGGCTCATAAATAATTAAAACATAAAATCTTTGTAAGTGTCTGGTTAAACACAGGAATCTAAATCCCATTTAAGCAGCCAGATAAGAAGCTTGCTTTTTAAAAGACATCTGTTTATTACCTTTCACAGTATTTTTCACTGACCACTCATTTACATGCATTTCCTTACCTTATGAATTGTTTTCTTTTAATTCAGTGATTTACAGGGGCACCTTTCTGTGCATTAAAGTGTCTATTTTTATTAGCAAAAAGAAAAGGGGACTGTAACTCACTGCTACTGCAAAAGTGTATCAAAAAATCAGAACTGAGGACAAACAAAACAAAAAAATACACAGTTCTTCAAGATCACGGTATACCTAAAACCACGTCCCCAAATGGAATTTATCAAAAGGTCAGACTTAAAAGCAGCAATTCATAAATAGTAATTACCACCTTGCCAGTGATTGCATGTTAACATTTACTGGTGCATAATTGAATAGCAAAAATTTAAAAAAAACAGAGAGTGTGGGTGGATTTAATAATTAATTCCTCCCACACTAATCAGTTTCTGAATATTTCTTATAATAAGCCCAATTCTATACTCTTGATTCCTTTTTTCTTTTCCTTTTTCTTTGTGAGTAGCAAACTGTGAGTCTGTCTTTCTAAAACTAAAAGAGAGGGGAACGATTGCAAATAACAGTAAATACAATTTTGTAATCGTTATAAAGTTCTAAATATTTTAATTGTATCCAAGTTTTTGCTTCATTGCTGAATATTACTATGATTCTTTGTTTTTTAAAATTATCCCATTAGAATTAAATCACCTTCCCTCAAGCCTTCCTCCTAAACTGCACATCTGTAATCCAGTGCATTTATGTGTGTTATTATACAAATAATTTAACAGCCATCATCCTCTGTGCCCCATTATCCAAAGCAGATGGGTTGTGGTTAAGGACAGCTCATCTCCACCTTCTCAGGTGTGAGCAGACAAAAGGCTCAGCGCTGTTCCCAGTTTCAGGGTCAGGTCTGTCAGGATGCAATTATCGGGATTACGGCACTGATTCACAGGCAGCCACAGTGAGCTCACACATGTTTTCACTGTGCAAGGGATAAACAAGGCTAAAAGCACAAGAGCAGCTGCCAGGAACATGGCAGGAGGTGGTGCTTAAGATCACACATGGCTCTAGTGACTTGGGGTAATTTGAGTACAACGTCTCACAGGAATTGTTGGCTATAGGGGAAGTGCCGAAATATTAGGTCAAATCATAATATTTTCATTATTTCATTTTTAAATTTCAGCCAAATTTTATCTTTCCACAGTATTTTGTTAGAACAATATATTCTGCAGTCCTATGCTGGAACAATGTCAATGGAAAAATCCCAGCAGCAAAGCACACAATCCTCCATAGGCCACATGGAAACCAAATTGCTACAGCACTTGTCAGCTGTCACACCAAAATATCCAAGATTATGATATAGTCCTCCTGGGTTTCAGTCCCCCTGAAACAGGTAAACTTCATCCATGGAAAAGAAGACTGATATTTTTTATTGCAAATATATAGAGAAAAACATAACAAATAAAAGCCAACCCTTGCTCTTCAAGAACTTTCAAGAAGTGAAGAATAACACTCTCCAGCTAACACTCACCAAACACAGATACTCCTTTCCAAGTCCCCTTGTCTCCCACATTTCAGAAAACACCCAAAGAAAAGTCACAGTGGGAGAGGAGCAGTGCCTGGCCCATAAAGCCCAGTACTGTAAGAAATCCAGACCTTGCAGTCATGTGTGTTTAACTGACACGAAATAAAGCCTGCAAGAGCACAGGGCTGAAGAGAATCATTTGTGCCAGATCCATTCCCCAGGGAGCACCAACCACCAATCCTACTTTGCTCCAGAATATTTGGCACTGAGATTTTCTCCTCTCCACTGCAAGACACAGAATCACAAAACATAGGCATGACCCATTCAAGGGCAACTAAATGTCTCAGACAGCAGAGTTCTGAAGCTTCATCCACCACAGCCAGAATCAGCTCTGCAGGCCTCTGGGAAGACACCAGGAGTGGTTCTGGATTGCCTCCTGTATCTCACAGGTGTCTATTGGTGAATTTGGTTTGAATTAATGAGATAAAGGGACTGCAGAGACCTCTGGCAGAGAACACACTGGAAAGGAAGCCCTTCCAAAACCACTTTGTTTTTTTTGGGTTTGGATAAGGAAGACATTGGCTCCAAGGGAAAATTGACATGAAGAAGCCTATCTCCCACGGTAAAATAAAAGATGAATTTGTAGGCAGACTCATATCAAGCTGTTTGTCTATCCATATCCTGCAGACTAATTCTAGTGAATCTGGTTAAAATCTAAAAGAAAAAAAAAACCCTGTTGTGTATAGAAAAGTACCACATAATAATAAAATCACTTTTCCTTTGCCTACAACAGTCAAATATAGCAATGCTACATTCCATAGAGACTATACAACTGAGAAAGGAAAACCAGCCTAGTGACACTGAAGAACAAGTCACAATCAGAGAGTTGTCTAATTTGGTTACTTTGATTGTGGGCAGAGGTGTGGTATGATATTTAAAATTTTAGGGAGTTTGTTTGGTCTTCTATGTTGTTTCAGTTTTAATAAAAATCTTTAAAAAAAAATAAATTAAGGCCCTTCGTCCAAGATCTGCCAGGCAAGATGTTCACCACACCAGGAATGAAACGAATTTCTGGGTCACAGGTCTCACATAACACAGCCTTCAGTAGAGAGGTAAAGCAGAGATGTGCTGTGGGAGAAGGATGAGCAACAATTCTAGTCTTTGCTAATCCCAGCTGAAGTAATTTCTTGACCTAACACCACATATTAGCTACTTAATTCCTCCATGGAGGCTTATTTCCTCCATGGAGTTCAAGTATTGACACTGCAAGTTTGCTGGCTTTGGTAAATGTGCTGCTGTGTAGTGGTTTGGTTGGGTTTTTTCACTCCCTTCTCTAGAAGGGATCCATTATTTCAGCACGTGTGAATCCCATCAAACTACCACTTCACAAAAACAATTTAGGATACTACATAAGCCCATGGAAATATCTCCAGAATTAGTTTGCAACTTCTATTTGACTAGAAGTGGAAGAAACTAACCAAGTTTGACAAGACAAGGAGCAAGCTGAGTGACCCTGAAATGGGTCAGTACCAGAGGCATTCCAAGGTCCTCACTACACCCAACCTAAAGGTAAAATACAAAACACATTCGAACCACCTGCAGCAGATTCACTTGCCACTGGGCCATGATCATTACTTTAAAAGTTTGTCAGGAACAGAAGACAAAATGGAGGAGGTAAAAGCACAAAGATGTTCAACCAAGCACATGAAGAGGAACAGCAGCACAGTCATTAATATTTCACTCTTCCATGAAGAAATGTTACAGTGACTTTTCCCAGTAATTCACAAAATCATTTGAGATCTTTGGTAGAGGAAATACACCTATGAAGAATTTTGCTAAAGTGAGAAAGCAATATGGGAAAGTTTGGTTTGCTATTTTATGTGTTTGCTAAAAATAGGTTAGAGAACTATATTTTAATGTCTATACCATAATGGCAACAATTAAGATTTACAGAATGGAAAAATACATAGAAGTACTGCTTGGTTTTATTGAAGCTCCCATAATTTCTACAAATAGGCTAGTACTTATTTCAAAATCTCTCTCCCATCCCCTGAAAACATTATCTTTTCTGAATTTCTTCAGTGTTGCACTGCTATTTGACAAGAAATAACATACTGAAATACTCAGGCTCAAGAATCTTGAATTTTGTACAGTTTGCTACAAAAATTCCTACCAGAATTTGAGTTAAAAATCACTGTTCCTTTGTCCAGCAGATAGCCCCTCAGACAATTCACAGCCCAAAGAAACCTTTCTCCTTAGGAATGCATGAAAGATAATTTTAGTGAATATGGCAGACACAAGCAGAAGAGTATATATATGCTCCCAGTGATTAAGCAAAATGTTTTCAAACTCGAATGGATGAGGGGGCCTATTTAATATTGGGACTGCTTTCTGACAGTCTTAATTTACACATCAAAGGAGAAATACACTCTAAGATTTTGTCACCGTAATGGTTTTGCTATTACATTAACTAGCAATTACTACACAATGCCATGCAAGCTGACTAGGCTTTAAATGCCAAGTCCCAATTTTGAAACCTCCTTAGGCTGTTATTTCAACGTCTTCCACACTTTGAAGGGAGAAAATTACGAAGGTTACAATTGCATGGATTAATAATAGCTAAAAATGCCTACAAACGCTGTTTTCTAGTCTCTGTACAAGGAAGGAGAAAAATATCAGTTGTGGTGTACTCTTTCCTCTGTTCTACCCAGTATTTGAAATGTAAAGCACTGGGGTGGAAGACATGTTTTCTTCTTGTTCTCCCCCTGGGAAAGTTCTGGGCTTCTCTGGGACAACTAATTTTTGCATTTAAGCACCTTTACAATAGCACATTGCACAGGATGAGTGTCTTTGGTTGTATCAAGAGATAATGCATTTTCTTTTTTTTTTTTTAACTTTTAAAAGTGACTTTGACCAAAAAAGAGATTATGTATTCATAAAAGGAGCTAAGAACTATATTGATAACCACTGGATTTGGATTTGCCACTCACTGACTACAGATATTTATTTAAAAATCACATAAAGCAAGCTAGAAAAAGCTAAGCATTTTACTAGGAGATGAAATTACTTATTTGCATTATCTTTCACTTTAACCTTTAATCCTAGAAGAGGAATCTGTTTATCCTAATGGTGCTCTTCAACTGGGCTTTGATTTTCTTTAATTATTCATTTCCTGTAAACAAATATTCCAGGCATCTATCTAGTCCACAAACATGAAGCAGAAAAAGAGTTCACTATTCCATTTTATATCAGCTGAACGTTTCTTCTACTCCTCTGTTAGTGTTGCTGTGCTGCCAGAATCTAATGTTCAGAAAGCAAACCAGATGCCCAATTTAGTTAAAAAACACAACAAAAACTGCCACACCTTACCAAAATAAGCTGTTTTTATGAGCAGCTCTCACTAAACCTTCTGAGAGGTGCAAGGCACCTTCTGTGTTCCTGCTCCTCCTCCTTCAAGGGGCTCAGGGTGCTGAGCCAGCTGTGCACCCACACTCATTTTGTGCCCTGACCTGGGTGACCAGGACTGCAGAGCAGCAGCCAGGTAACAAATAAATCTGCTCATGCTGATGGTCTCTCTGATGCTTTGGGTAGGGGAAAAAAAATAAAAAAGCAATGACAAAAACAAAGAGAGCAATATCTTCATTCTAAACCAGACAATGAGAGTGTGAACATTAAGCACTTAGAGTGCTTAGAGGTACTAAGCAATACATGAAATACAACTGTGTGGTATCCGCAAGCATGGATCACGAGTAGATGAGATTTAGGAATTTAGTCGTCTGTATTATTTCTCTTCATAATTTTTCTTTTAAAAGCTGTAGATTCTCATATTTATGATTTCATTGTGCTTTAATTCACTTATGCCTTAATAAGTGAAAAGGGTTTGGGGGGTTGGGAGCGGGGAAATAGATTGTAGTTATGGCTTTAAATGATTTATTATTCAGTTAAATCCAAGCTATTTTAATGATTTATTAAACATTCTGCAGCAGTTGTATTAAACAGAGACCAGGAGAAATTAATGATTAGGTGATAATAGCTGGAGATCCTATCACTGTTACCCAGCTAAATTGATTTTCTCAGAAGAGCTAAATAAAAAAAAATTAAGAGCTACACGACAAATTTTGCAAAATTTTGTTGTTAAGCACACTACGTACTGCTAGATCCCAAAGGGGAAAAAAAATAAGGAAACTTTTTTTTCCTAATTCTTAAAATACCAGAATACATTTTTGTTTTTATTAAACTCTTCTACAAGATATGACTCCCCTCTTCAGTGTAATTTGTATTTCTTTAGTTGAAATTGTTTTTTTTTCAAGAAAGTACTAAGTCTCTCTGACATAACCAACTCTAAATTCCCTATTCATATTAGTATGAAACACCCATATTCTGTGCATTGCCTTATCCCTGGTGCATCCCTTTGCACTCACAGCTAACCTTGGTCTCTAAGATGTCTTGAAGTTATTCCCTTGTCCAGTAAACTTCACCTCCCAGTGCATTGTCCATAAATCTCTCTCCCAGCAAGGCCAGACAGCAGAAGATCACGGGCACTGCAGTGCTCAGCAGGAGAAGGGCTGGTGCCAGTGTGCAGAGGCTGCAGGAGCTGGGCTGGGGCTGAGCCTGGCTCCCTGCAAGGGACCACCCAAACATGCTGGTGCTGCTCCCCACTGCTCCCTCCAGTGCCTCACCCCACAGCTGGGGCAGAGGAGAGAGCCTTTGCTCCTCAGCCACAGCAGTTTGCAGCTCAGCCTTTTAGGTCACCTCACTGCACTTCCAGCTTGTCCACAGTCACCCCGTCCTGCCTGCCTTGCATACAGGGGGAGCAGAGAGTAAAAACCCATCCCCCTTAAATGCTGTCACCCCACCTTAGAGTTACAGCTGCACCAGAAATCTAAATTGAGGAAATTACACCTCTGAGAAACCAGAAGATTGTGAAAGCCCTTCCATTTAGGGAAAAAAAAAAGTTCATTTACCAGGCTTAGCATTGAGTCAGAGGTTGCTCCCTGAATAATTGCTGTCATAAGAACTTCTTAACCTCCAATTAAAAAGAAATCTTACAGATGAAATTAGCCAGCTGCAGATGAATAGTCTCAAAAAGGATTTTAAAAAAATCTGAAAAGACTGTCCCCTATGCTTTCCTCACAAATATCTGGTCACTAATAACTTGCCTAGTTCAACGGACTATGGAAATTACTTTCTTTTAATAGAAAATGGAAAACAAACTTCTCCAAATTTATTATAGCCCATTTATATTCAAGACTGTAAGTTTTGAAATTCCATCTGCAGTAAATTACCAGGCGAGCAATTTGATAAACCTTCGCATGGCTCTTGATGTTAGCATGGGTATCTCCATTCTAACTCAGGCATATGTTCAAGATCCAGCATGCATTCATGCAGACCTGCTAAATGATAAATACAGACTAGTCCAATGCCATAAAGCACCTCAAATGTCTCCCAGAAAGTCAGGTGATAAATCACATAAGGAAAATCATTCTCAGAACAACTACATTGAAGCACAGTCAACGCTTAGCACCAGAAATGCTGAGCACAAAAGTTTAAACTTCTAGTGCAGCCTGCTGAAATGCAGCACAGGGGGTTGAACCAGCACACCACAGCATTTTCCATTGTGCCTCATGAATTTTTGGCCATGCAACCATTCAAAATGCTCCAAAGCAGACTGCTGAAACAAGAATGTAGCTGTTGGGAGGTTAGCACTGTGCTCTAGTCTGTGAAGTAATGAGCAAAACAAGCTGAACAAACTCAGCAGGAGATGAAGGCCACTTCACCAAGGCAAACAATACCATGTATTCCCATGATGTACAGAACTTCTACAATGCAACAGGGAAAAAAAGGTGCCTGCCTGGAGACTTGTGTGGGGGAAAGTGCTTTTTTATCTGTACAGCTTTGGTTACAATCATCTTGGCCAGGCAAACAGTCCAGGTCCTGCAATGCTGTGGGCAGAAAACAGATCTCTCTAGAGGTCTCCCAGTGGAAATAATCCAATGGTAGAGGCTAAACAGTATAAATTAAATTTCAAATTAAAACAACAGGGACTCAAGGTTATTAATCAGGGTAAACAATAGCAGAAGGAATATTTTTTGGGGCTGCTGGAATGGGACCCTACAGTATCTATTTAGACATTCCATCATGTGATCCATCTTGAAATTTTGCTTGAAGTCATTTGCAAACTCTTGAAAACACATGTGCTATGCATGGATTTCTGAATATTACCTCCTGTATGCTGTTTTAATAACTAATTTAATTTTCTCCTCTTTTCATGATGAGAGTAAAAATTACATCCTACTGGCTTTATTATTATACAACACCCATTCTGGGCAAAATCACAGTGCACATTCCTGAACTTCTCTTTCAGCCATTGAATCAGCCTAGCTGATTCCCCAAATCCTGTCTCTGCACGTCTGTGTACCCCAGCTGTATCCACAGGGAGAGTGCTGAAGTTCTTTGAATTAGTCATACCTCTAGCACTAAGCACATTCATTATTTAATATATTGATGAAGGTATTTTTGACAGCAATGAGAGCACAGTGTGGAAGAAGATGACTAAAACTACCTTAAAAGTTGTAATCCCTGTGTAAGAGGAACCCCTCAGAGTCATTTTTATGGAGGGCAGAAATCGTTACCTACCTCACAAGATTTTACCCAGCATAAACCAGACTGAGAACAGCTGAGCAGCTGATAATTGGTATATGCAGCTCAAGTCTGTAACCCTGGGGTTTATGTACTCTGGTTTTTATTAGAGTAACCATTCTAATATCAAATTATCTAAACTTTTATAAGGCCAATCAGAATCAGATCTTGTTAAATATTTATTAAATAAAAGAAGTTATGACAGTCTGAAGAGAAGATATCTGGTCTGAGTGGAGTTTTGAAGTTGCATTCTGTAAGACTTAGTGTTCTGAATTGCTGGCATATTAGACTGGTGGAAACAATAAACATCTTATATTTCTTCAAATAGCTATACTGAATTCTTGAAAGCTATTGTGATAAAGTAGCATACTAGGGGAAAAATAATAATAATGAGCAATGCCTGCATCTCAAGCATTCCTATTTGGAAAACTGGAGTGAAACATAACCTGTTTTTATAACTGGTTGGCAAAATTTTATCCTTCTCTAGCAATTTATTTTGGAGATAGAAGAGTGAAAAATAAATTTTTAGATACTTGTGTAGTTGGTAGGAGGAAATAATTAAAATTCAGTTGATTGAATGGCACAATTTTTTTTGGTAGGTTTCTTTTGTTTTGTTTTTTTTTAAGTGTAGATGTCACTTAGAGTAACTATTCTTCTTTTATGTAGAAAAGGTCTTGGGATGGAGAAAAATGTTTTATGTCCCTTCCATCAAGATATATGTGTATGACACAGTATAGATACCCCTTGGAACAAAAACATGCTTATAACTGGAGATAATCCCCACCCTCAATGTCTGCTATAAACTCTTCACCACATCAACCATTGGGGCACTATGAGACTTTAGATATATCTAATCTACAAAAAATTGTATCTTCTCTGTACATACTTCTTTAGGCGTTCTACAAAATCAGGCTAATTTCAAAGGTTAAACAAAATTTATATTCAAGGTCTCTCCATAAATATATTCAAACAGGAACACCTACATTTTATCAATATTACTAACTTTTATTATAGCAGAATTATAAATTGTACCTCCCCTACTCTTTGCAGAATTGTAAGAAGACATCTTTTGTGGCTGTCTGACAAAGTTTACAAAGTTTTTTTTTTACAAGTGTATCTCTGTGTGTGTGTGTGTTTCCCCTTCTTTTTTCCAGTTAAAGCCTAAACATAAACAGATGAATAATCTAACTTTATTCTTATTTTTCTCACTCTTTCCCATCTAGATTGTATCTATCTGCTTAGAACAAGATCAGAACTCTGGAAAAAAAATTATTCCTGCAAAACATACCAGTAATTGTGCTCTAAAAGGTCACATTGCAATGCTGCAGGCTGCTTCTGTGAGTAAGATTACAAATGTACGTATGATTAATTTGCCATTTTACCAAATTTTTTTGAGCTGAAATATTAAAAATGTCATACCACCTCGAGAAAATGAAGTGGTTATCACTTCACTGAACTACAGACAGATATTAACAAAAAATATCAGTGATACATTATCAAAATAATCTGTGATCAGAAATTATTCCCATATATTTCCATACCACGGTAAAACTCAAATTAACCAGCTCAGCTCATATCAAATGTACATAAGGACTGATTGCCTCAAACCCCACTAGAGAATCATTAAAAGTAAATATGTGGCCATAATTCCAAGACATATATGTTCAAAATAAATCTCCTCAGGCAGTAAGTAAACAAAGAAGCTCCAATTATTTTTTTTTTCTTTGAAGAAGTTTGCTACATGAAGCCAAGGAACCACACTTTCACTCTTCCCACATCTCTGCATCCTGTGCTCTCTGTCTCAGGCTCCTCCAGGTGATGTTGAGAAGCTGCATTCTGGTACATACCTTAAGCTAAATTTCCCAAACCCTTATCCATGGGGAACAAGGAAGCACAAGGACAACTCACCTCGGTTTTCCCACCTTGGGTAGGGCCACCACAGGATCACCTGGAGGCAGCCCTAAGAAAATGGAATGGATGAAGGGACACACTCAATTCCACAGATATGATCTCAAAGAAAGACCCCTACTGTGACCTGCCAGTCCAAGAGAACCCATTCAATGGATAGCAAACTTCAGATCAGCTCTCAGGAGTTTCTGTGAAATAAAGACTTTAACAGCCTTCCAGAATGGAGGGTGGGGTGGGCAAATAATTCTCAGGTCCAATATATTTATATAAGCTCAAAAGTACACACATTTCTGGAAGCCACATAATACACAAGTGCCCTCACTTGATGAGCTGATGGTGTCCACTGCTTTAAACGAGTGGTACTGCACTGCCCACCCAGACATTGGCACACCAGAAACACTTCACACTCTCCCCTGCTCTTTACTCACACCACCACAAAAAGATAAAAACCTCAATAAAAACCTTCTAGCTGAGCAGAAAGGCCAAGGCTCTTTAGCAAAACAAACCCACAATTCCTAGCATGTTCCCCACTTTTTATGAGACACTATTTCCATAATCCTAAATGTAGATGATACAGTTACCAGCTAATACTGGAACTAAATTTGTGTAGAAGACTTCCAATACAAAAAGCTCAATTATCATCTCACAAACCAGCATGGATCCAGCTCATAAACAGCCACAGTTTAGTTTTGCCTTATATTGACTCACTTCTAAAATATCTTTTGTTTATGGCCCACCTTGTCTCTAGACTTTGCATAACATTTGATAGAATTTGCTGTACAATTAACTGGACATTTTTTATTGTAGGTACTTTTTCGCTATTCATATCTTTCAGAAGTTGATATAGTGGAAATCTCCAACAACAAAGATAAAGCATCCTTTACATTGTAAAATTCTTGCAGTTAAAAGAAAATTGGATGCATCCATAACATTAGCTTTTAGTTAATTGCTAAGCATTCTTTTTTTGTCCATGGCAGAAAGGTTCATCTAGATGCAAATGTTTCTGCAGAGAATCAGAATGATTTTTTTAATGACTATTTTTGTTATTAATGCATCACTATTGGGGGGATGTGGTATGGGAGTGTTTCTCTCTGACCAAGAACAAAAGCAGCAGTATAATCTCAAGGGCTCATGAAGAAAGAAGCACCTACAAAACATGTTTTTCTTTGTAGTTTGATTTTTGGGGTTTTTTTTAACCTACCATGATGACTGACAAACACCTCTCCACCTCAGTTCACACTTCAGTTTGTTACTGGCCTGTGAAGGAATTCAGCTCATCCCCTGGCTTCCTGACACATTACAGTTATAATATGTCAGATTTTTTCAAAACTTGGAAGTGAGAGTTCTGATAGAAGGTCATGCCTTTTAGGAACAAGGGTTGAGAGTCACAGCTTTAAAATACATTGACTGTTTAGTTTCTGCATTAGCATGATACAAGAACATCTGAGTGACCTACTTTGTTTATTTAGTGAGAATCTGACGAGAATGCTTTGCATTTCTGACAAGGATATTTTTTCATTGACAAAGAAGGAAATAAAAAAATAACAATATGAAATGCAAAGGTTTATTTTAATTGGAGTAACAGAGCATGCATTATAATAAAAACAGACTATAGCTGGCATGACTAGGTGCTGTAAAGCAGGCAGCATATATAAAGAGTCAAATAAGGCAATTAAGATTATGGGAAGATAAAATAAAAGATAAACAAGAGACTGTGGGGTCTTTTACTTTCAAGGGCTAATACTATTCAAGACATATACATTCGATACATTTCAGTCTCAAACCCTACATAAAAAGTGCTACAAAAATAACAGTAATTATTCCATTTGTTTCCCATCAAAGCATTTAAATACTCAAGCTGGTAAAGTAAAATATTTCTAGGCAATAGCATTATTAAAAAATACTAAAGTATTAATACTATTAGGTTCCTTGTTCTTTTCAGTTAATAATACCTCAATTATTAGCGGCTTACTTGGCATTTAAGTAAAACTTAACTAAACTTCACAGGATAACAACAATAATAATAACAACAAAAATAACAACAATAAATCAAAACTTGATTTATTGCTTCTCTTCCCAAGGTTTCCTAAACCCCTTTCTATGCTCTTTATGAGGATATTTTTCTTCACTTTTCACTCACAGCTTCTGAAGTTGCCTTGTTGCCACCAATTTTTTTTAACATTTGTGTTTCCCTGGTTTTGTGGGATTCAGTTCCCACAAAAAGCCTCGCGAGAGCAGCAGTAGGAGCACTGTGTCCTGCAGGGTGTAACTCAGATGTCCTTCAAGGTCTCCCAACCATTTCATCAATCTCCAAAACCACTTAGCACTCACAAGCTGATTCCTTTTCAGACCTCTTTATGTATAAAACGCTTACAGGACTGAGTTTCAAAATATGCCAATTAAAATATATATATATAGACCAACATTCATGACAACAAAAAATTGCTTCTGGAATGAAAACTGTAATTAACTTCAGTATTAACCTACACAGAAAGAAATAACAACAGACCAGCTTCTATAATCACAACACTATCATCTGTTCAATAAGTAGAAATTAATTCCTTACACATGAATTTACAGGCTGCCTCTCCTGTAAATGTCCCTCTCCAGAGGCATTCCAAACCCACCTGAACAGGATCCTGGGTTACCTGCTCTGGGTGACCCTGTCCTAGCAGAGACATTGGACTGGGTGATCCCCAGAGGTCCCTTCCACTCCTAATAACTCTATGATTCTGCAAATTTAGGAAGTCTTTTCCTTTAAGTAGAATTAGCACTTTATCTATAGGAATAAGTCCTGCTGTTTTCATAAAATTTCATATTAAGAAAGATAAAGTAATGAATCCAACATCCAAATATTTCATACTACCTCATTAAGGACCAGAATCTCAAACTGACTTACTAAATTTGAAATACAGTCCTATAATTCTATTATTTGTATATTTTAATATTCTTTATGATGTCAAAACAGCTGAATCCACCACATTTTCACAACTAAAACTGTGCTACAGTTATTGGACTTGGCTAACTTCACTTTTATGTGCAACCTAATCTTTCCTGCAGAGGTTAGAAGATACTAACATGTTGTAGGGCTTTGGAACTGGATGATCTTTAAGCTCATTTCCAACCCAAGCTCTTCTGTGATGCTATTCTGTGATATTTTACTAACAAATACATCACACAACCATAATGAAAGTGCTCTGAAATCACCACAGACCACCTGAAGAACTGAGACCACAGTTGTATTTGAAGTATGATTTGTGACAGTATTTCCTAAGGCTACTGCAAATGCTCTGGGAGATAGCAGCAAATAAACACCTCAGGATCTCTACTCTAACCCCAGTAAACCAGAAAATCTACAGAATCTGTAAAAGTCCTTGGGATTAGAAAAAATAATGGGATTACAAATTGTAATGTTATTTTGTAAACCAAAAATCTGGATGGTTGCCAATAGACCTTCTGGACACTTATGAGCAATCAGGCACTCCTAGATCGTATGCTGACAGATCATAGTTTACAAACATAAAAACAGAGTTGTTCAAGCACAGTGCCTATGGATATTACAAGGAGTTGAAGATCCTTCACTGCTTTAATAAAAGCATTTTAAATAGCCCACTGTAGTTCTCCACATAAGTCTCATTATATACAGAACTAAACCACCACGTCTGTCATTCAGGCAAAGCAAAATCTAGTACAGATATAGGGGGGTTGAATTATATAAAGTATATGTTGTTTCCAGAGCTAGTACGAAGAGAATAATATTTTTCAAATGAATGTAAAATAGCCACTGATCACCCTTTCAGATAAAAGTGTTTGGCTTTCCCTTTTATGGTATCACCTCAGTTCATGTGTCTGGAACAGATGGTACAAATTGGTCTTATGAGTTTCTCCCACTCACTTCTTGTCATTGTCTGGTAGCAACCATATGAAAAAATCTTAATAAAGCCTTTACTGGCAGAAAAGGTTGCTTTAATGAGAGACTAAGACCATTCATCAGATCAAACACCACATCAAAGAAATGGCTTGTAGCTTAAGTTTGCCCTTTTTTGCATTTATAAGCAAGAAAATTCACAGTAATCTCTGTATCAGGTTGACATTTCATTGACGTTGTTTTGATTCCCCACCTGACGAAATGCTGCATTTTAAAATTTCACACAGAATAACATGGCTAAATTGAAAATAAAACATTTCAAGCCATCACTAAAATTATGAACTTTCTTAGTGAAGAGCCCTAGGGCAGAGCTCCATCTCAAACTGTGTGGCAGGGCCTGGAGCTGTGCTGGGTTTGGTGTGGGATTGACTGCCCAGCCTCCAGAGCCTGAGCCAGCTCAGCCTCTGCTCTCCAGCAGCCCATCAGACACTGGAGCAGCAGCACAGGCCTTGGGCCACCTTTTAAAGGAACTCTTGGTGTCCTGGGCTCCTGACTCAGGACACCTGCACCTCAGACACAAGACTGATGTACAGCTCACCTGCAATTACCAGGACACAGATTACATAAGCATCACGTGTAAAAATACATATCCAGTGCCACCAATTAACAACCTTAAATGTAATTACACTCAGGATAATAAATGCATTTGGGTCTGGAAAGATCTAGCTTTCCGGCTTTAAACAGAAATGAATGAGATATCACAGCACAAAACTACATCTCAAATTACAGGCATTAGTAGCAACAGTAATCAGTTGAAAATGAAAATTAATTGAATACAGCATTGTTCCAAACCATTTATCTAATTTGATCAAGGTATCATTAACTAATTAAGTAGCAACGCTTGCATGGACCACTTATTAAAGCACAAGGTCATAGGAAGGCCACGCTATCAGCAGAAAACATGGTTAAGGACGGTTATCTTTAGAAGGCTTTACACAAAAGTCATGAAAGTGCACATTTACCAAGTGCTTTCAGAGTTGTCCAGTCTGTTAAAAAAATTGCCATTGCTTATTTAGGGGTATGAAACTGCGTAATAATGCTATTATAACTTCTAAGAAGTGTT
>JBBMKD010000013.1:14075884-14105482 GCA_037834095.1 Argya squamiceps
GACCCGGATAGAGGCACCCCAAAGGGACCCGGATAGAGGCACCCCAAAGGGACCCGGATAGAGGCACCCCAAAGGGAAATGGATAGAGACACCCCCAAGGGACCCGGATAGATGCCCCAAAGGGAAATGGATAGAGGCGCCCCAAAGGGAAATGGATAGAGGCGCCCCAAAGGGAAATGGATAGAGGCGCCCCAAAGGGGTGCCCATGTTACACCAAGAGCCCTGAGTTAGACCAGGATCCCTGCAGGATCAAACTGGGATTCTCAAGATTAAACTGGGATCACCCCCAGGATTCAACTAGGCTCACCCACACCCACCCATAGTCAAAACTGAGGTCCCCCCCGAATTAAATCGACCCCCCGAGGATTCAACAGCCCCCCGAGAATTAAAGTAGGTCCCTTACAGAATCAAACTGGTCTTCAGGGTTAAACTGGGGGCTTTAAATTAGGATTAAACTAGACTCACCAGGACTAAACATGACTCACACAGAATTAAAATGAGACCTCAGAATTTACCTCTGCTCCTTCTAGAATGAAACTGGTACCTCCTAGATTTAACTGGGTTTACCAGGATTAAGTGGCCCCTTCCAGCATTAAACTGGACCATCCCGGAATTAAATTTGGGTACTAGGGATTAAAACAACCCCTCCAGAACTAAATTTGGACCCCATAATTAAACCATATCCCTCAGGGTTAACCTGGGGTACCTCCAAGATTAAACTGGTATTCCCAAAATTAAACTGGAGTTTCTCCAGGATTAGATTACACTTCATTAAACCAACCCCCTCTTCACCAGGATCAAACCAGGCTGCTCAGAATTAAACTTAGCCCTCCTAAAATTTAGCCAGAGCCCCCCAGGATTAAACTGACCAACACAGGATTAAATCAGGCCCTCATAAAATTCAGCTGGGCCCACTCCCCCCACGGATTAAATCCTCTCAAACGCCAAGTCTCCCCCGAGCCACCCCGCTTGGTGGCACTGCCGGTGTCCCCACCCAAAGCAGCCGTGGGTGCCACCACGATGCCACCCAGTCTCCTGGGCGTGATTTGGGGGGGTTCAGCAGGTTTGGGGGTGGCTCACCCTCTCCCTCTCCTTGGCGTTGGCCGCCTGCCGCCGCTCCAGCACCTCCGTGGGGTCCCCGGTGGGCTCGTAGCCGCCCTCGGGGCCGCGCCGCAGGCAGGCGATGGCGGCCGGCCGGGGCAGGGGCCCGAAGCGCTGCCTCAGGAGCCCCTCCAGCATCTCGGGGGGCGGCGTGGGCTGCAGGACCCCCGAGGGCTCCGGGACCTCCGGCGGCTCCAGGACCCCCGAGGGCTCCGGGACCTCCGGCCACTCTCCACCTCTGCCGGGCTCCCCCATCCCACAAAAGGACCGAAGTTTCACCCACTGAGCTGCCTCTCAAAAGGGGAGAAAGTGCCTGAAAAAGGGCCTTAAATACCTGGGACCAAACGAGGTGCAGGTGGGAGCCGTCTGGGCCTGATGAGCTCTGGCTGTGCCTCAGTCTCCATCCACCATCCCAGCCTGGTACCCACAAAATCCTGATCCCGTGCTGTGCCTCTGTTGTCCCCATTCGCCATCCCAACCTGGTATTCACAAAGCCCTGAGCCCAAAAAAGGCTCCCCAAAACCACGCTGAGGGACGTTTGGGGGTCTGGCACCCATGGGCACCTGGATCCCAGAGAGAAGAGAGGTGGTTTGAGAGGCCTCGTGTGGTCCTAAAAAGGTGGGAAGCACTTTTGGGTGGGGAAAAGAGAAAGAAAGAAGAGGTTTAATGACAGGAGGTCTGGCTCGGTAGGTGGCAGTATTAGTCCCTGACATGCTACAAAACTCAGGGAGGCTGGAGGGGGGAAAAAAGAAAAAAAAAAGGTAAAACCTCCCATTTTCCAAAAAAAAAAAAAAGAAACAAAAAAGAAAAAAAAAAAAAAAAAAATTTCTTTTCAATGCAACATACCAATGACCTTAGTACACTTATTTGTGTATTTCAGACACAGCCCTTGAGGAAGGGAGAGTTACAGAACGTGTCCATAAGCTAAAAGTGATTATGACCCAAAAACTGACAGAAGTTTGTTCAGAATCCCCTCACAGACATTTAGGGCAGTAGAGTGGGGGTGTCTGGGACATCATCAGTATTTACATTTCAATGTGACTTTTGAAAAGTTGCACCCTTTTCTTGAAAACTTCCACTGAGTTCCACTGTGAACACACAGTTAAGACAATTTAATTTTCCTCCCTTTAAAAAACACAAACAAAACAACCAAAAAAATCCACCTAAAGTACACAAGAAAGCTTGGCTGTCTCAAACAAGTGACTGATTCAGTATCTCTACTTCTCAGAATTCATTTCCTTTCTCATCTTCACTTGGTTTGGGGGTTTTGTTTGTTTGTTTGGGAGTTTTTTGTTTGTTTGGGAGGGGAGTTGTTTGGGTTTTTTTGTTTTGGAGGGTTTTTTTGGTTTGGTTTGGGTTTTCTTTTGGGGGGGGGCGGAATTTTGTGACTTTTGTGTGTGGTTGTTGTTGTTCTTTGGGGTTTTCATTATTGTTGTCTGATTTTTTTCTTTTTAAGCACTATGTTGAAAGGTAAGGCTCAATGAATGACACAGTTCCAGTAAAACATACATTGCAAAAGCAATTCCAGGAAATATAGACTTAAGGAATGAAAGCAGTGTGTGCCTATGACAAGTAAATTGCATGACTGTGGGGTATAGTTCAATTCTACAAGAAAAATCCTGTTATACAGTTGAAAAATTAATTTCATTCCCCATGGCCTGAAAATTTTTTTTTTCTGACATTTGAGAGAATTGTAATTGCAAAAGTACAAAACCACATCTATCTTGTCATTTACTTGTTTCTGTTGTGGGCTGAATATTATCACGTACAGCCCTGCGGTCCCTGAACTGCTTCTTGGGAGAGCTGGGATTGCCATCCCTCCTCCTGACATCAAGATCTGAAAAAAGACTGCTTTTCTTTTACCAGTGAGACAGCTCAAGAAAAAGTCTTTTTGTTTATAGGACTGGCAAACAATACCTCAAGTGTTTGTTATTTGCCCCCCATTTTTTTAATGCCATTATCTATTTTAACCTGTGGGTGCCAGAGCAGCCATCACTGGATACAGCCTGGAGTAGCTGAGGAGCAAGGCTGTCTGTTGGACCAGGCAGGAAAATTGCCCTCCTTTCTGCCCCCTGATCTGGAACAGCATCCTTGGGAGCCTCTCCTATACCAGCTCCAAATGCCTGGAAGAATAAAGCTCAATAAGGGTAAAAAAGGAATGTTGGAGAATCAGCAATCGAATCTGTACTCAAATCCATGCAAAAAGAACTAAACTTGTTTACTTCCCCATGCCTTAGCTTTTTTTTTTTTAATTTTTTTTATTATTATTTCTTATAAGATAGAAGAAGTAAGGAGCTGTGAACAGTGTCCTGGGGTGGGAGTAGAGACTCCATCCCCTAAAATAAAATTCAGCTGAATCTCAGTAACAACACAGTCACTGAAATTACTAAAAAGCCTTATAAATAGTATGGCTTATACATAACCAGATAAGAGAGACCTCAGTGACTCTGTATATAAGGCAGTGAATACGGAATGAAAATGGGATTCCGTCACTTTAAAGGCAGATCTAAATACAGATAATCACTACCAACAGTGAAACCTGGAGATAAATAAATAAATGTTCTGGTCTAGAAAGGCACTAAGTACCCAGCAGACATTTCTTTGCCTAAAGGTAAGTAATCACATTTTAATATTGTATTGCAATCACTAAGCCAAAAAGTAGAGAAAGCCAAGAGCTGTGGATGTGGAACATAATTTAATATTCAAACTTAAACACTTTTTCTTTTTATTATCAGTAACTACAGCCCTGAAACCAATTGGTGCTTCTGTGCTTAGAATGGAATGTTTATAATTCCAAACAATTATTTTTCAATCTTTGAGGCACCAGAAACACAAAGCAAAATAAATTATCCAGACTTCTCCAGAAGAATTGGATAAAAAGAAAACAACCAACTTGGTGAAACTTTAAACAATTATCTATTTCACCTCTGTGACTCAGCTGTTTATGTTAGGATTCTATCTTGAGTACAAATCAAGTTTATCACTCAGATTCTAATCAGAAAATTAATTAGGAAGAAACAAGAAAGCAAAAGAAAGATGAAAAAACATTGTATTGCACATCAAACTTTTTAAACCTGACAATTACACTTTACGATTCATTTCCATGGCAATACAAAATATCTGCTTAGCTGATTGAATCATTTGAAAGAAACAAACTCCTTAACAAGACAACTCTAGTGATGTGTAAGAGCTGCTTTATTGTTTACCTTCAGGCAGGTTTGTTTGGGTTTTTTTTAAGTGAAGACTTGATTAGGAATGATTTTGGAACACAAAGGCAGGAGACTGCCACATTCATATTGAATGAACTATAAAGATAACATTTTCAAATTTCACTCCAGAAAATGAGCTGGGAGTTCATTTAAAATGTTCCTTCAGAATCTGTATAAGTGGCATACACTCATGCTGATTTAAATGGCCATGTTCTTAGACCTCAAAGTATTTACCCCATATTTTGCTCTTGTCTGGAGCAGGATTACTTTTTTTAACAGTTGCTGAAAATTACTTAGTGCTGTTTTCTCTTACTATCCCTTGGCAGGCTCTTGACTGAACCCCTTTTTATTTCTATTCAATTAATTTTAGATTTTCATAAGCAAGTTCAGTGAATGACAAATTATATGGAACACATTTCTCCCCATCATTCATGGGCAATAAGATCCTCCCCTTCCCCCAAGGGAAAGACAGGCAATATTCCTACTTTGTCTCAAGATGTTGGTGTTGGTCATGGCTCACTGAGAACATTACAATTATTGCCATAATGGAATGGAATTTAGTCTTTAATTTACATTTTGATTTCTTGAGAATAAATTAAATTATCCTTCCATTCAAAGGGCCAGTTTGTGGCTTGCGGCCTCCAGGAGATGAAAAGCTTAAGCAAGAGGCCAATGAAGCACAGTCCTTGTGCATTTGCTTTTCATAAACATGATTTTCAGTCCATTTATGAGCATCTAACTGTGGGGCTGGAGTTTGTTTTCCATACAATTCATGGGAAGGTTTTCCCTACTGTGAATATGTGTTTACCTAAAAATAAACGGGGCGATTCATCACAAAAATGTTTAAGAGTAGGATGGATATCACAGGACTTACTTTGGCACGAGGTTAAAGAAGGACATTTTTAAGTAAAATGCATTTTGCAATTATTCATTTAATCAGTTAAACATTACAGCAACTGGAAATCTTAAACAGTAATGGATTTCAACCTTCATGGATTATTTGCAACAAAAACCAAGCCAGCCTGACATTCATTGAAGTGGCAATGTTCTACACCACCACGAAAAGCCGAAATCCTACATCATTGTCTCGCTTACAATGTGTAATCTGCCATAGTTTGCACAAAACAGGAAAGCTTTTTCTCATTTCCTAGACAAACATGACAGGATTTAGGCTCTGGCAGCACTAAAACAATTCCGTCAAATAGTTTCTGTAGGCTGAATTCGCATCTGAGCTGGGACCACTGCCACCAATTGGTTACATTCAACACACAGTTACCCTGAAGCTTTTATTTTAATTAGTAAAGTTTTACAACAAAAATCATTTAGTCATTTTTCTGGATTGATTGGCTAAATTTTAGTGAATGATTTTTTTTGTTGTTAGCTGCTTTTCTCGTACTTCGTTAATAAGGCAATAAGTAAATATCACAGGTTATTGAATGCAATAACTGGAAAGCTGATTTGTGATAATTCATTGTTATTGGCTCCAATGAATTACATGGACGTAGTTTGTCTACTGCTGCCCTTTCTTCCAGTATTTTTTGTGCTCACGTTCCTGAAGAAGTCTTTCCTGAAGAAAGACTTCTTTCTTGAAGTAATATGTGTGATTTTTGCTTGTCACTTGAAAGTAGTTTTTACAGAACAATATTGCCAAGTAGAAGTTTGATTGTATTCTTTAAAAAAAAATCCCAACAAACAAAAAAACAGCAACAAGAAAAACAAGAGTAGCAATTTTTGTTGAAATCTCAACAAAAGATTTGTCTCTCAAAAACACAAACACCTAAAGCAGCCCCTTTAGATTAACAGCAGCACTGATTTACTCTAAATGTATATTTTATTGTTTAACCTTTTTTTATGCATCTTCACCAATTTTCCATTTACATTCTGGACTCAGAATAAGATGATTTAAATAGCCCTCATGCTAATGTCAACTACAAGAACTACTTCTCCTACTAAACAGTTCCCTCTTTGTAAATCTAGTACCAGAAGAAGGGCCTCAGGGCAATTTCACCCTGAGAGATCATAAACTGTTAATCAGCCATTATCACCATCCTATTGCTTTTTCCATAACTATTTCCCAGAACTCAGTTCCTTTCTCAAATGTTTTAACCTCTGTTAGAGCATGACCAAATCAAAAGCCCTCAGACAGAGAGAGTGTGTGGCTGACTGAATTCAGCTGCCCAAACCATGCAAAATGGCTAGGACCTGAGGTGTTTGTTTAGTATTCTCTACTTTTCCAGAGATATCTGTACCTGTAAGTAATGATTAAATACTACTTTTATTGTTGGACTAAACTATTGAGACCAACATTTTCTGGAATCTAGAACTATTCAAGTACAGTGACCACTTCCTATTTAAAATAACACTTTGAGATTACCGTAAATTACATCTTATTCATAATGTAAGTTTGCTACACTCTGCATAATTAATTTGCTCGTTTATTTAAGCTGTTTTACAGTAAAATGTTGAAAATATCTTGTGTCTATGATCTATCTTTGCTACTGTTTTTAATCAATTAGCCAAGCTTGGAATTGAATGGGAATGTCCCACAAAGTTAGTATGATACTATTGTCTATCCAAAAGTCCTGCTAATTGTCTCAGATCTATATACACCTTAACTGTATTCATAGAGGAATTCAACACTCATTATTTCCACAGTAATACTGTCCAATTCTAGTGTTCAGGTAAATAATCCTATTAACCCTTACGAAATACTAAAGAAACATCAATCTTCTTCCAGAATGCCAAAACGCTACTGTCTGGGAGCTCTGGGGGAAGAAAGAAACACAAAAATCCACCAAACCAAAAAACATTGAGCTCCAGAGGATTCCTTTGGTGAGTCTCAAATTTCTTTGGATACTTGTTATCTGCAACTGCTAATAGGAAAGAACCTAACTTTATCAGCCACAATTCAGCCTCATTAATAAGTAATTCACCTAGTTTGAATGAACTTTGTTACTGCCATATGCTAATGTGCATTAAAAAAAAGGTGTTTTAGGTAGAGGGGAGAGTGCACAAAGCAGGAATTCCCAGTGCGGCATCTAGAACAAGATAAACTGAGGACCATTTTTGGCTTGACCAGGACAGTAGCCAGATATGATTATTAAGCTCAGTGATCTTAAAAATTTTGACAAAGCCTCCAGAAAAGCCTTAATAATGTTCAAATGCATGCATAAGGACAAATATTAAATGGAAGCCCATCTTCTAGTAAGGGGAATATCAAAGATTGAAATAATCTCTGTTTTCTCAACACAAAAGTCACTGGCCTTTTCTACAAGTCTTCTTATTTTAGTGAAATAAAGAAACAGATGCCAAAAGTAACTTTTTCAATCACAATCACAGATCTGTGAAGGATCTTTGGCCACAAGACCATTTGTATTAGATTAATCACTCTGGGCTCAATACTCAGTCACCCCAAGGCTACATATCTACACAGTCATATGCAAAATTCAGCTAAATCTGTGAAAGTGGAAAACATCCAGGACTGGCATCAGAAAATCCCCTTCCACGATCTGCCTTCCAAACAGGAACCAGACTTGGATGCATTTAGGAAGGAAATTGCACTCTGAAATAATTAAGCCTACTCCTCCCTCTCGCAGCAGGCTGAAGACAGCAAGCAGAGATTACAGAAAACCACATTTCACGTCAGCATTTGAGAAAAATACTGTGGTTTCACAACTACCAACATTTACAGGTCTTTAGGACCAGAGCATAAAATAACCCTCCTTCACCCACCCCTGCCACCAAGGTCTGTTGGGCTCACAGTCTGCTCTGCTCACGTCTGAAATGGCACTTTCTGACCCAGTGTGGAACAAAGAGCAGCTGATGCCAACACAGGTAGGATGAACATTGCAGTGTCTCTCCTGATTTATGGGCACAGTCTGGAGCTGAAAGACACCTATTGTTTAGCATATGTTGTATTCAACCACATCACACAATTTTGTATAAATCTGAAACTATAAAGACTGCAGAAAGGAGGAAAGGCAATTCAAGACAGAGTAATCTCATTAGCTCTAGACATTTTTCTACTACAGCTTTAATGAGTTCCAAAGAAACCTGCCCAGCCTGAAAGTAGGACAGGGAGAGAGGGTACTTGGAAAGAGCACTGGGATGATGCATCCAGAAGGCAGAGGAATAATAGAAATACTACAGGGAGAGATAACATTTGTCTTCACAATCAGCTTCATTCAAGAAAGATGAGATTTCTCAAATACCTGTCCTATGATGAGAGTATACGAGTGAACATTACAAAATTTTACAAATTCTATTCACAGGCTCTTATTCTCTCTCCATCAGTGTATTAACTCATCCTCATGTGTATAATTTTTTTAATTCCCAGAACTATTTTTGCCATTAAAATCTGCATTGTACTCCAATAATGTTAAAAATGATCCAATTTTGCAGCACTGAAGAGTGAAATCATAATTTCTTACATTTTTTTAAAAGTTGTGCAAAGCACTCAAAACTACCATCTCAACCATTTTATGGCAATTCACAACCAGGACAAACAGCTGCTATTAATGAGATAATGAAAGCAATATTGCAAACAGAGAGGACCCCATGTTATCAGACTGGAAGAAATCACTAAGGCCAATATTCATTCCCTCACAAAATATAATACATTACCTCACAAGAGGTAGAATAAAGTCCCTATTCACCTCTGTCAGTGCAAGTAGATCTGATACATCAAAGTGGCAAAACCTCAAAGTTCAATGCAAAACCTTCAAGCCTGGTCTTAAAAAATCAAACTGAAATACTAAGGCCCACTTCAGGCCCCCTGCACATGTGTAGCAGGACTGTAAAGCATAAATAGGCTCCTATTTTAAAGCTACAAAAATTATTCACCTTTTCAGATCCACTTCAATACTGGCTTAAAACGCAGTGTACATGGCCATAGCAAATATTCCAGCTTTTTTTGTAAGTGAGCAACCATCCCTTCATCACTTCATTTCCCTTTAACACCCACAGCACCACTCCTGAGCAGAACCACCACTGCTCTAACATCTAGGGACAACCAGCAGGGAAACAAGCCCTGTACAAAACACTCAGCTTCTTCAGAAGGAGAATACTGCCACCAAAACAGCAGAAATATTTATCTGGATTAAGATACTCCCTTTAAATACATTTGTTGTGAAGTCTAGTGACAACAGGGGTTGATTTCAGAGACTTAGTTTTGTCTAAACACAATGACATCCCCCCTCTCCCACAAATAAATGTTTTTTTAAATGAGTTTTTAATGTTTTTTTAAAGAATGCAACATCAGGAGCCAAGAGAAGGGTCTTGAGCAGATGGTCAGTCAGTGGCACCTCCAGCAGGACACTGACCAGAGCTGTTCTGTGCCATGGCACTGTGCTGAGCTGGTTTGGTTAAGCCATCCCAGCTGAGAGCAAGACATGGCCAAAGGAGGTCATTGCTTTGCTCATGTAGATGCCTAGGAATAACACACTTTTATGTAATCTTCCAAATAATGCTACACATTTCAGTTGCTGTAATTTGCATGTTGGGTGCAGACTTGCTTGGACTGTCAGTGGAGCTCCCAGTGCCTTGGACAGCAACCCAGAGGAAACCATGGCATATCAAAAACAGTGAGAGGGCTCTGATTTTACTAAAAAACAGATGTTTTGAGAAACATCAGCAACTTACTTTAAATATTTAATGTTTCAAAATCATGAAGTGTTTGTTTAGGAAGAAAATTATCCTACCAGACACATTCCCTTTCTCTAGGTTCCTGCTGGAACTCATTTCCAGTCTCTGCTCTAACATGTCACTGCAGGAGCAGAAAGCAGTGCATGGTATCCAGGAATTCCAAATTCCCATCACCCTGACAGATCCAATGCATCTGGCCCGCAGCTTAAAAGAGACATCATCAGCTGCTTCTCCTCAGACTTCAAGACACTTTCTAGCTGACTTATCCCTTTCACACTGTAAAAACTATGCTACCCAGCCCTGAAACAGAGGTCATAACAATAAAGGAGAAAAGTAGAGTGACAGACAATTCCTGCATTCCTATCTTTTCTTATAGCACCACCAAGTCAGGTGTCCAACTCATGGCTCACTAATAGTAATGCAATGCAATAAGTAAAGCAAGAAAGAAACTCAGGAAAAGCTTTACTGACCATGATGAAATACCAGTGTCAAGAAAAGGAAAAAGTCTGTGCTTAGTGGAACTTCACCAAGTCCCCTCATTCTTGTAAAGAGGGTAAAGGAATTGCCTGTTTGAAACTACCAAACCCATCTGTGCAGCCAAGTTATACTGAAAAAAAATGACACCAAAAAAAAAAAATTAGCTGTAGACTGAAGATCAATAAGTGAGTGCATGGGCATGGATAATGACTAAATAAATACTGCTGGAATGCTTGAAAGGAAATTTGGAACACAGCTCAGAATTCCTGGTTTATTGATTATGTATCTGTAAGATTGTGATATGCATCTCACTGGCAGAGGCAAGTTTTTATAAATACTAATTACCCAAATGTTTTTTTTAGACACAGAAAATACAGTCTTTTTAACGAACCCAGATCACAGCCATTTAAAAACATCTAGAAATCATTCTAGGGGACTGGTTCAAGTGCAAATTCAATTTAGAAAGTGTGGCATTCCAACCATCTTACTTACAATTAACAAATGCTACTATAGAGCCACAGAAAGCCAACTCCTAATAGTAAAAAAGAAGTATGATGGATATCAGTGAATTAGGCAGCAGTAAAAACATTTCACTAGGAAAACAAGTTTTGATAGTAATTCTACCTCTGGACTTTTAAAGGGTATTTTTTCATCTCCTCAGTAAAGAGGGCCTTAGTTCACTACAAGTCACCCAAACAGGGATACACACAAGAATTAGCTTAGCCCAACTACTCAACTACTTAAGCCCTACAAGCAGAGCTGCCTTGATAACCCACCTCCAAAATGGGATCCTCAGAATCCCACTCAGGCAGAGGCCTCTGAGCAGTTCAGTCCCTGCCTCAGCTGTGCCCCTGCTGCTCTTCCAGGTGAGGCTTTCCATGGCCAACCTGGCTCTTCAGGATGACCTGCTGAGGAAGTCTGTGTGCTCACAGGATCAAGGTTTGCACAAGACAGCAGGACAGGGCAAGGAGCACCAAAAAACCCTGAAATAACAGAACAACCCAGCTCCTCACACTCAGTACTGCAATTCCTACCCTGGAAGCACCCTGGTGCCTTAAGGAAATAAGAGCAGATCATAAGAACCCCCAGGCAGATAAATCAGGCAATGCCATCTCATTGCTCTCAAGATTGGCTCCATACCAGGGGAGAGCTCCAATCCAGCCCGGTAAGTACTGTGGACTGACACCAGGGCAATGCTTTTCCCCTACATTCAGAAGGGATTGAGAAATTTGCATTCACCAATTTCGAGTCTGACTTCAGAGAGAAGAGCATTTCATTCCAGGGCAAATGTCAAGGTCCCTTCCCCTAGAACACTAAATTTGCTTTTAAAGTATGGTAGTTGCTACAATGTGAAGAAAAAAGCATCAACTAAATTATTAAAGAGGTTAAAACTGTTTTTGCCAGCTCAGGCCCAATGAAGAGATTTTCGACAAGCCCTTGTGGAGACTTGGTGGTGAAAAGAGGACAGAGGTTTCTGACGCAGCAGAAGTCTTCAAAATGGAATCAAAAAATCATATTTAGAAAAGGAAATAAAATTAAACAAAAGTATTAAAATCAGAATTACATGGAAACTTTCTCCTTCAATGACTCAACTTGTACTAGCAATCTGAGGGTAAACTGCAGTTGTAATTAATATTTTGTAAGGTACTCAATTATGTAGCCAAATATTAGCTGCCAGACTCTTTTAGAAAACATTATTTTTCTGCCAAGCTTTCCTTTTGTTGAGCAAGGAAACCCAGACCCACGTGGAGTGCAAACTCAAAAAAGGTTTGACCCATCAGCTGCTTTGGGGATCAACCAGCTGGTTTTGGCTGCCTCTTCACCAGAACTGAGCTATTGTCAGACACCATAAAGGAGCAAAACAACTTGGTTTAATTCTATTAAAAACTATAAAGGAACAATGCAGCCAAAAAAATTCAAAATAATAGAGTAAGGAAGTTAAAACCTGTATTTTACAAAAAAAAATACACTTTAGACGAGAAGCCTGGTCTTCATGCAAGTAGGAAACATGACAACTTAATTTTATTTATAATTTAGTAACTGAAGAAATTAGTCTGTGCTCTCATGTAACCATATTAAGTGGGTAGATTCATATTCTAACAGAGGCATTTACAGCATAGTAACTTCAGAGACCATTAAAACCCTAAGAGGGAAGTTATTCCCTGTCTCTGCACACATACAATTTCTCAATAACCATCCACAGCCCTATTAATGACCATCTTTTACAGCATAATACTTTCCAATACAATTCCTAAAAATCACACTCTAATTCCTACAGAAACAACTGCTATTTTTTTCAGGAAGTAGTAAATATTTATTTTGTTATTAACAAAAATAAAACAAAAACCCTAATAATATTGGCCCAATGATTACAGACAATGGATAGAACATATAAGGTCATGTACTTGCCTAAATAGATGGAATATTTTTAAGGATATTCAAGAACGCACTGTGAGAATGTATTAGTAGAACATCTCACAGCCTAGCCCTAAAAGAGTGCTAATTAATAAAGTTTTCCTGAGATATTGCACTGACCCACTGTACACATAGCCAGGTTCTGGACTGCAGGAATCACTTGTTCTCTGTACTGAGACAGAAAACACATGGACACTCTCAGGCTTACAAAACTTTGTCCCCTTCACTGAGAGCAAGAACAAAACTAGGTAATAAAGAGTTTTGCTAGAACTCTCACACATTAGAGCAATATTTTGCCCTGCTCTTTATACATTCTTTTTTATATATCAATTTTTAAAACTTTTTATTGGGCAACAAAACTATTTTCATTTGCTACATTTTGTATCTAATTTTAACTGTGAAAATGCCTTGAAAATCAAGACCAAACGGGTATTAAGGCCTAATGGGAACTTTCTAAAGATTTATTTTATTTGCTTACCTCTAACAATTTATCTCTACCTGTAAGGTACCTAAGTTTAAGGTACAGCAAATTAATATCTATTTAGAATAACCTCCTACAAAAAACTTGTTGAAGAGGTAAAATTTAGAGATATTCACGGACAGACCTACTCTTGCTGCTCTTCCACTATGATCAGAGAAAGAACATGCCCAAATTGTCTTCTAAGTAAAGAAAAATTGCACCACTTTCCTTTTATTTTTGCAACAACCCAGAGCAACCAAACATTTTCAGCTAGTGGTTAGGTCTGAATAATTAATAACTATTTATAGGTATCAAGTTTTTTTCTCTTAGAAGGTCTCAGAACATGTATTGCTCAGGCTATACACTTACACATGTTTGCACTGATGAAATAGGGTATTTGCTGAACATCAACCAGATATTGGTCTTGAGCATTTAACAACCAAACAGGAGAACACGCACTATACTGGCAAAGAGAGATCCATAAATAACTATTTGCCAAGCAGGTCACATCCTTGGATACCGTATGCTCTATGACAGTAAAGCAGGCATGGCATAGTAACAAATTTGATTACCCAAATTCCATTAATACTTAGAGAAAACTGAGCATCTACCACTCAACAAAGTGCTATGGTTGTTCTGCCACTGAAGTGCTGGGACTTCCCACTCCCCCCTATCCCTTCAGTCTAGGAACAAACACACAAGATTAGTTTTCGTAACAGATTGCACAAAAATATCTGGCATCCTTACAATTCATAAATGTTTGCCAAATAACATGCATGCAGAGATATCTTAATAATAAATGCAGCAGCTGATTGCTGTCTTAAGATGTAATAGAGAAACAGTGAGAAATTATCTGTTATCATTGTGTTACAAAATGAGAGTCAAGACAAAAATAACAAAGGCATTGTTTATGAGACAGCTTACAAACAAAATAATGTCTTTCAGAGCTTTAGATAAAAAATCTGGATAGGCAGAAATCCACAGAGGCAGTGTCCTTAAATAATCAAAGCAGTCTAGCAGCAAATGAAAGTCAACTTTCGAATGTGTGTTTCTCCGTTTTTGTATTTTTTACATTCAGAGTCCCCATGGACACAAACATCAGGGACAACAAAACCCATTGTGATCCCAAATCACTTGTAATCTCTCAGTTGGCATGTTCAGTGCAGCCAGCTCTCAAAAACGTGTGTAGTGCATAGGTCCACCAACAGGTTGAAAGACACAATTCATTTGTAACAGAAACTGTAATTGAAATTTTGTTTCATTTTACTTTTCTTAGGTCACAGCAATCAATGACAGCAACCAGCGAAGGCAGACTAAACCTGTGACTCCTACCAGATACTGGATAAAAACTGGCTAAAATTTCCACTGAGTTTGTATTTTCAAGTATCTCAGAGAAAATAGAGCCCAAGTTATTGTTAAAGTGACACTATCAAGAGTGGCAGACCTGAATTAGACTTGCCTGACATGATCTGAACTATTGATTCATGTACATACACCACATTTTAGCAATGAAATACACAACTCCTGCTCTTTGAAGTGTTTCAGAAAACAACATTCTCCACAGTCTCAGTACCATCCTGCCTGTTTGACAGACAAAAGTTCTGCACAAATGTCAATACGTATTTCAGACATGCAATCATGATGAGAAAGTATCACCTCATCAGGTTTGTCCATGTCACACAATAGCAGTCTGGAGCTTATAGACCTCCCCGGCCAGAGAGGTATTGCTATCTCAAACTGAATGCAGTTCCAAGCAACAAACAGCATTTACCTTCTTTTGTTGCAAATTTGGGAGGGAATTTAGCGTGCACGTGTGGAGAGGCCACTTGGCTGGGTGAGTATGTCTGTACTGTAGCTTTTAAGCAGAGAGGCATCAGAACAGTGTAAGAGGTTCCTTTGGGGATTTCTTCTCTTCCATTTCTTTTTATAAAAGGCACATTTTGAATGCAGTCTAAAAACAATGGCATTTTCCTCCTATAGAAAAATGAATATATTAGAGAGAAATCCACTTACAGCCACACTAATGGCAGCCAGCATTTCTGGTGATTCAGAGATTCCAAGAGAAATTTTTTTTTCTACATAAAAGTTGCAAAAGTTCCAAGCAGTTGTGTAACAGTGGAATGGCACTTAGGCAGCTGCTAAGGTGTAACCTCACTTTGGAGTCACACAGGTCATCTGGAAACACAATTTGGAGTAGAAATTTAGTAACCTATCTCTAGGTGGAGACAATGCCATGCAGGCTTCCTTAGGAGTCCATGAATTATGTTCAGTATAAGAAAAACAGTACATTCAGAAGGTCCCTAAAAGCCATCAGCCTTGAAACAGAAGATAACACCCATTTTATATGCCTTCCTCCAAAAGGGGGAACAGCAAAACACAGAGTGACATATGTTGAGTGTCAAATTCACCACATGAAATGACAATTTCATTTACATAAAAGCAGCATTGCAGAGTTTTAATTAGTACTAATGTTTGTCAGACTCTCAGAAAAAAATTCAAAATATGGTAGAAAGTGAGGAAATACAAGTAGGACAAGTGTAAAATACACTGCAATATATTCTTTGCTCATTTGACAGGTATAGTTCAGTTTATACCATATTCCATAACATGATATAAAGTATCCTGTAATACATTTTTTTAAAGGATAATCAAGTTCTAGTACCATTATTACAGTAATCTGTACTCTGTAAGAACCTCTAGTCAACACCCACGGGAAGCATTTGAAATGACTACACTTAGTTTGCACAACACAAAATAATTTGTGGGGTAAAGCTGATGGATTCAGGATTCCATTTCCCTTCCCCCAAGCAGCTCAAGTGGGTGGTATATCAATAGATAATTTCAAATTCATCACTTTGAGTTGCTGAAAACAATCAAGACTCAGGCCTGAAAAGAGTGAGGACAGCAGGATGGGATCCCTGGATTCTGGGAGGGTATCCTCTTTCTACCACCCAACCTCACTGCTCTTGCTCTGGGGTCAAACCTCTGACAAAGCCAATTTAATTCATTAAACAGAATTTTTCTCACCAGACAGCTTTGCTGGTCTAACCTTAGTGAGGTCTGGGCACATAGGCAACAGAGGAACACTACAAACTTGGAATTTGGTCTGCTCAGTTTTCCAAGACTGAAATAAAAAATAAAGTTGGGACTTTTTAGTACTGTTGTCAACGAAGGCACCCAAATTTTGAAGTTGGTCTTCAACTTTTTCATAAGATTGGTGAAGGGTTTGCATACAAGAAATGTTTCCATAAATTATAACTTCAAGGTTTTCATTTAACAAGGACTTGGTCTGCCTTAAAATACAATGGCCTCCAGGGATCACTACCTACAATTGCCTTGCAGAACAATTGTGGGCCCTCAGGGTTTCAAGCTGTATATTAAATTCATAAACAAGAGAAAAGGTTTACAAATACCTATATCCAGGAATAATTTGCTTTACCCCTTTTCCTCCCATTTTTTAAGCCTGTAATGACATTGTTCACATCAGTCACATCCCCCCTCCTGACAATACAGAAAGTAGGAATAAATCCACTGAGAAAGAAAGACACTAGGTTTTGATTATCTTAGTCCAGCAGTGGTTTTACAGCATTATAACACTGCTGACTTGCATTCTGTTCCCCTTGATTTTAGTGAAATCACAATCATAAAACTTCCGTCACTGGCAAACCTGCCAGATGCCAATACATCACTCTGTGTTTTAGGAGAGTTTGAGAAGCATGTATTTCATCAGGTCTTTTTTTGTCCTTCCTTACAGAAAAAAAATAAAAATAACAAAAAATCAGCCAACGAAAAAAAACTAAAAAACCACAAAAATCCCAATCTGGGACATGTTTAACAAAAGCAAGGAAAGATAAAAAGTGCAACATGACCTGATCTATTTAGTAGAATATTTAAGGAATGAGGTGGTGGAGAGAGCAGAGTTCATGTGTGGAGAACTAAATGAGAGCCAAGAGATTCAGCTTTTAAAGGCTCAGGATCACGTGGGGCGTTCTTGGGACCAGCTGCACTCCACCAAGCACTTAAACACTACTTATGAACTTATTAGTCAGAGTCAGGCTGCCTTTGCTTTTCTGTGTATATACTTCCTTGGCTATGTATAATTTTACTTAAAATTATTCCCTGTTCCATCATAACTATCTTTCTTTAATACACACTTGAATACAAAACCAGAGTTCAAAGACAACATTCAGATATTTCTTTCCCTGATTAGCTAACAGTTGGAGCTGCAAAGTAACTGGAAAATCTTAGTTTGCCAGCCCAGAAGAAAAACTCAGACCTTGTAACCATTTTCACTCTATATGTTCAGAACATGTTAAGCACTGTAAGTGTACACCATACTAAAGACATTAAAACTATTAAAGTTCCTCTTGCATGTCAAGACAAAAGCACATTTCTAAACAAACTTCTACAATAGATCATCTTGCTTCTTTAGGTAAACGACATACTAGTGTAAAATATCCCAGAAAACATATTAAAGGATCAGTTAATTATTTTCTGCAAGTGCCAAAAATAAGTTAAACTGTATACCAAAAAAAACCAAACCAAACAAACAAACAAACAACCCCTGTTTCTTAAGTACTCCTGAGCACAAGTTTCCAAATTACTTCAAACCAACCTGAGTCATTCTCTTACAGCTTAGTAAAAAAAATCTGTGGCCACAAGGAAGGCCAAAGCTTTCCAGTCTTGGATTTAAAAATGATAAACTACAACTAAATACTGTAAGGCAAGCTGACACACTGAAATATAGTTTGGGAATTGGTCTCTTTTTGCCATCTCAGCCCAACTCCTGCTGTGTTTTCCTTGTGCCCAGTCCTCAGCCTTGGGAGACTGCAAAGCAAGGCTGGACAGGGGCCATGTCCTTAGCCAGGGCAACCTGAACCCTCCCAGCCTGTGCCTGACAGAGCAACCCACGCTCACCCTTCAAGGAAATGCTGCTTTTCCTGGAGCTCCAGGGCCACAGCCTGCCCTGAGACTGCCAAAAGAGCCTCACAGAACAGTGACCCTCCTTGCTCCTGTAGGTAAAGCTGTGCTAGTAAACTTCAGCATCAACTGATTGCATCAATGCAGCAATAAGTCATAATAAGAAACATCAGCTCTCACGCACTGAGGCCAGCTCAATGGCAATACAGGAAAATATTATACCTGAATATGAAGCACTCAGGTTGAGAAACAAGCCAATGAGTTTACAATGCTTAAAAAGCATTTATCCCAAGCTGTAAACTTGTCTGAAATTTATACTGAGAAAATCACTCTCAAACACACCTTTTTTAATTTCCTGTTCCAAAAGTTAGGCTCAAACACAATTTGACTTTTGCAGAAATCTGAAAAATCAGAAAATACCACTGTGAAGAACCCAAATGGTCACTGAATAATAAACTGGTTTGAAATTAATTCATAAGGTCGCCTGCAATCCAGGCATTTCCTGTTCTATGAGGGAGAAGTACGAGAGCAGTTTGGCAAGAAAGGGAGGACAAGAAAAATGGCTTTGGATAGAATCAATTTCTATAGCAGAAAGTTATAGGTAAGTAGATTAATGCAGTTCTAGTGCAGCTTTGCAATGAGAAGAAAAATAATTCTTGCTTGCAAGAAGTTCAAGGACATGAAGTAAGCCACAGAAATTTGTTGCTGAAAACAAGTGTTTTATTCCTGCACCTGCACTATTGTCTTGCCAGATACACAGACTTGGCCAGGCAGATGTCTTGCCTATTGTGCCAATTTGGTAACCTAGCTACGGTATCAGAGATCCATGTAAAAGACAAAGGGAAATACTGCTTTTTCCACCGGAAAAAAGAATTGGGTATGTTAATAGAAGCAGTGGTATTGAAGTAAGCAGTTCTGGCTTTTTTCAAAAATATATCAGAAATAGACAAAATAATCTACAAAACAGGGTTTATGCGTTCCCTACTTTCTGCACGTAGAAGAAAGTTCTGAGAAAGTTGCTTCAGGAATATGCCAGATGGATCAATTTTATTTGGGGTTGTAACCCAGGTTACACATCAGAAAAGAGTCAACAACTGGGTATATAAGTCAGCTTGTAACATACAGGTTGTCCCCACATTCTGGTGACAATCCACATCAATCATGAACCACATCTGACCCCTAGACTGAACTTGTATACAAATTAAATTCATCATTCCTTGCTTGAGCTCAGTTCAGATATGGTTTGCTCTTGTGGTCAAGGATTGGGTAGAAAGTTGTATGTTAATAAAAAGAATTACTTTCTTTACTTACCCATCAGAACCACTCAACTAAGGGGACTAAACTGCAAATAAGCTGGTTTGCACCACAGATAACGCCTATCAGGCAGAAACACAGGAGTAAAGGCAAATATTCTCCATCTCAACAAAAATCCTTGTGAGGAAAATGATAGCCTTTTCTATAGTTCTTTGGAACACAATACCGGAAGAGGATTTCAATCCTGGTAATAGCTTGTCACCTTGATGGTGAACAGAAATGCAGAAAAGTACTAAAGTTTCAGGAAGAAGAGGACACCTGACCCTGTGGAGCTTAAAACAGTTTTCCACCCATACAAAATTTCTCTAAATTAAGAGTTTCATATAATGCCAAAAAAAAAAAACCAACTGAGTTTATAGAACGCTTTCTTTACAATAGTTGTCATCTTTATCCATTGTTAACTGACACTTAAAACAACTCTTCCTCACATGGTCTTTTCACTGTTTATTTACAGTGCCTCTGTAAACAAGGAAATCATCAGTTTGAAACTGTAGTAGCAGTAGTAACACAAATGGCTTGTATCACACCATGGTCAATTTGATTATTGTCAAGAAATATCAAGTTTTCCTGACTGATCGAGTAAATCAATTAAAAAGGTTTCACAATTACTTTGGGACAATTCTGCTAGCCCAGATAATGCAGCACTTCCAAAATCATGTCAAAAGGCTTCTTCAAAAATGAGAATAAAGCAGCAGTTTACACTGTAAATATATTCAATTTACAAAGTAGAAATATGACCACTAATCAGGTCTCTCAGGTTCAGTGTACTTAACCAGTGCCACCTTTACAAGCTCTCCTCCCAGCATACCACTTGATTTTGACACAGTTGCTTTCAGAACTGCTAAAGACCTTAATGAATTACAGAAATGTCAATAACTGTAGGCACTAATCGGTCAGTTAGGACCATGAATTTTCACAGTTCTCAAGCAGTTATCAGTTTCTGCCATTCCTTATGTAAGTTCTTATTCCAAATATTATGTATTTTCTTTACTGACACTAAAAAAATGAGATTTCATTTCTCAATTCTCAGTATTTCATTCATGAGCCCTTTTTATGCAGTGATTCCACACCTGACAGCAGGCCCTAAAGCAATCATACACCCTAAACAATTACAACAACTCATAAAAATAAGCAGTGCATAAAATGTAACAGAAGAACATTACCTTACAATACTTGACACCCTCAGGGGATCCATTTTCCTTTCACAAACACATAGTTCCCTTTGACATTAATGGGAGCTACATGAATAAGAAAAAAAAAGCAATAGATGCTTTGCTTGAAAAACACATTTGTGCCAAGTGGGTATTGGCAACCTGTTTAGTCCAGGTGATTGGTGGGGGGCCTGCCCAGAGATATTTACCTGCAGGCTGCTGATTCATATTCCAAACAGCTGAAAACCACAAGTGCCATTACTGCTCTGAGGATCACTTGCTGATTTATTGTTTTGGTGCTTTTCATTCACTTTTAAGGAAGAGCATTAACTGGGGTATGTTCTGTAAAGTGTTCCTTCCAGTGTGCTTAAACACACTGGTACATCTCAGTGTTAATTATAGCAAAACAATTTGTACAGCACTGGAACAATTCTCTGCCATTGGGAAATATGCAGTAAATTAGAGATAAACTTTTAAGTTTCCAGATCTCAGCACAGTTATACACAATTAGATGCAGTTCATTAAAAAAAAAAAAAAGTCAGAACTGCTTTGTATTTTGTATTTTCCTTCATGTTCTAGAAAATAATTATGCAAGAACAGAGATAAGTAAGAAAAACAAACAGATTATACCTTTGGCATCAACTGTGAAAAACTACAGTATCTATACCTATGATACATATCCATATAATTATATTTATATCTATTTGGTCACAGAATTATACAGACCAGCCATCTCATAATATCCTTCTATGGCAGAGTTATGAAGCAAGTATTTTGAGTTCATCTGTTAAATTTCAGCCTGAATTTCTGATGTGGAACCAAATGCAATAGCTTTGTGAATGTAAGGCAATATCAGCAGCCGCCAAAAACCCAAACAAAAACAAACAAATAAGTTAAAAAACCAACCAAACAAACCCAAGGAAAATCAGAAGGCACAAGAAATGTGTGGTTATCTAATAAGCCTCAAAAACTCACCCACTTTCACAAAAAAAAAAAAATTCTTATGCCCTGCTCACACATCCTTAGCCCTCCTGTCAACCTTCCCTTTTCTAACTGTTCTCCCATAGTTCAATTTTTGTTTTCCTCATTGATGCCTGGAAATGTAAGGTGGCTTTCAGTCACCTCTGTATATTCCACATCCTCTGCCATTAGCTTTGCTAATTAGTATAGTAGTATTTTCTGGTTCTTTCCAGATCATTAATTTTTAATAATCCAACCAAATCAGGATTTGTATCTAGATCACATTTTCTTATTACTGAATGAAGCACCATCGCTAACTCTGGTTGTCACAGTCACACCACAATTTCTGTAGGCCTTTAAAGTGGAAACGCAGAGGCTGCTTAAGATTTCCATGGTTCTAAAGGACTTTTTCAGACACCTGATTGCCTAACCATACCTTGTGCTTTATCTTGTGTTAATAAAACAGCTTTCCTCTGAAATGGAGATCAATTCTGCCCATATCACAAGACTTCTTTTTGGTTTTGTCATGAATCTTATCAGCAGGATGCTCAGATGAAGCCATTCTGCCATGTAAGTACATTTGTCTCTTAGAAAACTGACAAAAATCTTTCCACTATCTGAGATTAAATTTCTTAACACCACTAAAACCAGTTGCTGATCCCTACATGAAAACACACAGGACTCTCTGACAAAAAGAAAGGAAAAAATCATCTTCTACAATTTGGCATCTGGGACAGCAGAGAAACCTAAATGTCCCTGTTACGGACAGAAACCTAAATTACTATTTAACAGAATAACTCTCTAATTTCACCATCTGCACTTGAATTTACTCCATATCAAGATACTATCACACACAGGTAATATCCATTTCTTGTCACTAGCTCCTACCATACAGTTAAAGAGCCATGACCACATATCTACTACAACAGAAGTTTGGTGGGCTTGAGGAGGGAGGTTTTTGGGAATTGATGCTCCATCCTATTGGCTCTTTACAGCAAATAGCAAAGCTTAAATCTCTAACGGGTTTGAACTGAAAACATTCAGTGTCTGTTCTGAAAGCATGCAAATATACCCTTGTCATTTAAGGCATCAGTGGTGACCCATTCTCAGATTCAGCTTGTAAACAGGATTTCATGTATATGCCTTTCTTCCCCTTCTATACGTCTGCTTCCTTCTGCTTTGCATTAGCACAGGAGTCGAACAATGGGACCCTGACCCATGGCAGCTGTTTCCAGTTGTTAACATGAAAGGATCATATCAAATAGAAAGGCAGAATTTGCTCTTTTTCCTACTCTAGGTATTGTGGACCCCAGAGCTGGACAGAGCTCTGCAGGTGGGGTCTGACAGAGCAGAGGGGCAGAATCCCCTCCTTGCCCTGCTGCCCGCGGTGCTCTGGAGGCAGCCCAGGACACCTTTGTCCCTCAGTGCTGTGAGTGCTCATGGCCGAGCTGTGCTGAGCTTCTCCTCCCCCAGCACGCCAAGGGCTTCTCCTCAGGGCTGCTCTTCACCCCCTTCTCTGCCCAGCTCTGCTTGGGATTGCCTGACCCAGGTGCAGGACCTTGTCCTTGGCCTCCTTAAACCTCATGAGGGCCACATGGGGCCACCCCTCCAGCCTGTCCAGGTCCCTCAGGATGACATCCCTTCCCTCCAGCACGCTGACCACACCACACAGCTCAGTGCCTCCCCTCCAGCCTGTCCAGGTCCCTCAGGACGGCATCCCTTCCCTCCAGTACACTGACCACACCACACAGCTCAGTGCCACCCCTCCAGCCTGTCCAGGTCCCTCAGGACGGCCTTCCTTCCCTCCAGCATGCTGATCACACCACACAGCTCAGTGCCATTGACAAACTGCCTGAAAGTGCTGTCCATCCCACTGTCCGTGGGGCAAAGAAAGATGCTAAACAGTGCTGGTCCCAATACAACCCCAGAGCAACACCATTCATCACTGGTCTCTGTTTGGCCACAACTGTTGACCACAAATCTGTGTTAAGGAAGTTCCCTGTCCAGCCATCCAGGAGCCACTGTCACACTCCCACCACCTGAGCAGGGACCAAAGCTACACACCCCACTCACACAATCAGACCACGTTTCCTCTCTGGCTTGACACCAGGTTTCCAACAGGAACACAGACATCCAGATAATTAAAATAATTTAATCATACTGTAATAATTAAATAATAAAACAACAAAACAGCTCTGGCTGGTACTTCCAAGAAGAGATTCTGAACAAAGGAACCCCTGGGCTCTTATACCACCACAGTCTAAGCAAGGGGAGGTCTGGGGCTTGTGGGCTCCTGCCCCTCTCCCCAGGGTCTGCTCTCCTGGCTGCCACACAGGTGCCCAGCACCTCACGGCCCCTTGCCTCAGGCTCCTGCCCCCAGAGCTCAGCCTGTGGCTCACACACTGAGCTACCTGCACTGAATGTGTTCCTCAACATCTGAGTGGTTCATCTGTCAAATCCATATCTTTCTATTTGAAAGATAAGGATGTCATGTGGGACGAGATATCAGCTGACATAAAAAACTCAGAACTGTAAATAAATTCACTGTCCTTCATCACAGTAAGGCAACTCTTGACCTTTTAAAAAGTTAACTGTGCTACCTCTAGTTGCCCACTACAACAAAGAATTCTGCAATATTTTGAAATTGAAAAACACTTAGGGATAACACACAGTTGTAATCTCAGAGCTGGAATCTTTACTTTGCAAGCAGTTTTTGAAATGTACATTTTTATATTGTCACCTTGACCTTCTCACCCATTGTCTGCCCATTAAGTAACTTCAGTAAGGATTATTTTTATCACATCCCTCTAAACAGATACTTCTCTAGCAATCATAGTAAGAAGAAAAGATCCTGCACCATAAAGAAGGCCTTATCCCATTCTCACATCAATATCAAGTACAAGGCTAAAAGGATTTTTGATATCCGGGCAAAAACAGTTATAGATTTGAAGTCAAGTTTCTACAATCCATAAACTAGAATGTTAATTAACATTTGCAGGTTCAGAGACGAAAAATGCAGTTAATGGGCAATCTTTTAAATGAAGGGAGATCAACAAGCTTCAAAGCACAGCAAAATAACAGCTTTGCTCTGTTTATCCACTCCTCACACAAACATCCGCAGAAATATGTCAAAATAGTATCAGATTTAAGAGTAACATGAACCATCTAAATAATTGCACTAGGCTGTGCACAAGTATTCTGTAGCTCTGTAAATCATTTCCTGCAATGATATACCCCTGCCTGGATGCTCAGCCTCTCTGAGAAGAGCTCACTATTCAGTTATTAAAACACACTAGACTGAGACAAGACAGACGAGAGCTGTCTCACACCTATTAGAACTCTGTAATGACTTTAATTATGGCCCAGATTTCCTAATGACTTTGGGTACCTCCTAATAAAATGAAGATGATGTATTGATTTCAGCCACCAAGGACTTTGCAATTACGGATTTTTTTTCCTAGAATGAAGAAGGGAAAAAAATGCAAAGGGTGATTCACTGGGCCACAAAGAATCGTTCTCAAAAAAAAAAAAAAAAAAATCAAGTTTTCCCCTCTTCCCTTGTGGAAAAGAATGAAAAATAAAACCATTATTCTGTATTTCAATGCCTGCAGCACATGCTTTTACAAGGTAATCCCTTGTGTGCAGAGACGTTTTATTACACAAGAAACATTCCAGAAAAGAGCAAGAAAATCCAGTGAAACTAAAGGGTCACAGTAGGGTAACTTTTATTGGGCACATTCTTTACATCTTTAGGGCACTGAAGCAGTTAATGTTTTAGGAACCCTTCAGTCCTGTCATTATTTACAGGAACTCATCTCCCTAGCACTGCAAACCCCAGGAGAAGCAACAATCAAGTCCATGACCCTCTAAGATAAGAAAGCACACATCTGATACCACCCAGATGCAGATAACCTTTGGTAAATATTCACAGAGCATCTTTTGACTCCCACGCTGTGATTTTGCTGGACTACAGCAGAAGAATATAAGGCATCGTGTGTTCAGGGATAAATTAAACAATTTTTCTTGCACATAAATGGGGGATTCATCCCTTTCTGCTACTGCTGAATGAAAGCAGAAATCACCACAGTGAGAAGATGAGATTTTTAGTAGACATAAACCCCAAATCTAGCTGTGTAGATCTGCACAGGTGTTCCACATTCAATGATTGATATTATGTTGCCAAGATACATAAGCTGCAAAATTTACAGGCAATTCTTTTTCTAGTTTTTGTTTGAGTTACAAAACCAAAATACAACAGTAACAAAAAAAAATCCCAAATACAAAGAAACAAAGAAAGCAAAAAAATGAGCTGGAAATAAATGGGAGATTATATAATAAATATATTATAAATAAATAAATTTTATTATATTATTATATTGTTATATTATTATTAAATATATTATAAATAAATAACTATCACTGCAGTCACTGCTGATAAAATGTTTAGATCACTGAGCCACTATTAGAGTGATACTAAATATTGAGAAAGGTAGGATGGCCATAAAAGCAAACTGGCTTAGCTGGGGAGTTAAAGCTATTCACAGCCAAGCACAAGGCCAGACATTTGGTAAAGGAATTCAGAACTGGAAAAGCAGTATCCTGAAAAGAAGTATCTAAAAACTATTCAAGTAACATATTGGGCAAACATCTGCATTTCAGGATTCTGGCCACATGCGGGGAGAGACTGGGACAGGTGAACACATCTCAAAACCAGAGCTGAGGTCTGGCTGTATCACAGTATCACCAACTTCTTTAACCAAGAACGCATTTCTGAAGCTTATTTTAAAGATAAATAAACTACTTACAATCCTGAAAAATAATTTAGACCCTGACTCAACAGCATTTAAATATGCGTCTAAATGCCAATAAATTGCTCTGTAAGACACAGACAAACGTTTTCCTCTTCTAGAGTCCTCAGGCTTATTTCCAGGAATTATCATTTTTAAAGCAAGCAATTTTCTCTAAAATTCAAGCTGGGCATGTTTCTTTCAGACAAAAGAGAACTGCTGGCCACACTCTCAAAAGGCACATTGAGCCCAGAATAAATAGCTTGCAGCTCCAAAGCAAGGTCACACTTTCATCAGTGCAGACCACAGCAATGCCAACAGGTCAATGTACTCTTACTGAAAAATACATCACATTAAAACTCAGTATTTTGAATATTTCTTTTGTCTCCCATGAAAAGTAGAAGTATTTGTCTGCAAACATCTGATGCTGTTAAGATACAGAATTCAATATGAACAGTAAGAACTGTTACTCATACAGCGTTTTTTTTTAATAAGAGGAGCTTTAGTCTTTTTAATTATATATAAACTTATCCAGATATTTTTTGTAATAGGTGTTCTCATTATTTTCACTCACATTAAAGCCCACATGCATAGCTAGCAGAGGAAAATGAGCAGTAAACCCCTACAGAGCTGCAGGCAGGGGACGGGGCAATGCGTTTTCCCCTAAACGTTCATCTGAATGAAGGAAAAAAATCATCCTATTCAGATTGTACAAGTATTTAGATTAGCCTGTTAAAATACACTAACAGAATTTCAACATCATATCTTCAAGGTTAAGTTCTCCATGTCCCCCATGCAGGCTGCGGTGGGTTGACCTTGCCTGGATTCCAGGTGCCCAACAAAGACATTCTATCACTTCCCTCCTCAGATGGACAAGGAAGAAAATAAAGCAAAATGCTCTTAGGACAAGATAAGGGCAGGAGAGACCACTCACCACTTTGCCTCCCATGGGCAAAGCAGACGTGACTTGGGGAAATTAATTCAATTTATTACCAATAAAATCAGAGCAGGATAATGAGAAATAAATCATAAATCTTATCACACTTTTTGCCCATCCCTCCCTTTTTCAAGAGTTTAACTTCACTCTCAAGTTCTCTACTTCCCAGCAGGGCAGGGGAACAGGAATGGAGGCCACAGTCAGTTCATCACACAGTGTTTCTGCTGCTGCTTCCTCCTCAGGGGGAGGACTCCCCACAGCCTTGCCCTGGTCCAGGATGAGGCCTCTCCCATGGGAGACAGTTCTCCATGAATTTATACAATGTGAATCTCCTGCATGGACTGCACTTCAGCAACTGCTCCAGCGTGGATTGCTTCCACAGGATTCTGCACTTCAAGAGCAGCCTGCTCCAGGGTGGTGCCCTTGTGGGGTCACAAGTCCTGCCACAAATCCTGCTGCAGTGTGGGCTCCTCTCTCCACAAGACCACAGGTCCTCTGAGGGCCCTGCTCCAGAGTGGGCTTCTCACAGCCTCCTTTGGGCATCCTCCTGCTCTGCCATGGCCTCCTGCAGGGGCTGCAGGTGGATCTCTGCTCCCTCATGGAGCTCCAGGGGTTGCAGGGGAACCTCAGCTCCAGTGCCTGGAGCAGCTCCTGCCCCTCCTTCTGCACTGACCTGGGGGTCTGCAGGGAATTGTTGCTCCCACATGTTCCCACTCTTCTTTCCTCTGGCTGCTTTCTTAACTGTGTTGTCACAGAGGTGCTGCTACCACACTGATGGGCTCTGCCTTGGCCCTAGCTCTGTCTTGGAGCTGGCAGACACTGGCTCTGCCAGATGCAGGTGAAGCCTCAAGGAGCTGCTCACAGACAACACCTCTGTAGCCACTCCTGCTATCAGAACGTGGCCATGCAGAGCCAGCACACACCTAAATTCTAATGTGCACAGCCCAGAGCTAGGAAACAGTGACTTTGTGAGACCTTAGTTAATTAGGTTACAGAATAAGCCATCCTGCTCCAGGGGGGGCTTCTCAGAATTTTGTCAGAAGGTGCAAAACACAACGAAAAAGAAAATATTTAATTAACATTTCATGCTTCAATTATAGTCATTATTTTACTAGGAGAAATATTATGAATACGTACAGTGCTCTAAAAGTATTCTTGGTTTGTAACTAAAGAAGTTATTTTCAAGATTTATAAAAAACCAATGAAATACAGACACTTTTTATTTGAGATCTTTCATATAGGCATTTTAAACTTAAAAATATTTTAGATATTTAAACAACAAAATCCTGCAAAACTCAAGGTCAAATATGGAACATTTCAGTATTTTCCATGTCTCCGAAAGGTGGAAAGGGCACATTTATCTCCAACATATGGATTAGGCTTTTTCTTTCAGTAAGACAGACAAGAGTAACTCAGAGCTTAGCCAGAAGAACCCACATCACTTGTACCAAAAGCCTAAAGCAGCAGCATCTGACCCCTCTCTCCTAGAAGGATCTTATTTTTGGTGTCATGAGGGCTGAATGTTTCTAACATTAACTGTGTCATTTCACTACTTCTCTTTATCACTGTATACTGACCATTCAGTATACAGGTCTACAAATAGAAGTATTGATATGCTTAGGGAAAACAGAATTAATCAAATTTTAAGTAAACCATTTTTTGAGCAGTTGAGAAGTTATGTGCTTGCTGAGAGAAGGTTATCCATCTAGTACACAGGTTTTATGAATATAATACCAGAACTCAGTGACTCAGTCCACCTACTTGAAAATAAATAGTTTAGCTACTAATAACTTCTGAAATAAACAAATATATAGGATAATTAGCTCTCCTAGTAATCACAAGTCTGCTTCATATAAGGTCAACCTCAGCCAAATACTAAAAAAGAATATAATAGGTATAGGAAAAACTGATTTTGAAACAGATCAGAAGGGAATATTTGATAAAAAATATTAAAAGTCCCAACCAAAAATACAGTCAACATTTATTCTTATGTTCTATTTTATTTAATAACCTGCTATTAGAGTCTTAGAGTGAAGTCAATCTTTCAGTATCTTGAAATATGTACTTACACTTTCCTGTGGATTTAACTTTTCCTTCAGTGATCTTCTGCTTTCAAAGTCTGGCAGTTTTCAGAAGACTTGTACAGCCCTCTGTGCAAGTATAGTAGAGAGAAGCCTGCAAAAGCAGTTTACTAGGTGCTGGGGCCTCAATCCATGAACGAGAA
>JBBMKD010000013.1:14107603-14127796 GCA_037834095.1 Argya squamiceps
TAGAGTTTTAATAGACCTGGCATGTGATAAAGGTTACAGTCGCATTCAACTGCATTTACTTTCAAACACATTAGTTGGTTTTTCTAAAAAAAGGGTTTTTAAAAAAGAAATATCAGCATCTTTGATTGGCAGAATTGTCACACTGAGAACAGGCTCTAGCACAGGACAAAGAGAAAAATCACCCAAAGAGCTGGAATTACAGGTTTTCAGTGCTTCAGAAAAAATAAAAAATTATGCCCTGTTTTTTCACTAGGTAGGATGGCAAATAGGTTTTATTTGCTGTATTACAATTATTTTTATTTACCAAAATCAATCTCCAGATAGCTGCATTGATCCTGCTACACTTGAGGCCATTTAATCTAAGGAAAACTGTTGTTAAGAAAAATGTTTTAAAAAAAGCCAACAATAGCAGCAAAGGGCATCTTGGGAAGGTTTAATGAGATTTTTCTGTTCAGTGCAAGTTTAACATTCCCACAGAACAGATCAATACCACTTTTTTCTCCCAGATACGTTGGGGAGCATCCTGCACTTGAACCCATCCAGGAAGATCAATTCCCCCTGGCACTTTTGATTCTTTCTCACTGCTCTGCAGCAGAGTATTGGCCACACAGCTGGCAGGAGTGCCAGAGACAGGACAGGTATCTGCAGCATCCCACTCATTCCCAGTCATGGTCAAAAAGGAGTTATTTCTGGAGAAGGGAATGCTATGCAGTCCAGCCTGGAAAGTGTGTCTTCTGTACTTTATTCCCCCACACATAAATATCAATGGATAGATGAGAATCTTATCTGGTAGTGCTGGCAGCTGTTCTCCAATCAAAAGTAGAGCACAGCTTTGAGAGGGCTTCTAACTCTTTGCAATGTCAAAAATCTAATTTAGTTAGGGCAGCAAAATATTCAAGGATGAAATTGTGCTGTTCTCCATCCAGTCACTTAATGTCTCCTGGCTACTTTTAAATTTCCTTTGAAGTTTTTCATTCTCATTTTCCCATTTCACTTTACCCTTTTCAACCACTCACACTTATTCAGGACACAGTGTGGGAATTAATTTCTTTTTCCATTTCTTTACTTGTAAACATAGCCTTCCTGAGTTTATAAACAAAGTTGGCCAAAATTATAGGAGACTTCAACTATTTGGTGTCTCTTCTTGTTTCAAAAGTAGACCCTCTCATAATTCTGTAATTCATAATAAAAACTGTCCATGCAAAAAACAGGTTAAAAGGACTAGGGTTAAAGCCACCCACAAAAGTGGCTTCTCACTTGAATGCAGAGCTTGGGATTTGGTACACAGCAGAAAAACCTTTTATTTTATTTTTTGAAAAGAGAGAAAGTACTCTGAAGTGAATTGATTGTCCTTGATCTTTTCCACCCACACAGCCCTTCTTCTCTTTTCTCTTGTTTTCAGTTCTCATTTCCATGCTGTATCGATACAAAGTGTGTGAAGCTGATCCTTCTCCACTCACATATGTACTGCTGTCCCAAACTCCTAAAAAACCCAAAAAACAAAAAAGACCACCAGAACAGTAGCACAGGCATGACCTTAAAAGCTTCTGGCTCCCCTGCCATGGCCACAGACAGCAGAATGCTGCTAACCCTGTCTGCCCACTGCTTGTGAGATCTCCTTGAGATAAATATCGTTTCTTTATCCAAACCATACAGAAAATGCAGTGATAGAAATGAGTATAAACAAATACCAGCTGAATTCATAGCTGGTTTTTAATGAAGATGCTTAAAACTCAGTCCTAAGAGGTTTTGCACTGTCAAGGATAAAAGCAAAGAATGAAACAAACCACACATAACAGGACTGATTTAAAACTATCCACGTACTCAAGCCATTCTCCATATATCTTTATTCTCATTTCCATGATATTTTCAGAGACAACAAAAATGGCATTAAATACTCTTAGAATAAAATAGCTCCCTGCAAACCCTCTTCCCCATCTCCATTTGTGCCAAAACTGCTACTCCTATTACAGTTCATACTCAGTGTTAATTGCAGTTGTAATGGCACAGGTCAGTATTGATCCATCAACCCATCTACCCAGCAAGACTTCACAAGCTTATTCTCGTTCATACAGAATATTGAACAGTATTAAGAGCTATTGACAAGTGAAAACAGGGTCAAGGACTATGTCTCAGGTACTCCCTGCAATATTCTCCCACCACAGGCATTCCAATAAGCTTTTGGACTGGGCAGCAGAACAAGTCTAGAAGAGATCCAAAACTGCAGAGCTTCCCAAATTTTACTGATTAGACACTAATTGTGAAACATTTGCAGTGTTTGAAAATGCAACTCTTCCCAACAGAAGAAACAAACCAAGAAATCCATCCCTCCACAGGACTCTCCTCACCACAGGGTGCAAAAGCAGCAGCTCCATCCTTGGATGTCCCATCACATCCTTTGGATTGGCATATGCCAAATTATTACTGGTTCATGATTCAGTACAACTCCTAGGGTGCATGCATCAATGACTCCTTACCTATGCCAGAATTCCTGTCAGGAGCCAAAGGTTGAAAACTTTTGGAGAGGTGAAAAGCAAATGACTTCCTGGAAGCCATGGGAAATCTTCATCCTGGAATCTGAACCAGATCAAAGCCCTTATGCTCTATATTCATGAACTATTTATTCCTATGATTAGAAACACCTCAAAGGGACCTGCTTGCTGGAAAGGTGCTCCTTACGTCAGACAGGGTGTCAGAAGTAGGTCACTCTAAACAGACATTTATTTTAGAAGTACATAATTCAAACAATTCAACAGCACCTAACACAGATTAGTGCTTTGGTATATATTTCATACGTAGTTGCTTATGTTCAAGCTGGTGGCTCCCAAAGGCTTTTAAAAGATTAAATACTAAGCCAAAAACTAACCAGAATGGGGCCCAGGAAGTCTCAGAAACTAAGAGCTTTCAGAAGCTTTGGAAAGATTTTCCTACCATTCTCTCTCTTATCCTGCAGGATTTAAAACCCTCCTACTGTAAAGAAAAAAGATAATGAAATCCAAGGGATGAAATCCACAGTACCTGGTTGGTGGTGACATCTATATATAACTAAAAGTTTAAAACTTCAGGATTAAAATTACTCCACATGAAAAAAAAAAAAGCAATTTAAACATTATTGGTCAGGATACAAAAAACTGATCAGCCTTGCTGCCATACAGAGTCTTATTTCATTTTTTCCACAATATTTTGAGATAAATACTACTTTCCCTCCTGTTATGACTATTTACTGCCGTGCAGGGCTGAGGCATTCCCACCAAAAGGCAGAAAACTGACTTTACCTGCAGATTTCCCCATCTCCTTCCAACTCCTCTTTCTGCTGGTAGTGGTTTGCCACTTCTTCTCCCAAGCCCTGGAGCCCCCATACAGCACCCCCAGAGCTGGGAGCCATGGCCCACCCTGCTCACCCCCACTGTCCAGCTGTGGGGCTTTCAGAGCAGAGACACCAACAGCAATGAGGAAGGACCTGGGAAAACATTGATGTTCAAGTGTAGGACAGCACAGTGAGCACTGGGGTGGCCCTGCCCAGGCATGGGGGCTAGAGGGTGACACTGAAATCAGCTGGAAAATAAGCTTCCTAACACAATTTGAAGCATTAGAAAGCAGATATTGTTTATCAGCACTAGATGCACCAAAGGATCAGATGTGTGTGGTGAAAATTTTCAACAGATTATTTATTCCGTCAGGATCATGTGTATTCATTCCAAAGTATTTCCTAGCTCATACTTATACAAGGCTATTGCTGGAAGCCAATTCCAGAGTGGTGAAACAGCAGGGGGGACTGAGGGGAGAAGGGGTGACACAGCTGGCTGGAGTCAGGCTGCAGCCCACAGCTCACTGGCCACACTGACCCCAAGAACACCAACATCACTGGATGTGGCCATCCAAAAAACCCACCTGTCTCCCAAGGAGAGCTGTAGAATACAAGTCCAACCAACTCCTTCAGCAAAGCACAGGTCACACAGCCAAGACCTTTTCTGCTGGGGCCATGCAGTTTGGGGTGCTCAAATGGAGATGTAAGCTAAAGGAACCAAAAAAGCCTGGAATGCTCTGACTGACAACCTGACTCTGACAGGAAACAAAGCAAGCAGTTTTTGGGTTGAGCACTGATTAAGCAATAGGGGAACAATAATAATTATTGAAAGATACAATCAGGAGTACCAAGAAAAAAAATTACATTTGGAGCTTTCTTATGCGTAGGGTTTTGTGCAAATTGCTTTCAAATAAATAAGTTTTGTTAGTGGAAGGAACTTCATCACCACTTTTTCATTTCCCTCTTTAAGATGAAGAATATGCAAGGTGTTTTATGTTGATTAACTAGATAGATTAAAAATAGCTTGGTTTTGGCTTGTTTAATTTATTTTCCTGGTTAAAAATAAAAGTGAAAAAACAATTAAAACCTGAAAACAAATATTTTTAAAAAAATCCCCACACCATAGTTAGGAAGTTAGGAATAATTCAGCCACTGATAAAATAGGATGTAAAAAGAAAAAAAAAAAAGGAAAGAAAAAAGAAAGGAAAAAAAAGTCTTTTTATTACAACCTTCCACAGTAGTGGCAGCAGGGAAAGAAAATGCAACTGATCTTTATCCTCCTGCTTAAGCTAGGGCACTAATGAGGTGTGGCTATAACATAAAAAATGTGTGGGAAGTGGCTTATACTACACAAACCCCTTGTAGCTTTCAGTTAAGCATCTTCTTCTGCTCTCATTAGCAGCCCAAACATATGGACAGTGGTCTTAGAAGAAAAATAAATGCTGGAGTAGATTGAACATATTGAACAAATCCTCCGAGTTTGTAAGTCCCCAGCATTCTCTTCCCTCCAGATGCTACCCAGGATTTTTAAAAATTAAGTTACATAAAAATGCTTTCATTCCAAGGAAATGGAATTTCATTTCATCCCATTCAGACAACTTAATAACTATACAGATTACTGTACCTCATGTTGCATAGGAAACCACTTTAGAAAAAAATGAAATCTTTTCAATAAAAGAAGGAAGAAAATGCATTCCAATAGATTTACATTTGCAGCAGATTTGCATCTGCTGCTGTAGCAAAGTGTCACTGGTAGAAGCAGAATTTAGATAAAATACCTCTTTATAAAATGAGTATCATACCCATTTACAACAGGAAAAACTTAATAAATCAAGACTGAAAAAATTATTATTCATTCAAAAGAAGCCACATGGTAGGATGTGTAAAGATAATCTTGACATGAATGCAGTTATCTTCTGTGGGATAATTTATATGATTTCCTTTCATGGAAGACCCATCAACAAGGTATAACAAAACCCATAATTAATCTGAAAACAAGAATGCAACATTAAGCTTCCCAGCACCTCAAGTTTTCTAATGAATGAAATATTTCCTGCTGTCTTTCATCAGAAGAGTAATCTAATAAAGTTTTATTAAAATGTACAGTAACAGAACAGATAGGTTTAGAGTACAGCCTCTGTACAGTGTAATGAGGTTTTGGCTCATAAAAATGCTTAGACTTTCATTAAAGAGATCAATGAAGCCAAAAGGAAATTAGTTTAGCAGAAGTACACACGCAGGTTCTGCAGAAGACCATTGTGTGTGAGCGTCAGGATGAACCAGGACATCCTTCACAAAAGACTATAAATGAAGGCAAAGCCACAGTAACAGAGTAACAACACAAGCCTTGACAAAGCACTAAGGGGCAGCCCCAAACTTAGCCATAACTTCTGAGTGGAACACATTTAAGCAAGTTCAAAGAGAAACGCAGAGTGCAAGAACAAGCAGAGCATTGCACAGCCATGGCATCACCAGAAGGTGCAGTGGAGGATTAATGGAGGGAGGGTTTGCTTCCATATAGGGATGTCTTGCACAGAGACAAGGATTATATTTAAACTCTTCTACACATCCAGTCCTGAGACAGGTTTATGTGTTTTAAACTGGGTGTACAGCACTGCATTGCTCTACAACAATATATATAGCTCATATCACAAGGAGACATACTGAAAACCAAACCAAGTCTAGGACTTGGAAATGTTTGTATTTTCATTCCCGTTGCAATGATATATAAAAATTGCTGTTAAAGTTTTGTAGGCAGAAGACATAAATTTTTAGCAGTAAATATTACTAAACAAGTAATAACAGTCATGTTGTAACAGCTAGAAATCCCTTGTAGATCCAAAATATGCTTTCATCTTGTGCCCACTGCAAATTTCTGAGGTCACTAAGTACCTCTCTTACTCTTCCCACTGAAGCAACCCCAGCTGTCCTCCAACTGTTTTCTCCAAAAGTGTCTGGCAATAACATTGACAGTTATTGTTTAGCTTTTATTGCACCCTTTGGAACTAAGGAGCACAATATGTATTTACACATACACAGAGAGAAAAATACAGTTATCAGATTCCTTTAGGCTTTCATTGAGCTGGTTGTACCTGTTCACTTGTTTTTTTATTTAATGGTCCTACAGATATAAATATACTTTTCTAAATAACTTACTGGGATGCTCCCCACTACCCAAAATAAAATAAACACAGTAAGTTAAAATTTAGATCTGTTTTATAGGCAGTGCTTGCAAGAACATTGAGAATAGCCACTCTTAAATAATCAAACATGATTAATAATCCCCAAAAGGAAGTTACTGGACAAAGTCCACTTTGGAATAGTCACCAAGAAAAAAAAAATATTCCTGTAAGCAAATATAACTTCTGAAATCCAAACATTGCGGAGGAAACTAGCTAAACATAAATCTAATCTAATCTGAGATAGACAAGCTTAGGGTATTACCAAGCAGCAGCAGGAAAACATTGACCTTTCAGCTGTATCCTTCTTCCAATCCATCCATTTTTCAAAACTGTAGGCAACAGTTTTTTAAAATTGCAACACCAAATCAAAATGAGAGTCATAATCTGCAATGTAATTAAGCATTTATTGATTCTCCCAGTCTTGGTATGTGTTATCTAGAGTAAAAGTGGGACAAATAGCTTCAAGCGCTCTTACAGCTATCAGTAAGACTGCTGATCACAATTAGTTTCCTTCTGATCATAGCAAGATTTAAAAGACATGTACCCGTAGTCACAATACAAGGAGAGGTAGCATCCATGATAGGTAACAGACCTTTAAGAAGATTACTCCTATTCAAACTGTTCACACAATGTTTATGCGGATAGCTTAAGGGATAACAGATCTACTGAGCAAAAAGGTTTCCAACTAAAAGTGTGTATGTATACCAGGTTTTGGAATAGCTGTGTTTGGGGTTCCAGCCCCAGTGGCCCACAGCAAACTCCTGGCTGCCGTTAGCCAGGCAATTCCCAGCAGAGAGAAGTCTGCAATCTGAGAATGAATGACATTCAGAGGATTGTGTGAAGTCCATGAGTTGTACCAGGCTTGCAAGACACATAACTCTTCAGCTGGATGTGTTCCACTAAGCCACTTCATCAGCCTACTGCACTCTCTGGATAAAACAAAGTGTTTGGCTGGCCCTGTTCCCTGAGACATAAACAGAGACAGCACCATTAAGTCACCTGCTCCTGCCTCCCTGCAAACCAGGCAGCCACTGGGACACTCCACAGGCACCATCCACAGCCCGATGGGGCCAGAGGCACAGGGGGGAACCAAAGCCCCGGGGCAGAGCTGTGGGGCCAGCAGCAGGAAAGGGAGGTGGCTATAAGCAAGCAAAACTAGAAAGCCAGATGTGAGACACTGTGGAGAGACTTAAAAACCACAGAAAAGTGCAGGTAAAAAATGAAATCTTAGCCTGGGATAATATGGTCAGCTTCATTCTCTCCTGATGCATCCCAAGTCACTGCCAGACAAGTTTCTGGTCAGTCATCCACTGCCTGGGAAAGGGAGTTTTGTAGCAGCTGACTAAGAGTGACTGCTCATCAGTATTAACTGCCTATTCCTAAATGGTTTCATCCAGGAAGACAGAGCCAGGATGATTACTGCTGCCCATAAAGATCTATTGAAAAGGGAAGAACAACCAGGGAGGAGAGCCAAAAATAGATTCAAGATTGGCAAGTTCAATCTGGAAGTGAAGACCGATAACCAGTGAAGGGAAGGAGGGTTTCAACAATCAGAATAGGGAAGCCAGGGGAAGATGTGCACATGAGCAAGTAACAGGAACCTCTTAACAGCTCCAGATGTAACAGCTGCTTACAGTGGCAGGGGATTGTGTTTCAGGGTCTGGAGGATCCCTTCAGCAGAGACAGAGTCAGGCTAGAGCCCGTCCTCCCCCATATCAATAGGACTCTCCCTATCTGCAAGGCAGTTAGAGTTATCCCGGGATTTGCAAACTGGCCACTAAAAGTACCAATCTCAAGAATATTTTTACTCATCAAAAACCTGTTTTGAGAAAAACAGGTCAGTTTAAACAAGACAGTCACATGTTTGGAAAAACAGCTTGTTTTACAACCAGTAATTGATGTAAGTTTTGTTGCGGTCTTAGTTTTGCTATGCTAAAGACTAAGCTGGGTGCCAAAATATTGGGCTTCCTCACAAACCATAATAGTTCCATATTAAAGGCTGTATTGTATTTTAAATTGTCAATTAAGTAGTTTGCTATAGACTGTATTTTTCCTAGAGTTTAAAATGGCTAAAATTATCCTTAATTTATAGAAAGAGTGCAAATCTTTCTCAGCTTTGTGAGCACAAGTGAAATTACTTCAATTTAGACTTTCTTACAGTGTGCACCTGGGCAGCAATATATGCTTACTACAATGCAATTAAGAACATTTTCATAATTACAGTGATTTTACTACAGATTAGTATCTCCAGTATAACACAGCAATGTTCAATTGGGCACACAATGGGAAAAAAAATAAAAGGCTTAAATTTCAGATGAACACATTTAGTAATCCACAACAGCATGCTAAATTATCAATAATATAAGAGATATTCTGCTTTTTCTATTGATTAAGAACACAAGCAGCGATTAATCCAACTAGATATTTGTAGTGGTTTGAAAGCAAAACAAGTGAGAGGCTCCAAGTCAGAAATACAATTTAATAAGAAGAAAAAGAAGGCAAAATAAAATAAAATAAATGCAATAATACAAAAGACCACTGATAGAGTCAGAATACAACCTGAGTGGGATGATGGAAGCAGTCCAGATGAGGGGGTCTTCCTGAAGCAGTGATCCTGTAGAAAGGTCTGGTAGCTCTAATCCTCTGGGAATCCAGTGGGGAAGGGCCCCTGTACGGTCTCAAATCCGAGATTATATCCAGATGAGAATGTTTGGCTCCTCCCCCTGGGCGGAGCATCTCACAATGGGATGATGAGTCACACAGGCGGTCCTTGATGGCCCATTAAAGAGAGAGAACTGCCGGAGGGAGTTATCTATGAGTCATGCAGCAGGCATTTGATGGGCCATTAACAGAAGACACATTAACAGAAGAGAGAAGGGGGACCTGGGAGAACACTGCTTCAGCAATTGGATTCAACAGTTCATGAAGATGGTGATAGAATAGTTTGTGCATATCTTATACTACAACCCAGGACAATACTAGAAAGGACCTGAGAAAAAGTAAAGTGAGACACAGAGTTATATACTATCTGTATATATATACATACAACGTTTCAAGAAAAAATGTGTTTAGGGAGCACAATTACATAAATTTTCTACAGTGCTGCAAGATGTAGCAATTATTCCAGTGCTTGGTACAGAGAAGAGTGGGATAAAGTAATCAGAAAAATATTATGGTTTGAGATATACCCCAAGTAAAACAACATGTTCTCTGACAAAAAAAAAAACAACAAAATAACAAACCACAACCCTGAAAAAAAATGTTTGGAGGTTCACAGCTGTCTACTCACTAAGATTCAGAAATTTAGAATCTTAAAGTCTGTGTTATTGTGCTTTTAGCTAAAATATGGATTAACCCTAAATGAAACAGAGAGGCAGAGGTATTTCCCCTCTCCATTAACCTCTCTGTCACATTAGGTACTGTCCCTTCACACAACGCAGAGCTTCACCAAAACCACCAAGGCCCATCTAGGAATGCATACTATAAACCTGTACTTTTCGGTACCAGAACATTTCATGTAATGAGAGCTCACATCTTCCTCCACTACATCCCTCAGAAGCCAAGGGAATGGACGGAGAACCCTCTGACCCGAGCAGCCCGGACTGCCAGGGCTGCCTGCAGGAAGGAGCACAGGCTGCCCACACCTGGGGAGGCCTGAGGGCAGCGGAGCATCCTCGGGCAGCCCCGAAAGCTGCGGGGCAGCCCGGGGAGTGCCCTGACCTTCACTGCCCTTTCCTGCCCTTCACCTGCCATGGAGCACCCACCCATTCCCCCTTGTGAAAAACAAGGTTCACTTTCTATAGAGATTTTAAGAGACAAGTTTAATAGAAAGTAAGACAAGTAGGAGATAGAAAAAAAGCAAAATACGGCTGGCCACATGACTTGGCATTCAGCCAAGTCCACATCTTGCTGCATCAGAGACATTCTTTAAATATCCTTTCTATTGCATCAGTCTGTTGAATATTCATATTTTTCCCTAAACTATTTTCCATACTCCAGGAATTGTTCTGCATGGTCCCTCCTCGGGTCTGCCTTTTTAGAGCATGTGTGTTTCTTGGCCGTGTCTTTATTATCATCTCCAGGTTGGGCCTTGGTCCATACTTTCTTCAGGTGGTAGATGCTGATAGTTGGTGTATCGATAGCAGGGTCTTCTTTATATGTTCACTGGATGTTATCCCGACCAAACAGACAGTTTAAACATACTATATCAACTACTACCACTATGCCTAGTTTTCTGTACTAATAGCAGAAATAATAACATTATATTCTTAATAAAATGTTATTAGTCATATAGCACACACCTTGCAAAAAACCAACTTTATAATATAGATCTATAACACCCTGCACAGCACTCCTCCCTGCCCAAGCCCCTTTCCAGGGCCAACTGGGCCCCGCTGGGCTCCATTCAGTCCTGCCCCAGCCGGGGCCAAGGGACGGCAGCCCTTCCACTGCACTGCCGAGGGCAGCTGTGCCCTGCCCAGAGCCCTGCGGCCTGCTCGGCCGGGGCTGGGCTGGGCAGGGAGGGGCAGCTCGGGCTGCTCCCACACCCGTGCCCGGCACGGAGCAGCAGCCAGGGCCGAGCTCCAGGGGCCCGCTCCCCGCCACAGGCTGTGCCCGGAGGCCCGGAGGCACCGCACTCCTTCAGCCCTTTGGAAGCAGCACAGCTTCCCCCGGGCTGCCCAACAGTGCTACAGGGTCCAAATGACTGCAGGGGGAAAGGACCGTTTTAACCTCAGCAAATTGATGAATTAATATTTTATATTGCATCTGCATCTTCTGTAAATGGATATACCGAGGTGATAAAGCAGGCAGGCAGGCAGAAAGAAAAATCTTTCACAAAAATCTGGACAGCAAAATAACTTCCTCAAGGCAAATTTAATTAATATTAATTAAAATGAATGCCAAAGAATGTAGGGGGCAGGGAGATTGGTGTGATGGATTGTCACCTCTGAAGAGAACACAAAACTATTTCTTGGTTCAACACACACGGCAGAAGAATTTTATTCAAATTGATTAACCAGTATCTTCTAAGTAGCTTAAGGTTTGTGTCTCCAACCACTTAAGCGAATAGGATTCTTGACATTGATTGCAGTAACCACAGGAATCTGCTTTACAGACTTGCCCACTGCACAACTATAAAACACTGTCGTTCTCAACATTCTTTTATTTGACCAGACATTCCCTAGGTGACATTTTCCACTTACTCTTGGAGAAAAAAATATCTAAAAGTTCTCAACAAAAACAATAAAAATGTTCCTAGTACATACCCTTTGGGCTGAAAATCTCCCTGTAATCTTAATACAGTCAATGAAAAATTAGTACTGAAGGCGATTTTAAGAGATAAGCAAAAACATTTCCCTGTCTCAAGGAAAGATTAGCTTCTTCTTGACATTGCTGACAGATGCTTATTTCACTTGTTCTTTAAAAAGTAACCATGGCAGAAATGCCATATTTCCATGTTCAATATGTGCTGTTTCCCCAGCTCTTTTTTTTTTCCTCCTACCTAACAGAAATCTGATTATTCACCTTAGTTTTGTCTTATCTGGTTGAACTATTCAGCTTATTTCCTTCCTTTTCAGAGTGTCCTGTTCCTGGTCCTGTAAGAAGTTGTGGCTTTCTGTTTTTAGAACAAATAAACCCTCACTCTCATACCTCCTTGGGATACACAGTGAATGGGAAGACAGGAACCTTCTCCCAGCCTAGATCAACACAATTATCTCTGGAGTATGGCCTGCTCTCCCTGACACGTTTCTGACACGAGCCAACAATACCTGCTGTGCAGATTATCCTCTGCACAGGGCACTGGAGCACAGAAAGGCAGTGGGCAATCAAGATGGAGACAATTTTTTAGATTTTTGTTACAAGGGAAAACTACTACAAATAATTTTCTGAATACCTCTAAGTAACGACATTACATTTCATAAACCCCAGTGAGCACTCCTGTATTTAGATGCTAAATGCAGCAGTCTTGGATTCCAAGCACTCAGGCCTTATGGACAGGGAGCACCTTTGCCTTTGCCTGTCATTATTCTTCCAGCCTGATTTGTATGGTGCACCTGAGCAGCAAAGCATGGTCAAGAATTGGTTTGGCTTCAGAGTGAGACATTAGAGAATAAATACATGAAGAATGAAATCTAAAAATAGAAGTCATCTTCTAGAATAAAAAGAGGTTATACATTGTTGGGGTTAGGTGTTTTCTTCCAGTTTGGCCAAGTAGGCCTTATTATCAAAATGGCTCCCAGTGCCTTCCATTTTGTTGTTTACTTCTTATAGGTTAATAAGTTCTAAGTTTGATGTAAGTTCATTGGCTAAAAGTTTAGTTGTCAATCATGTTAGTCAGATTATTATGGGATGTTCAGTTGGGATGATACTTTGTGTTATTTCGCCTGAGGCGATTTTAAGTTCGATTGGTCCCCTGCCTCACCCCATTTTCCCGCCTTTATTTCATTGGTGGCTGTTATCTCTCCTCATTCCCAGTTCTCTTCCCCATTGGTTCCTTGTTAATCCCCAGTTCGACTATATAAGTTGTATGTTACAAGTTTCTGGGTCCCAGTTGGGCCGTAATAAAGTTCCTGTTCTGTTACCCCCAATTGGGTCCCTTCTCTCTTGTCGTTCCTCCTTGCGTTTGCTGAACAGCGTCTGGCATCGCGACCTCAAGGCAACGAACCCTGTGCTTCGCGGGCGTGTTCCTCGTTAGCCGGTGTCCTGGAACACGAGCCCTTTGAGTCCTGACCCAGAGGGCCACTGCCGCAATACATGGCCCATGCCACAAGACAAAGAGATGCAAAAAAGAAATGCCTAAACAATTGAATGACAAGATGGATAAGGTAGCATAATACAAGATAGTAAGCAGAGCAATTATTTTGCTTTTTTTTTTTGTAGTCCAGGGCAAAAAAATGCAGAAAAAATGCAAGTATTATCCTCTGTTCCTTTCATATCATTCAGCTAACAAGTTCTATTATGATAATGCATTACAGCCTACCCCACCACCACTGAATAAAGGCATGTATATATTACTGTCAGCTACCAATCTCAAAGCTTCCAATTCCAGAAACATGAATCCATTTGGACCAAAAAAAGAGTGATCCTGCAGAGTAATAAGTATTAAAATTCTTTGTTGTCTCTGTGCTTACATTGATTTCTTCTAGTTTCCCTCCAGAGGTTTAAGAAATGGTATTTCGCCATGAACGCTTCCAAGCTCAGGCTGCATGCTGGTAGGAATCTGTGCCTACCCTTAGGACTTCCTAGAGAGAGATTCCCAAGATTGATGTAGACACCTACCAAGGTAGAAACATAATAGTATAAATGATAAATGAGGACTATTATATAACCATATCAACCCTTGGAATATAAATTGTGGATTTGACTCTGGATCCGAATCACTTTCCTCTCAAATGCAATCCTGGTTTGCAATCATTTTTTGCAGACTGTACCTTATAATTCAGGTGTATTTCATGCTGAAGGAGGGGTACACAGGGAAAATGTGTTGTCATTGCAGTCAGCCATCCTGCAATAAACCATTCCCCTTCCTCACCAGCCATCCCTACTCTCTTTAATTCAGCATAAACTGTGAAACCTCAGAATAAAGCAGTACCACAGTGATATTCTTTCTGTAGGTTTTGTAACGTGATCAGTTGTGTGCACAATACAAGAAGCAGGACCAAGCAGAGCCTGCACATTCACAGGTCACTCACTCATGAGGTCACTTTCTTGCATGCTCAGCATGGCAACTGCATGTTCATTTATGAAAACTGCACCTCCAGTGATGATGCAGCATGAATTAAAGTATATTTCCATTCAAGGCTCAGTGAACAATCAACAATCTTGCAATGATACTATAGTTCAGAAATTCATGCTGTTTCAAACACCTCAAACCATCTGTGTTCAGAAACATTAGAGCTTTGGTGTTAAAAGTGTTCTTATCAGTAGTTAGTTAATCCCTTGATAAATCTGAGCAGTGAAATTAACAGTGTAGAAACAGAGTCAAAAGAAGCAATGCATAATATTTATTTCAACATATTTCTCTAATAGCTAATTGGACCTTCCTGGACCATGAAGATAATTAGGTTATTTTTTCCTCTCATTTTGTGATATCTCAACTTTTGCATACACTGTGCCTGGGAGAACACAATGTTCCAGCTGAGGGAAAAAAAAAAAACACTGAAGGATGGTAATTAGAGAAAATAGCAATGCAGAGTTGTGACCCATATCATGAACATTAACAAGTACTCAGGAAACAGATCTCACTAGGAGCAACCAGTTAATGATTGTATGAGAAGTGCCTTAAGTTATTCTGCTTGAAAAGGTGCAAGCTACTGAGCAGGGTGCTTGCTGGCAAACTGAAAATAGGATTTGCAGACAGGCCCCCACCCAAACCTCACATCAAGTTTGACATTTACAATTTAATATGTTTGTACATTGAGAGCATACAGAGGAGAAAACTGTTTCAGATACAGGCAGCATGTCTGGTTTAGGAAGTGAAAAAGCTCTAATTTCTTGTTTTCATAAATTGAAGAAAATGCATTTCATTATATGAGTAAGATAACAATAACTTAATATTTTTAAGATGTCTGTGTATTTTTTAGGATATGCATATAGATTTTCCAGGAGACATAAACATGTTCCTCGCAATTTAAATATTTGGATGTTTACCTGTGAAAGTGTTTATGCATTATTCTCATTTAGTCTATGAGTTCATTTACCATCTTTCACATCTTTCTGTAAGTTTATTCTGCAAAACGGAAACGAGAAGGATGATACAGTTTCTTCTGCTTAGTAGTGACCTCAACTCCAGAACATTCAGCTTAGTTATCTTGTACCCACACACATTAATCTCAAAACTTTGTTCAAGGTATAATGCCCAATGACATCCTAATGAGTCAAGACAAGACTTGAGACAAGCAAAGACATCTCCAGATATTTTGTCCATATGAAAGTCAGGCAGCAATTAATTAACTCTTTTTTTCCCCCTTCTTTTCTTTTCTTAGGATTAGCCAGCTGAAATGCCCACAGACAGCACTGCATCTCCCCCACCCAAGGCTGGTTGAGGCAATGGAGAGAGGTGTACTCACATAATTTCACATCAGAAGACTGCCTTCAGCAGAAGGATGTGGCTGGGACATCCCCCATCAGTGGTAGGCCTGAATTCAAGGGGAATCCTTGTAAAGAAAATGGCCAGCAAACCTGGTATTCAGTGCTGTAACATAACACGCCTGATTTTATCTTCTAAAACTTCTAACCTTTATGAAAATTTCAGGAAAAATTTCTGCAGGTATTTTATTCATGCATTAGGATAGAATAGGCTGGACATATAACTACTAAAGGAGAAAGTGGACTGTAAAATTAATATGGGTTTAAAAATTATTTTAAAAGCAACAAATAGATTTAATAATTTTAATAAAGAAAATGCATTTTAGGAGCAACACCTTAAAGGCTAAAAACAAATTAACATGTAGTATGATAGCTATCTGAGTCACACATTTATGATCTTACACAGCACTAAAACACTAACTAGGAGGGAAATGTGGCAACTTAATACAAATTAGAAGAAATGCCTTAATAATTAAGAAATTACATTATTTTATTTGCCATCTATCACAAACAATGCCATCAAATTTATCTCATGTTTTTCCTAAGTAACAACATTTATAATCCTTTAACCTGAGCCAGCCCGTATCCATAGGGACAAAAAGGAAAAAAAAAAAGAACAATGTGGAAACATATTAAAGATTCCATTCAGCTTTCCCTGAAGGCTTCCAAGCAGTTTCAATTATAGCTGTGTCAAACTTAACACTCTAATGGTCCCTTTACACGTTCTTTCATATATTTATACTCCATGAAATTACTGATAGAAAATAAGGACCGAAGTAAAAAGTTCCTAGCAAAGCATGACTGAAGGCAAGCTTTAGATAAATTATACATCAATTACAATTCTATTCTTGTAGCTATTACTGATACAAGATGTTCATGTGTCTAAATAAAATCCTCTCATTGGTGCCATTTTCCAAGTTGTACAGGCACTCTAGAGTGTCACCAGGTAAAAGACAGATAGAAGTTGTGGGATTGTCAGTTGTGTTTTAATTCTCCTGCTGACAGTTTTGGTTTTTGTTGGTTTTTTTTTAATTTACTAAAAGTCTTTCATTTTTAGGTACCTCAATATTTATAAGGATTGCATATGGCCCCAGCTTCAGCTGATCTTCAGTTCAAGCCAAATCCATACACTTTTTCTAGGGTTTGGTTTTGACCCTTCAGAGATGCTGTCTAACTAATAGCAAAGTGTATCTGGTAGAGGCTTTATGTCCAAAACACGGTGTAAATAATTTCCAAAACCTACTGGAAGGCACTTGGGAGATGACAGGGAAAGAATTTTATTGTATTGTGAAAGGCTCTGTGGAAAATCCATTGGCTAAGAGCAAGCTTAATTAGCAGGAGTACGTGGTGACATTGGTCTATGCAGCTTCTAGAATTAAAACAACATATGCACAGTTAACTGTTTTATATTTACATAGGTCAAATACACAATGTACAGACTTGGTTCTGACCTCATTAATGTTTGAATAAAAGTTTAAAATGTTTGGGGTTCATAGGTCAGAGCAATTAGAAACAGGGAGTATTTGGTGCAGGTTTGCAGTGTGCTTTACTTCAGTGAGAGACACCTCAAAAAGGTGGATGCTGTGAAAACATCACAGAAAATATTTTGATTATGAGATACTCACTTTTATCAGTGCAATAATATGCCTTGCTCACTATTTCAAAATAGGGGAAAAAAAGTCTGGTTTCATGTCAAATTATGATCCAGTTCTTGTCAACAGATTAGCAATTAGGCCAGAGAAGCATATTGATATTCACATTTTGTGGAACTAAAATGCACTATATTTATCAGTTTTAAAATAAATATTGACAAGAAAAGATGGGGAAAATTTATTTGTTATCCCATCTGCCACTCAAAATGTCAAGTCTGAGCAATGCCATTTTTCAGTCTTTCCTGATATGTGATCATCAGATATTTTTTATCTTTACTTTGTGATGGTGTTACAAAAGAGTACTCAGAACCACAAAGGTCAAGTTGCTCCTTCTAGTTTGTCAAGCTGTATAACCCTTCTTCAGTGGACTTAGATTTTTGGGAGAGATGTGGATGACAGCAGTTTTAAGAGACTTGAAGACCAGTTCTGACATTGAAAAGCTTTTGGAGAAAACAAAATTTATGGGTCATAGGACAACAAAGAAAGTCACATTATAAAAACTATTAAGGATTTATATAATGGTACATTTGTCATCATATGCTCCTCATGGCTAGTGGGGATGAATATGGCCAAAGGGACCCCTTATGCACATTATTAGAAAGACTGAATTCAATGTAAATAGTGCCTATCAATTTCCCTGCTTTCAGAAATGATCCTTTTACACTTCCATGGGAGCATCATTTTGCAGCAGTTCAAATGATATCTAATGGTGGTTTGGAGTCCAAGGTTAGAGTTTCAGTCCTGTAATAATGACTGATCCATTCAATGATTGGGATGTGATTTTAGTCCATACATGGCAGGATAATGTTATAGAGTCTATGTAGAGTTGGTACTTGGATTAATTAAAGGATGATACCTCACTTTTTTCTGTATGAACAAAACTGAGCCCTTTGGAGGCAGGAACTGCAAAGGAAACTGGTTTACATTTACTTTCAAACTACACTATTTGGGAGAATGTTTCTGAAAAACTACCTAGATGTGTGACATCTGATATAAAGCTTAACTGAAGAGCTTGGCCCAGGAATATTCTTCTCTTGAGATTTGAACATTATCAGTTTGGAATAAGAAAATTCTGTGCTTGAGTGATTTTAAATTTTTTTTCCTTAAAAACAGCTTACAGCTTGGAGCTGTATGGACAGATGCCACTGAGTTGGAAAGGTTGTCTATAACTGTCCCACAAATTCAGGATATGGGCATTGATTACACAACTCTAAGTTGTCCATATTGCCGGATTTTGGGAGCAAATACACATATATCTGCAAAACAGCGTTATTAGAGCCAGTTATTGCTAGCAGCATATACATTTAATGACAAAAGAGTATAACTTCTGTAGGCTCAACCTCACATACTCATTTGCAGATGTTAATGAGGTAGAAAATTAAAAAAGACAACAGTATGTGGTATTTTCTAATTCCAGCCACTAAAATAACTTATTTTACATGCCTAGATCTAAAATTTTCTTAGCCAGAGATCACCAGGCTCCAGATTTAAATCACAGAAAATGTGGAAGTGTAAATTATTGAAATTTGTTTTCACTTGGGGCTGTTTGGCTCATCTGTGAAGATGTACAAGTTAATTATTTTTATTCTATTAGAACAATATCACTAATGAGATGTGAGCAGAAGGGAGAAGAAGCATGCAGCTGAAGTTATTGTCAGAGTCTCTGCTGGTAGTGCTATTTCATATGCTCCTGAGAATAGAATAACAAGTACATCCATATAATTTAAGAAGTCAAATTACATTTTTTTCTCAGCTCACTTCACATAACAAATAACATCTTCACTATAAAGTCCAAAACTACATGTCAAAAAAAGCAACAGGCTAGTGTTGAATAAATTTCTGCAGCAAAAGAAATTAGATATTAGCAAAAAAGAAAAAGGCATGTTTGTATCTCAGTACTATAAAGAGTTCTCAAATCATTTTTAGAATTGGGACCTTGGTTGTGCAGTCATTGGCTCAACCAATGGGACAGAGACATACATTTTGTCTCCACTGGCCAGTGGCTGAGTAACAAGACACCTTCTCTTTCCTCAGATGGGTCTCAGAGCCTAATAAACCCTTATTTTCTTCTCCTGGGCAGTGGCAGAAAGTGTCCTTCCCACCATTCTCAGAAGCATGCAATGCTGGAAGATCCCTTAGTGCCACAAGCCCACACCTCCCGGTGCCACAGCTTCTGCATTCCAGTCTTGAGCACAACACAAAACCCAGCAAAGCCAAGGGCAGGGTTTTTACCAATTCTCATGGGCTCAGCTGCTTCCTGACTTGATTGGAAAGATTTATGGTTGCATCTGACCCCTGGCAATAGCCTCGTCTTTATTGGTGACTGACAAAAGACAAAAGAAGATTTTGTTCTCTTTAATTTGCATCTTTGCTTCCAGCTTGTGCACAGGCCTCAGTGTTTGTACACAGCTCCTGTTGATTTAGACACGGAGAACAGAATTGAAGGGACTAAAACGGTTAAAAAATATTGCATTCACCCTTCAGATATATTTTTAATTATTTTTTCTTTTAAAACCCTGAAAGATAAAGACTGAAAAAGTGCATATGATATTTTTCATTGGCTTTGTAGTCTTTCCAAGTCCTTTAATGACACAGTTACTATTTTTTGCCTTCCAAGCAATCATGATCTCAATGGAAGTGACAGTAAGACATGCTCCCACTGAAACTGTGTCTCAGGAGATAGAGCTTTATTGGAAGAAATTCAATACACTTTTGACACAATGAAAACACTATTAACAGTAACTAAAATATATTCATAAAAGCAGTTTCTTTTCAATAGCAAAATCCTTGGTATTTATGCTGTTTAAGAAAGAAAGGATCTCTGTGGAGCTTTGCAGTGACATTGTGCTCCCCTCCCTGAAGCCCTGTGAATGCAATGTGACTTGACTTCTCTTCTCTTCTCTTCTCTTCTCTTCTCTTCTCTTCTCTTCTCTTCTCTTCTCTTCTCTTCTCTTCTCTTCTC
>JBBMKD010000013.1:14127896-14181951 GCA_037834095.1 Argya squamiceps
CTTCTCTTCTCTTCTCTTCTCTTCTCTTCTCTTCTCTTCTCTTCTCTTCTCTTCTCTTCTCTTCTCTTCTCTTCTCAGAAAGTTTGGTCTCAGTGGAAGTGACACTAAGATACTCCCACTGAAATCATGTCTTTGGGGATAGGAATTTCATGGAATTGATTTACCTCTGGCACAGTGAAAACACTAGAAAGAGTAACTCAGGTATATTCACAGTAGTGGCTACTTTTCAAATGCAAAATCCTCAATAGCTGAGACTTCAAAGGACAGCAACACCACAGCTGGAGCAGAGCCTTAATGCATTTTGCAAAGCTGAGGACAAACAAACAGATCCACCATCAATAAGCCTGTATTATATTTTGAAGAGAAAATTAATAAAGTTTCCCAAATTCAACAAAGCAGAACAAAAATTTTCATTCCATGCTTAGTCTCTGTACCTAAACTCTGTGGCAGAAAGGATCTCCTGAAACTGCTTCTAATAAAAGGACAGTGTGTCTCCTCCAATTACAAAAACTAGAGAGGCCAAAGCAACTTTGAAACACAAACCTTATAAGGCCTGAGCTGCAGGGGTAAAAAAAACAACCAACAGTCACCAAGTCTACCATCAAACTCACACTCTGTGGCTTTAACCTTCTAAAGATTATTTCATGCAACTTCACCTGACAGGAAGGACAAGATGGGCAGTGTCAAGCATTTCTCTGTGTCCTGTCCACAGAAGCCACAGCCGCGCTGTGATTATGGATCCTGCATATGAAGTGTTTGAAAATTGCAGCAGCAAACAGCTAATGATCTTTACTGCATGGGCATTAATGGAAATTTCTACCACAAACTGTTTACAGTGAATGATATTCCTGGGAAAGAGAAAAAAAAGTAGGCAAAAAAATCCCACCAAAAACAAAGAGAAAACCCCCACAGACCCCAAGGAACTGGAACAGTCAAACAGCCATTTTCTTCCTTAACAGATCTAAAAAATGTGGAATCATTTAATCAAACTTAAACACCAGTTTGGACTACTCAAAACAATACTGGGAGTGGGAATAAGGTCAATTTCAATCTGAAATTTCACAATTAAAGGGCAACTGGAAGGCACGAATTAAACTGGTATTAGGCAAACTTCCATTGTTATAGTCACTTCTGTTCTCATTTTATGACATCTGGCTGTATTTAAAACTTAGCAACTCACCTTTCTTGCAAAAAAGAAAATTTTTCTTTAGCACCTGCCTTTTGTCATATCTGCCTGATTTTGTTATGCAACTTTCCCTCTGTGATTTCATTTTTTCTGTGGCAGTATGTTTTACAAGAACAAGCAATGGAACCAAAACGAAATGCTGCATGTTACAAATATTTTACTTTTTTTAAAACTATGAATAGAACCAATCTTACTGCAATAACAATAATAAAACAAAAGTAGTACGAATGGAGAACTTGTAAATACTGTCATTGCTGACACACAAAAGATGACTCACAAAATGAAATCTTAATCTCCTCAAATAAATGGGATCTTAGCTGCTGACTTTTATGTGCATGGTATTTCATGCAAAGAGCAATAAATGTGTATTTTCTTGAGAGTGTGAGAATGACAGCAGTAAAAAATGTTCTCAGTGGCATCTCTTCAGGGCAATTACAACCCAAGCTGAAATAGCAAGAAAATGAACTTAGTAGGTATTGTTACCATTCTGCTGTCTTCCATGTTAATTGAAGACGATTAGAGTTCTCTTATGTTCTAATCTACAATAATTCATTCACACTATTTGTTTTCAATTAAACAAATCTGAAGAGAAGAAAGTGTGTGAGAGAGAGAGAGAGAGGAGAAGAACACTTGAGATGCCAATCAGGAACAGTAATAAAATGCCTTTTTTTAACTCTTCTGTATCCACTTAGATGCAGATCTGAGAGGCAGACATGATGCTACATAAGGCCTTTCTGATCCTCTAAGCTCTGAGACCAGAAGACTCTGGGGTACTGGTGGATGTTGGCATCCAAACCCTGTGCCCTCAGCCTGAGTGCCAGCGAGTGCCACAGGGCTGTTCCTATTTAAGGAGGAACTCACTGCACTCACTCCTGGCCAGCCACATCCCATCCCTCCTTCTGACACGTTGATTTCTAGGATGATAATCATAATCTTCATATTTGTCCATGTGTAAAATTCCTCTGGATCACATTTTTCAAGAGGCCTCAGACTGATTGCTAACATTTCAGCAGCTGCTCTCATCTGAAGCTCTGCACACACAAAATTCCTTCTGTATTTGTACACATCGAGAGATCCTGCATCAATCAAGCAGCAGAGGAGCTCTCTGAACTGTGTGCTCTGGCAGCACCAGTTGTTTGAAGTTCACAAAGGAGCTGTGTCATGTGTTCACAAAGGAGCTTTGCTGCTGAGCACTGCCTGGGAATTTATTGTCCTCTAGTTTTTCATGCAAAAGCTTGATAGTGAAACCATCAGTACAGAGTGCTGGAAAGACAGATTGCAGCAGCACTGGAACAAGGATTACTTTGGTTTTGTGTTTCTCTTTCCTCACCTTCCAATTCTATTCCAACCTTTCTACTTGTTTTCCTTGCAATATTTTAAATTTTTTTTACATTTAATAAAATGCACTTTGACATTTACATTTTATAGTTTGCATACTCTCAAATTATTTATTTTATTAATAAAATGCAGTCCTTGAAAAAATAGCCAATGAACAGGATTTTTTGGTAATAATTTTCAATGTTTTACCTTGTTCGTATTTTATGTTAAAAATATCAATATACAAAACAGAAATCTGAATTTCCAAAATAAAACATATCTGTATTTTGGCAGAAAAAATAAAAGAAGAAGAAACCACAAACAAATGTTTCTTGCATTACTCTAGAGAAGTGTCAGTTTGAAGCCCAGATAAAATGGTACAGTCACCAAATGATACCTTGTCTGCTGGTCATCAAACAAAAATCTCAAGATGCCTCTTTGGATTCAGGCCAAAATCATGTGTTCAGAAAGCAAAAATGCACACTGTGTTTTGTGCTTCAAGTACCAGATAACTTGTACTGTACAAATGCTGGGCTCCCTTCCAAGCCTCTACAGGCTGCAAAACAGAATTGCAAGCAAGAAATTGTCCCATGGTAAGGCTTCTCTTTCAGTGTGCACCCAAATATATCCTCATTTTTATCTAGCTCTAGATTTAAACATTTTTTATACCATGATTTTTAACCAGTTATTTTTAAAATAAACTATTTTAATCATAAAATGTGCTACTTTGCAAGCTGGACTAAGAGATATAATCTTCTAATTCATTCATTCCTTCATTCAGTCATTCATTCATTCATTCATTCCCATTCACAAATACCTTTGGACTAAGAGGGAGTGTGGCCTCCCAAGGGACAGCTCAGTGTTGTCCCGAGGCAATTCTTGGTCCCCTTTGGGCATAACCAAACCAATCCACTTAATGTTAAGTAGCTGTTGAACCTAAGCAGGTACAAGATGGTCCTTGTGTCATCCAGTCTCTAAATAAAACAGGAACACCATTTGTGCACCCAACAGAAACCAGAGCAGAGCAGGGAAAGTGAGCTCCTGTGAACTACCTCTCAGCTGGGGCTGGCTTTTGTCCCTGCTGTGCCAGAGGGCTCAGACTGCAGCAGGACACGGCTGGAGCTGTTGGTGCCTCCCCCTGTGCCAGCCCCAGAGTTAGTGTTGAAGGGTTTGATCCCAAATGAGACTGTGAAAAACAACCATGGCCAGCCTTCTTTAAAACATTAGGTACCTGTGTCTCAGAGTGGCACATAATGAAATGAACAGCATGGAAAACTGCATATAAATTCATAGCAAATTCACAAAGTCCAATTCTCTTATTTGATTATTTCAGCAAATATTGGATCCATGTTTATTTTGCAATTACGCTGTAAGTTTTGCCAGTGGGTACACTCTCCCAAGAGGTGACATTCTCTGATAAGGTTGAACAAGATGCGGATTGGAGTGGTGCTGTTTCCTGCTGTATACAGTATTTCCTAGTCCCACTGCACATCAGTGACACTTTACAGACAGGCCTTACAGTGCATAGGAGCAGTCTGAACAAACACAGAAGTGTTTGCACAATAAGCTCTGTTTGTGATGGGATCTGCATGCATTGCTTTGGTAACATCAATGAGGAAAACTTCCACGAGTAATATATTATAGTAAATCCACAGAAAGCCTAAAAAGTCACGTATGAGCAGCCCTGATTCAGCACTACTTCAAACAAATAGAATACCAATTAGTGCAGCAGAGAGATGCAACATAACCAACACTTGAGTCAAAAATATCATGGAAAAACTCCCATTTCTTCACTTTATAAAACATTCTGTTTCCACCATCCACTTCTCCCCTCCTTCAGTGTTCATAAAATAGTGAATTGAGACAGAGGAGAGAAGCTTTAATTGACTGTAAGGGGGAAAAAAATGCTTTACAAACACAAAAAGCATTTAGATCTTTCACAAATTATAGTTATAAGTTATAGAAGATGCCAAGGACATCATCAGTAATGAAGCAGATAAAATGTAATGAAGCAATAGTTTTAATTCTCTAGTCCCAAGAAAGACCAAATCTTGATTTTTACTCTCAATGTAACAGATAAAATTTCTTTGCCACAGGCTGGAGTTGTTGGTAATGTTACAAAGTGGTTCTGAGTGTCAGAATCTGTTATTAAACACAGAATATCTCATTCCATACAGCATTCAGCATTTTTTAAAAAATTTTAAATATAGTCTTACATATTTGTTGTACTGAGGCATCTGCAGAGTTGTAATAAATCAATGGAACTGATAGACAAGTAAGGAATTATTTGCTTGTCACTCTCAGAAGCATCAGAAAATGACTGAGAAACAATCCATGCTAAATAAAAGCATTTCTTTCCCAAAGTCTTTAACATAGTTTGGAAAAATCTTTGTTCATTATTACTAACAAAGAAAGTCACAAAGGCCTGCTAGAATCAAATTGAAACATATTTGGCCTCTCTCCTCTTCCTTTCTTTTCAGCCACTTGCACCATCTACAAGACTGTCCCTATAAAATTCCCAGCTATTTTTGCTACCAGCAGAGATGCACAGCGTGAAGCTTATCCACATCAAACAGCCTCCTCCAGAGCTTACCAGTCACTCATTTTAATGTGCTTCTGTCTTGCTAATCAGCTTGGTCAATCTCTGGGTTTTTGCTTCTCACATGTATATCTACACATTATACTGTTGGTGGTTTATTGAATTTATGAAATTTCTTTACCCTGGTGGACCAGCCAATGAGTTTTCTGCTGATAATTTTACTGTGGTAGTAAGCTTCATCCATCATTTCCTTATTTATCTCTGGAAGCGAAAGCAATAGTCACAGAGTCTTTGAAAAAAGGGTTTGTGACCTGACCCTGTGCCTTCAATGAAAACTAATAATGAATTGATAATAACAGGATTTTTGTTAAGAGTATGAGACCTGTCAAAGCGTGGGCTGGAAAGAAAGTTCCATTAAATAGCTTGGCAATGATGCAATGTTGGTTGACCTGATTGTTCCTCCTTCAGGAGCCATAAATCAATAGCACGTGCCCAGATTCATGAAAAAAAGTTAAAATCTCTTTCATGAAATACTATTCAAAGGGGTTTTGTTATGTGTTTTCATACATTATTTAATAATTTGATTTATATTAATTCTTATTATCAAACCATGAAGAATTACCATTTCATGTTCTTTGTATTACAGTCTGTACAACTGCATAATGAAAAGGTAGATCTAGAAGGAAACAAATTGTTGTGTCCATCCTCCATAGAAAATAATATCCAGATCCAAACACATGCAATTTTACCTGATTTAAAAAAAAAAAAAAAAAAAGCCAAAAGAACCTGCAGTTTAAAAATTTTCCTCTGACATTTTTCATGATTAGTTTTCAACGGGCATATTGGGTTTCTATTTTACATGCAGATAAATGTTCACCTCTTTGCCAGCAATGAAAAATATCTCCAAATAATACAAAATGAATCCTCAATGATAACTTCATGAATCACATGAAACTGTGTGCATAGAACAATATTTTCTGGGATGTCAGAATCTCATTTTGGATGCAAGACACTGAAGCAGACTCTGTCTCATTCCAGCTGGAGACTGATCCTTCAGAAGAACTTCAGCCCCAAACAAGGTAACTACCAAGATAACAAAAATTTTTCTGCTCCCTATACAACAACCAAAAAAAGTTAAACTTTGAGCTTGAAAAGCCTCAAACAGAACAAGAGCCACAATAATATTGTAATCTTTTGCACCATAATTCACTGAAGGGTCTATAAAACAGTTGCTCATGAGAGACAAAGAACAAATGGTAAATGACACTAAGGTACTTTTGGGGGCAATGCCAACACCTCCCTGCCTTGGGGACTGACCTTTCCAGACTTCATGTTTCAGGTTAATCAGAAAATCTGGCAGTACAGGAATGCAGAATTTGGACAGTGCTTTGACTCCAAACCTTCCTAATACTGAAGGTGGTAATGTCCCAGGATCGTGATTTAGAACCAATACAATTTATATAGTTTGTCTCTAGATCAGACTTGTTAATTTAACCACATTGTTACTATTACTGTACTGATCCAGAACTGATTGATTCCTATAATTTCCTGTATGAGATATATATTTATTCATCAATAAGTTATACAGAGCTTTGCCTGAATCAGGGGTTATCCTTTCTCGTTAGATAGTTTCCTTCTCCTTCTTGGTATTTCTCCTGTTCATTTTTATCCATTTACATTGTTTAATTGAATTAATTTTAAATAAATAAAGGTGTTTTAATTAAATCCCATTAAGAAGAGTAAATATATCCTATCTCATCTCTCCTTTTTCAATTGTGTTAAACTAAACAAAGCTTTGCTAGTCCCACAGTACTTTTTCCACTCACTTTTCAAAACTGTAGTCTTTTTCAGAATGTTAATTTTCCTTCATTTTGTAGGACCAGAAACTAAACTTTTGCTGACAGAAAAGGCCATTACTTACACAACAGTACCACTGCTCTTGTGTGTCCACACTTGTCAGAAGTCAGAGTTAACAGCTGTGGGCACAACTGAGCATGGAACAAGGTGCACTTTTAGTATAGCAACATTTACCCTCCTGAAAAAAGCATTAGGAAAAAAGGAAGCTGGAAGTGGAAAGAGTGAGACCTACAATTTAATTACTGTCTGGGGAGAACATCTTAGAAACAAAGCAGGAGAAGACTATTTATGTTCAAGTAAATGTTTCAAACAAAAGGTGCAACCATTTCCTAAAAAAAATTGTCAAGAGAAATCTTTTATCCTTTGGTTCTCCTCGCTCTGCAATCACCTTCTCCTTCCATCTGTAGTGTGACAAATATGTACAAGCACATGTGTAAATGCTTGCATTTGTCATTGTCTGTGGGCTTTCAGAAAATGCTTTTGCTTAATGCAAACATTGGATCTTTGTGTAAAGGCAAGACACTATTTAGTGCTGAGCATTCTGCTGCATTATTTGCATGCTGGATTTTTTTCAGAATCACACTTTGTATTTTCCAGTCTTTTTTTGTTCTCCAGCATAGCTAGCAATTCCAATTCTTTGCTCTGCAAACTAAGTCCACTGAGTCATTATGTCATCTTTCTGCCAAAACTTCTGTGCTCTCCTACTTTAAACAATCTTGATTCTCCTAAGCCAGGCTTTGCAGCAGTCTTTCAGTTATTTTGGGTGTTCTGGTCCCTGATACAATCTATCCTCAAATTCCATGAGTCCAAAGACATTAATCCTAGCTCACCAACTCCTATGGAGCTGCTTTGGGTTTTATTCTGATAATGCAGCATTCTTTAAATCTCTAAAGTAAAGCCTGATTTGTTTTGTTCACTTTCTGTAAGCTGCAAAAACAATCTAAGGTGTTAGAGCTCCATATTTTAAAACAATACCTAAGACTTATTGTTCTTTTCAGCTAAGTCTACTTATTTGAACCCTTTCAAATTATCTCCGCCACTTAGAATTACAATGAAATTTAAAATTACTCTTCTTTTTGGTAATATCTTTGCTAATGTTTTGGGGTTTTTTTACTAAATATTTTTTTCTCCCTGCATTTGCTTCATTTCAAGTGCTGTGATTAAAAATAACCAAATGAGAGTTAGGAGTTTTGACACAAATTGGAGGAGACTGCTTAACAGTACAGCGGCTGTGCTGGACATTAGATGGAGAAGTTTGAGAGATGAGGAGGAGGATGTGGGCACAGGTTCGGTTCAGTGTCCCTGCACCACAGTTTCAGTCCTCCAGCCCCACTGCCTGCCCCAAGGCAGCTGAGGGAGCACCTCTGCCACTTCCCACACATCTCCCACCACTCTGGACCTGTTCCTCATGGAAAATGTCTGTACTTCTGGAACAGTCCTGTCTCCTGTGATGTGTGGCTACGTGCAGCACAGAGGGTCAAGGAACACAGAGGGTACTTGGAATATGTTTAGAGGCCATTTACTGTCTGCTAGAATGAAAAAACTCTGGAAGTGGGAGGCCAGATGATGGCCACCATAGTGCACAATTGCTTTCTCTATAGAGCCCAACGAAAAAAAATATTTCCAGAAAAAAACCAATCATTTTCTCAGGTTACCTGCCAAGCCATAGCAGCAAGATATTCCACATATCAATGTGCAAGGTATCCCACTGAGTCAGTTTCTCTGCTAGAAAAATTCAGCACAAATGACACCATATTGGATGTGTATCTCTGCTGAAGGAATTTCCAGGTGTGCTCAACACCTTGCCCAGGCTCACTCTCTGAAGCCATGATAGTTACCATGGCAGCCATGGAAAGAGATGCTGCAGGAACCAGAAAGGTAACCTGAAATATCTGAATAATGTCATTTAGCATACAACAGTAATATCCTTCAGAATTCAGCCAGGATTTCTCCACTTCAGCCCATTTTTTATTCTTTTTACAGACCTTGTACTGGAAGACAATATTTTTTCTATTTTGTTTGATTAATTTGAATAAATTTCACATCTTGCTTTGTAGTTAGATATGAAAAACTGATCAAAATTGCTCATGTGATTTAGGAGATGAAAACTGATAATATGCAGCTACATGACTTGCCAGAGCCACACTGGTATCCTTGCCCTACACTGCACTGGCAGAGGAGGATGCCGGTTTTCATCTGAGAACATCACACGTAATGCTGGGTTGTGGAAACAGCTCTTTTCTAAGTCACTTAAATGCTTTTTAATTTCTTGGCAGCAGCATTTGGTGAATTTTCTGGGTTACAGCTAATTTCATTTCAAGAAAATGCAAGCAATGACTATTTCAAATAATATGAAAAAAGATAAATTATCACTGAGGGAAAATGATGAGAAAAATAAGCAACAATAATGGGAGAAACCATAAGCACATGTGCTTGGCTAAGATGTATATGCTTTAACTGAAATGCATAGTCAACATTCCAGAAAGTCATTATTTTTTCCTTTAAAAAAACAGGCAAAACAAGATGCATGGGGAATATTCCTTTTTTTTTTTTTTTCTTATGGAACACTGATTGTAAAGAGTTAAATCTTGGGCAAAAGCAATCCTAGGTAAAACTAAAGCAGCACCTAACAGGCAGAATCTCCCAGCAGCAGGGAGCAAGTGAGTTGGAGAAGTGATGAGGAGAGCAGAGGAGAAAACATGAGTCCTATGCGAGTCAATTCTTTCTACAAAAATAGAAGCAGCAGAAGGAACAAATTAGCAAGGTTTTTTTAGGTACAACACAGTGAAGTTAAAAAGAAGTATGATGTAATTGGGGTCATGGAGATTTGGATTATGCTGGAGAGCTGGTGACTCTGGCTAAGACACCAAACTGAAAAATAAAAGGAGGCTCATAAAAATTGAAAGCAAATGCTGGAAAAGGGAAGATTCAATACCTAAATTTCATATTGCAGATTTGATAAGGAACAGAGAACACATTATCATTCTAATTACAGAGATGTGGGAGTGAAAGACAGAAGTATTACATGTTGGGATACTATAATAACCCCATGTCCTAAAGGGCAAAATATGCCATATGATCCCATATACTCCACCATGGTGGAACTTCTCTGCAGCTTGTCTGGGAATACCAACAACACCAACAACCTATTTGGCCTACTGGGAATGGAGATATGAGCAAGAGAGAGTAGGAAGCTGGCTGAGATATTATAGCCAATGCTCCTTTGTGGTCAGACACCGTGGATCAAGCTACAGCTGTTGTATCTGGGTTTTTTTTCCCATTTCTGTTGATTCCCTATGGTTTTTAGGACCTGATACAGAGAATATTTTAAAATTTCTCCTCTTTCAAGATATTCATAGACAAAATTAGCAACTTATTTCTGCAACGATGATAAGAAGAGAGCAAAGAGGAGTGGGTGAGGAGGTGTTGCCAACTGTCCAGCAATTGCTGAAGGAAACATAAGTAGTGGGACAGCTAATCTCTGACAGACTGTTGATCCAGCATGATGCAGAGAAAAGAGCCTGCCTCTGGCAGGAATTAATGACCAGCAGAATCTGGCAACAGTCTTCTGCTTACAATAAAAATCTGAATTTGTGGCTTCAGAAGAGACTGAAATTCCTAAAGGTTGACATTCCAGATATAGTGAAATTGAAAAATATCACTATTGTGATGGCCAAACACAGGTAGAAATGCAAGGATGAGGAGACTGAATTTTGGAAGACCTCTTCAAAGGTTAGAAGTGACCTGCAGTAGAAACCAAACTGCTCTGAACCTCTCAACTTCTGTATCTTCTGAGCCAAACAATTCTAACATCTGCATAAAGATCCAAATGCCATCTTTACATGAACTTCTTTAAAGTCTCACACACACCTTTCACTCTACTCGCAGAAATGCCTTTCTTCCATCTTTGCTATTAATTACAGTAGATTCATCAGTTACCAACCTGGGGCAGAACATCATTAATCAACAACTAAATATGATATAAGGTACCCACAGTGTCTCAGCATCTTCCTTTATTGTCCCTGTATTAAAATCTTTATTAAATATTAGTGAAGTTTCTTCACTAATAAACTGCTCCTGCAATGAGGCCTTTTCAAAGGAAACACACAGCTGATAATGTGTTTCAGTTCAAGTGTTTACAAATGTCTTCTTCCATTGTTGAGAATCAGTTAAATAACTACAATTTGTGCCACATCTTTCCTCAAGCAAGCTATGGCTGACTCCAGCAAAGTATCTGAGCATGCAGCCTGGTATAATTCTTTCAATTAATTAAATACAAAGGGTAATTTATAGCAGGGAGGTAATTTAAAAAAAAAAATCTCAAAACAAAACAAGCCTCAGGTAAAATTCTGCAGAAAATTTCACTCTTTCCTTCAGACTCATGCCATATTTTTAGCCCCTTTTCCTTGAGCTTTGTCCTCTCCCCTACTCTGCTGAGCAGATATGCAGACTTTAGACTTGGGTTTATAAAGGTACTTTCAGAATACAGACATTGAGCTTTTTCCAATTCAGTAAATTATACTTAAATTGAGTTTCTGGTCATTTCTTCAAAGGTGTCCTTCTGGCTTCAATATCACAAGGCTCTGAGCCTTCAAATGCACTTGTTCCCACACTTGTTAAGATCTCCAGGGCATTTTATCCTATTCCCATCCTTTTAATTTTTTTTTATATTTATAGTTATATTTAACTATGAATAGTCTATTAAATACCTTGAAATCCCTTGCCTTTATTTAATGTTAATCAAAGATATCATCAAAATAAGTTACAATAGTTACAATGATTTAGAGAACCTTAGGCACCAAAACAGTTTAAATAAATTGACATAGCACTCAGAAATATGCTAGAGTGATGAATTATTTCTAATCCATTAATATTGCAAACTCCTTTTACCATTTCAAGGCTATTTTTATGTGGATTCAGGGCTTATACTCTAATGTTATTTATTTGAAACAGCAAATAGAAGCAAACACTCAGCTAGTGAACCTTTATGCTTCCTTATGATTCCATTTCTCCACTCTGTCTGCCTGGGCTGTTTAAAGTGCAATATTTTATTATAAAATATTTATATTCTATCAACCAGCTACTTGGCACACACATACTGATATAACTTACTGATACAACTGAGAGGTGACATTCTGTAACCACTGAAGTACTGGGTACATATTTTGGAGGAATTATTATGCAATTCTTGATTGCATGATTCAGCACTATTTAAAGCCTGGGTATTTAACAATAGTTGGCTGTAATTTTTCAAACATTTATGAAAGGAAAATATTAGTCTGATAAAGGTGCACAGAATTTCAGACCTTCCCGTATGGAAAAACTTGGCTTATTTGGTCTGCTGGAAGTGGGATTAGCTGCCATGTATATAGAGAATGGGGGTTGTGGGAAGAGAAGGAAAGACAAATATCAAGAGAAAGGGAATAGGGAGTGTGATGAAGTTCTTAGCTCCTCTGAAATGGAGAAAGAAAATGACCATTTCTAGAATTTGGAAATGTTAAGCATGATGGAAAAGATGGAAAACCATGATGTGCCATAAGTGCAGTACTCCATAGAGTTTAAGACTTTTATCATGTGGTTGGAGTTACAGTCCTTTGGTCATCCATTGATAGTGTATTGTAGCTCTCCCTCTGGAGCTGAGGGCTCCTGGTTTATATCTTTTTATTCCCATGCTTGCCAGTTGCTTTCACTGGCACAGTATTGATGAGGGCAGGGCATTATCCTCCCTAAATATGTGTTCAGTGTCTGTGAAATCTGGTAGTTCTACTATGCAGGACAGTCAATGAGAGTTGTTTTGTATTGAATGTTTAGAAATGTAACTAAAATAACATGTTTGTTCAAATTCTTACCGTTGTACATCCTTTTACTAACACTTTATTTATTCAATAGACTCAGTGATTAATATAGCACAAGTAAAAGGCTTTTGGAATAATAACCGGTGCTCCCAAATGACTATTCTATACAAACTGTATATTTTAATTTGAGCTCATTTTCAGTTTGGAAATTAGGGAGCAAGACGTTTTAAAATGTTGCATGTCTGCCAGATTTCCTTTCCCACAGTAAATGGTGGCCAGCTGAGAACAAATTTGAAAGACAGATAAAAGTCTGAAGTTCTTACACACAATTCTGGAAATCAGCAGCTGTACAGGAAAGAAACCAATTAGTGTTCTAACAGAGGGAAGGACAGGATTCAGCCATTATACACTTCTCATTGGCAGCTGCATGTTAACTGCAGAAAGTGCTACTTCCTGCCAGTGTGAGCATCACAGGAGACTTGGGAAGGAGCTGGGAGTAATGCAGTCAGAAGAGAGGACTTAGGACACAAAGGACATAAATCCATAGGGAGCCATACCTCATTAATTTTCCTGATCATAATGAAATATTCTCTTGCTTAACAACTACTTTTTGCATTATAATTGCAATTTTATATACGTGTATACATTTGCTACACAAATGAGTAGTAAAAATAGTAACTTACTGAAACATTAAGAGGTGCATATTTTACCTCGTTTTTTTCCTTCTTTGCTCTTCACCGAACTCGGCTTGCACATGTACACTCCCACCCCCCATCTCATTCACTAATGAGATGTTGAACCTCTTCAGGGAGAGATTTATCAAAGAAAGATTGCATCAGGAACACCAGCAGGTGAACTGCATATCAAGGAGAGCACTGAGCAGTAAATATTTTTCAAGGTACAAGGGATAAACCACACAGATATTTCCTTTTTGAGAGGGAATATCAGATTTTTGAGATTAGTAACAGTAATGAGAAAAAGGATATGGATGAATTTCAGAAAGGAGGGTATGATGAATGGGACAGAGAGAGGAAGGAAAGGAGAGAAAATAAAGTGAGGAAGAAACAGAGAGAGAGGGGGAAAGGGGGTGTCCTGGGGTTACATGGTTGAAAGATGGAGGAAAAAAAGATGAATAAGAAAGAGAGAGAGAAATAGAGAAAGAAAGACAAAGAGAAAGAAAGAAAGACAGAAAGAGCAGGATATTGATTAAAAAATTTAAGAAAATGAGATTACAACTAATAAAGAAGAGTTTCGGTTTTTTTCTCAGTGTTTTCTCTAGAAACCCTTAAAAGAAGGGGGAAGGAAATTATGTGTTTTCTTGTTTAGTTTTTTAACTACTGCTGACAGGTTCTGGAATGTAGAAGATGGAAAGGGACAGCAGTGCTATGGGCAGGGAAGATGTGCAGGGAGGGGAGAAGTGCATTTTGATAATGAACTTCTAGTTTGGCAGCAAATCATTGTTGGAAATTCAGAACACTATCCAAAATAAGTAAAAATATCGTGGGCGACAGATTATTTCAGTATTTCATGGTACCATAAGCTCTTACCAACAGAAAGAAGCAAATTGTATTTTTAAACTGAAGTCACAGGATAAGTGTTAAGACTTTTAAGGATCTGTAGTGCAGTCTGAGCTATAAAATGCTGCTATAACAGTCGGTTGTAAATCTCCCTGACAGTTATGTCTGCAGTTCTAAAACTGAACTACTGAAACAGTGATACAATAATAATAAAAGCAATGCAACATAAGTCCTGGATGTACTAGATTTATGAATTGGATATTCTTTCTTGAAAAGGGCAGAGAAACCCCAATTAGCTAGGAAAAGAAAGATTAATAGAATTTTGTCAGTATGCCCCAATGTGACTATCTCACAGACAATGAATTATGCATTCCTTAAACTAATCTGATTCTTCAGTAATGTCATGCTAAAAAAATTTACACTTACAATTTACACTTTGTTTCTGTATTTTGGTGTAGCACAGGAGATCACTATCAATATTTCACAGAAATAAGGAAGAAATGGAGAGTAAAAAAATAGGAAGAGCTGTCTACAAAGAGTCTGATCAATACCAAACATCAATAGGGCTTGTGCTTCTGTACCACCAGCTTACCAGAACACAAGGGTATTGTTCTAGCAGTTTTCTGGCTTGATTTCTTCTGTAGAATATTGTTCAGAAGATTTTTAAGAAAGTTTTGCACAGAAGCTCAGTATAGCAGTAATTAGAATCTTTATATCACAAAAGAGATGCTTAAAAACCTTGAAGCTTAAGAATATTGGGTTGAGTCCTATTTACATAGACCTTAATGCTGCATTATGCATTTGAGCACAGGAACAATCCCATCAACTTAAATTAGATTTAAATCAGATTTAAGTTTAAATTAGGTGCTTGAGGTTAGACAGGGACATAAATATTTTGAATACCTGCCTCTTTTTTTTCATTGATCTAGTGAAACAGACCAAAGCAATGGCAAATCTAAGCCAGAAATTGTTGATCTCATCCTCTTCCTTCACTTCAGCATCAGACTGCAGCTGGGGAAAGCACAGTCCTGTGGGCTGCCTTTGAAGACATCATGAAATTGGGTAATGCTGAGCGTGGCAAGAGGTTGTGGTTCCACTGGATGGCCACATGAAGAGTAAATATCTATGGGCTCATCTCATACCATTAAAATTGTATTTGACAGGTCTGAATATATAATTATAGAAAAATTCTTCAATAATTCAGCATAATAATAACGCAGCTTCCACTGTGCTTTGTACAGACATGAGGTGGGTAATGGTAATCCCACAGCTCTATCAGTGCATCTCATTATCAGTTTCTGACAGCTGCTTCCTCGTGCTTCATCCTGATAGAGGAGGCAGACAGCTGGTTCAGAATTCCAATTGGGCTAAGGGTGATTGTACAGTTTGCATCAAACATTCAGTCAAGAAATCTCAGTTCTGGTTGATTGCAATAGCAACAAAGGATTTTAGACTAATCTTGTTCCACTCAGATTAGAACAGTCTTACCCATGTCCTTCAGTGGGACAACTCAGATGAAAGAATGCCTAGTACTTGTCTGAGAGGAAGGAGTATAAACCCTTTACTTTTATAGCCAATCTCATTCATTTATGAACACAGATCAACTTTCCCACTGCATATTAACATAAGAAAATAAGAAAAAGAGTTAATGGAAAAAAACTACTCATGCTATTTCCAGCATAGCCATCCTCAATACAGTCAGTGTTAGGAGAACTGAATGGCTCAGAGAGACTGGAAATTCAGTATATTAAATGTAGTTCAGGGAGGTGGGGGAGGATTTCAAAGATTTAAAAGATACACAAGAAAGAGCAGTAGCTGCCCAAAAAATTAACGGTGCAGAAACAGGGATAGATACCATCCTGATTGAATAAAATTATGGTTCTGTAAAATCAGTGTGAATAGAATATCATGCCAAGTTTTACTTTGAAGCAGAGAGCAAATTGCAGCTTCTACAGAATTTTACCCTTACTTTCAGGAAAACTCATATGCATGAGCCAGCTGTCATTCACCTACTGTCAGCAAGTGGCACATTTGGAAATATCCATCAAAACCTGCAGAGGAAGAACTTGTCCCTAGTACAGTGAATAGAAACCTTTCTTTCTCCCAGAGTTCATTCCTTGTGACTGCAGTTGCCCCATGAAATCAAAGAGAAAGTGGATGAGGAACTGCAGTTCTATTTTGGCAGTGACTGTTATCACCCATGGAGTTCCAAAATAAAACAAACATAAATATCCTCTAGTGCTTGGAGGATGTAAATCTCTGTCTACATATGGATGAACGAGAGCTGGGGGTGGGGGTTGTTTGTTTTAGGTTTTGTACTTGTGAACAACATCCAGCTCATTTCAAAAGCACCACAGCTCTAGCAGGGAACACTACCCCCACTATGTTATCAAGGTCGCAGGAAATGAGAGCTGATGAACAGGCAGCCAATGTTTTACAAGTGGTGATAAGCCATCAACCCAAATGTTTTATTAGTAACTTTTCTCAAATGATTTTGTTCTCTTAGAGGAAAAAATCCTGCACCATACTGTACTGTGGAAAAAGGATAGAAGTTAATTTCAAAACAAACTGTCAAGAGTTATGGTGCTAAAAGCATCATTTTCACAATAAAATTAAGCTTTTTCTCATATGAATTATGTTGCCACAGAAACCAGCAATCACAGGATCCGAGGCCATTTTCTGTGGAATAGAATTCATGTGACCTTGAGTTTAATCAGTAGTGATGGTATTAATTTAAAAGCTGGAAAATAAAAAAAAAAGTATTCTGCCATTTTCTGAGAATTAATAATTTCACAGCTGTGGAAAAGGGCCATTCTTTTTCAATAGCATAATTTTGTAATTTGAACTCCACTGCTGTGAGCACTCTTGGACATCGTGACATCTTATTAACTTCACTGGAGTTGCTCATAATTGCAAGCACATCTGACACATCCAGCAGTAAGATTTTGGAAGGCAAAGCTTTTAGCTTAAGAGTCTTCAAAACAGATTTTATCTCCTTTTATTTGTCAGGAAAAAAAACCCCTCCAGATTTAGCTGCGACACTTCAGAAATGATTGCTAATATCCTTTGGAGAGGAAGACACGGAGATCACTCGAGGGAGTTCGCCCTCAGCAGCTCCATATTCTCTCCCACGCCCTGTAATTTCCACCCTGGGGAAGCTGACAGACATTGGTTCTACCTAGGAAATTTCCATAAGTACCAAACTAAGTGCTATTAAACCCATGGAAGAGAAATTTGATGTTAAATTGAACTCTCATGCTCTACAAATGGGAAAAATTAGGGGATAAAATGGAAATGCTTGAAGGTACACACTCAGCTATAAATGCTCAATATGATATTTAAAAAAAAAAATCTAAGGGCTAATGTAAGAAATCTTCCTGCTCTGTTAAAAATAATGGTATTTTATGCCATGAATTAGAGGCTCTAGAGAAGCAGCATCAGAGCAGGTGTTTTAGCATAAGTGGTGTTTTCGAAGGGAATGGTGACATTGAAGTAGTTCCTGAGTATTCCACTTCCAGAGCATGGCAAAAAGTGTATCTGACCTGGTGAGCCTGCCAATAGTGACTCAGAAATGTGAGCTGCCTCACAGGAGCCACATCTGCCTGCAAGAAATTCTCTCTTCCAGCTAAGCATATTCCAATTTCACTGCTATTTCCTAAGTAGACTTAGACTTCTAAGAATCTTACAATTGATTCAATGGGGGCAGAATTTCTAATTTAGAATGGGTTCAAAACATGTCATACGCATATTTTTATTGAGAGTAAGACCATTTTTAAGTTTTGTCAAATATGTTCTTTTATGGGAAAAGATAAATTTGTTTTCATATGTATTTTTTTATATGAAAGCACTTCTTTTCACATAAAATGTAAATAGGATAGTTTTTGAATATAATGTATATTGACAAATATAATTTTTAATCTTATAAAAAGCAGAAGTAGCCTAGAAACATCTTTACAGTACCCATGTGGGATACGACAGCAAGAGTTTTAATGTCTACTGAATGAATGCAAGTCCTTAGTGATGAAAAAGGGTTCTTCCTACTGTCCTGATCTAATTTTATTCCAAGAGAAATTTTCCTCCTTCCAATAATGTGCTCTGCCAAAAAGCTGCCCAGCTATCCACACACCTTTCTTAAGCACAAGTAAACAGAAAATGTCCTTACTCTGATCCCAAGGATAGATCACAGTAGTGAAGACACTCTGGAAATCAGACATTTCCCAATAGCCATCCATTCTAAGCCCTCTCCTGAGATCTGCGTCAATCAGATTTTGCTGACATTCCAGTACAGCTTTATGGACTTCATGACATCCTGGATGTAAATACAAAACTTTCAGGAAACAGCCCCTCTTTGCGGGAACCAGAACCATTTCACTCATATCTGATGCTTGTGACTTGTCAAAAATAGGCAACAGAAACCTGTCTTGCACTTGCAAGAGATCAGGGAGGATCTCTTTTATATCTCTGGTGTCTATGATTTAGCTTTTCTCTCCCCTCCATGCTCATGCACATGTCAGAAATTTTCAGGATACTTGCAGCTTATTAAAACTATATATAATATAGATTTTAAAAATGTAAAATCTTTCCATATTTTAGTTATAGAATCAGTGGTTTGTAAACTTTTTTTCCCATGAGGTGCCTTCTATGTGTACTGAGTAGTGCAGAATGCAGATACTCTCCAGGAGGTCCCTGAGGTAAGAAAACATCATATAAAATTTAACACCCTCCTCTGACACTTCAGTAATAGCTAATGACATGAGCTGAAACTTGGCAAGAGGGGAAAAAAGAAAAACAAAGGAACTAAAATAAAAAACAACCAGGGTTCTGACTCAATACATTTTAGCATAAAAAACCTGACACGTTTTGAGGCTACATTGAATTAGAGATTTCAGACAATACTACAAAATCATTTAACATCCTGGTTTCTGCAGGTCTCATTTTCTTTCCCAATCTTTATCAATTATCATTTGTGTTGTGCTCAGTCTTATAGTTTTTTATTCTTGTTCATTTATTGTGGATGTCCAGTGAAATATATTACTGCTTTTAAGCCCTGATGTCCACAGAATACTATAGCAAGAAGGTATCTATTCTAATTAGTGTTATTGTAAAGTAGGCAGATAAAGAACTGTACACATAGAAATAAAGAGCAGAGGTGATGCTTAAAAAAACCCAAAACATCCTTTTCATAGAAATCAGTGGTATTTAGAAAGATTTTAGAACCAGACCAGAGGTGAGACTACCCAACATAAGCACATGAGTTAACATGGAGCTCAAAAAGTAAACATGGACATATTAATTGGAGGTCAGGAAAATGCTACCTCTAAGCCAGCATGTCATTGAGGCTTTTGGTGGGCTGTGGCATTCAGCTCCAGTGTCCATGTTTAAAAAGATATTGAAATTCCTAGACCTTAGCAAAAGTGTTACAATATTTCACAATGTAAAGCAGTCTACATTTTGAGAAAGAACAAAACAAATCCTAGTTCTGAACTAGTTCTGGTTCTGAACTAAACAAAGAAATGGTGGTAGTTGGACCAGTTATTCAAGGCTGTATAAGATTCAACATCAGTTCAGCTTTGTAAATCCTGATAAGATTTCTTTAGAATTAGCAGAAGTTCAGAAATTCAAAGACATTATTGGCTACAAGCACCATTTACTGAAGCTCAAGCTGTCTGTATTTCTGTAGAAGTCACACCAGACAAGTTTAGTTGTCTGTTCTGAGTATAACAGTCTACAGGTCTACACAAAATTAAATGTTAAAAATGTTGTTACAGTTTTTCAAAGAATTATCATTGAATTTCACCAATATTTTGTCAACAAAAAAGCCTAAATAGTGTTCTCATTTTGTAAAAGCGGTGAAGCTGGGCTGTTAGCTCTGAAGAGTCTGTTTTGAAGAGCTTCTGAAGTTCTCTCCAAATCTAAACACCCCATTCCTTTCAACATCTTCATGACTTGAAAATCTTCTAAAATACTAGGTCACAACCACCCTTTCATATCCCCATACTTCTTTTCTGTTGAACTATTTGTAGGAGGACATCTAGAACCAATTAGAAATTTCTAAGTCATACAACTGGTATTTTTGGTATTATTGTGTTTTCTTCTTTCTCCATTACAGAAGTTCTTTTTCCTATTACACAACAAGAGCTAGTCCTTAACAGATAAACAAACTGCCTGCTGAGTCTACCTGATTTTCTTTAGGGTTTTTGGTGATTTTTTGGGGGGGTTTTATTTGGTTTTTGTTTGTTTTTTTGATGGTTTTTGGTTGGGTGGGTGATTGTGGGGTGGAGGCAGTTCAAAAAAGAAAAGGCTTTTCCTGAAGTCCAGTGTGAACATGTGAATATTTGTTTCACATTGCTGAGTCTATGTAACATTTGGGTGAATAATTTTCCAAACAATCAGAGAATTAGATCTAGAGACAAGAATTTTCAGTGTTACTAGAGATGCTCAAAGTCCTGTTGTCAATGCCACTGATGTAGTAAAATCAGAATTACCTTAAAACATCCATCAGACTGAAAACATAGGAGAATGTTACCCCTACTATTACTCTCTACATGTTCAAGAACTTTTTTAAATTATATATTAAGTTTTTATGCACAAATCTCATTTGTTAAAATAATTTGAGATCCACATGAGGCCAGTAATATTGTAAATTACTATAATATCCATGAAATTATGACAGCTAAGAGCAATTTGGACTCAGTTGTAGATCCCTGTAAAGTACCAAGGGTGATCTGATATTTAAGTGTAGATATTGAATTAGCAGTGTGGCTGGAAGGGCTTCCTAAAGCTTTTTGTCCACTGTTTTGCCAGTCTGAAATTAGTGTTACAGTGTACTAAAATAAAAAATCTCACAGGAACTACCTGTAAATTCAGTTATATTTTCCTTTCCCTTTGTTCTCAGTTCAGTATATTGCAATTTTTGAAGAAAGCAAGCCTAGGTCAGAAGACATTGTTTCCTGACTTGTGGAATTACACCATAAAAAGGGTATTGGCACCTCCTATTCAGGTCTTGGGAAGATGTTAAATGATTTTTCTCCATAAGATCCCACATAAATTTAACCTATATCCCTTTTCTACAACCCTGAAACACTTTCCTTAAATATAGACAGATATCCTGGATTATTATACTTTGGGAAATAGAGAGTTAACATCTTTATCTATACCTAGAAATTATTTTCATACAAGACTTTTTCCCCCTGTTCTCTCTGTGGTGCAGTGTGTGCGTGCAGGTTCTCAGATACAACCTCTCAGAACTTACCACTCAGTGCATTTTCCTTTCTGAATAGTGCACTTGTCCTGTCATAAACAAAAGATAAAACAAAATGAAAGCAATAATTTTTTTGGCAAGCAGAGAAATAGAAGCAGAGAGATATATTTGAATTATTTGGCCTTTTGTAACAAGCAAACTGTCTAAAAATGAGACTGGTACTTATGGGATAAAATGTTTTGACACTCGAAAGGGCAATCAATGACTGTAGAATTTCTTTAAATACTGAACGGCTTGAATGGAAGTTGAGTAAAGGCTAACCTTGAAATGATTTGCTGCTTTTTCACAAGCCCAAATTCTTAATGCTTGCAAGGGTAGCCAATCTGTCCATCAAGATCAATAGGAATAACAGCCTAGGCAATATCTCACAGGCAAAGGACAGCAGGAAAGGGAAAGTGACAGTTTTGTCCTTTTTTTGAAAAATATTTTTCAGAAGTTTAAATCTGACCATTGAATCTTCAAGTCATCAACATTTACTAAAGAAAAAAGACAAAGCACAGGGTCTAACTCGGCTCTTACTAATGAGGAAAGAAAGAAATCTTGTTTAGTTCAGAGCAGCAGACTATTTGAACCAACAAGAAGACATTAAAATGAAAAACTGATTGTGCCAAACCAATTCTTGCTATGAGAAATTGTCTAAATCACCAGAACTCTTAACTTTGGATAAATACATTAAATTGTAGGTAAGATATTCAGACAGAAGTTTTCAGAGATAACACAATTTCAGTGGAATGCAGGACTTTATCATTCTCATTTCTTTAAAAGTTCTCCTTAAGATATGGGTCAGGATCATTCCGACAAGATCACAGTCATACTTCGAGCAGAAGAATAACCTGTGAATGCATTTGATCACTTGGCAATTACATTTATCTTCATCTCAACCAATAAAATGTAGTAATAGCAGCATATAAGAATAAATGTTATCAGAGAATATTTGGAGAGTATTTTCTCAGTATATGTTACCAGTATAAATTTAATGTGTGCCATGTGCATCCTGTTTTCCAAAGAGGCTCACCTGGATGTTATCAAGATAGCATTTAGCAGGAAAGTCATTATAACTATCTCTAAGCTCCTCACTCATCTAGATGTTAGAGAAAATATTTCTATTTAAGACCCAAGCTGAGGATCAACGTGACGTGATTTAGCTCACAACAGGTAAAAACATCACAGGTCAAATATAATTTACAAAGAAAACTATAATGATCAAGCTAGCAAGGAGTAATTTGTTCTAAAGCCACAACTGAACTGCATATGCCTCTCAGGGTATATGCCTGGAGGCTTCTAGAAATCCTGCTCTGGGCTTCTCTTCACTCTTAAGTGTATAAGTTACATTCTAAAATTCGATTATAAGAGGCTGTCTGAAGCTGAGTATCCTGAAGTGAACTTACCTTGGTAACTTCCTTGAACAACAGGACTAATTATCCCTAACTATATATTAGTATGGAGTAAATAATTAGCTAGCTATATACTATTATCCAGAAAACAAACCTAGAAGAATTCTGGTTTTCACTTGCAAATACAAACCTGTAAGAATCCTAAGAATTTTACAGATGCTATTTTTTGTAATCCTTGTATCAACTTGAAGCAGTATTTTCAAGGCAAAAACATGATGCTCCCTGTATGTGTCACTTTTACAGTTTTAGACAGTCAGCCCCCAAACCCTCTGTAGGCATCATTTCACACCTTTGCCATTATGCTACTTGCATACTTCATAGATTAGGTAACTTTATTAAAAGGATCTTGGTTTGCTGCTTTGAGGCAGGCAAATTGGTCTCTAATTTTGGAAATGAAAGGAAACCGAAGCACAGAGAAACTTTCAGAGTTATGTGAAAAAAAGCTCAGGCCAAACCAGAAAGGCTCACTCTGAAAAAAAATATTGGTTCAGAAGTCAATGCATCATGACAGTTATTATTCATCAGAACAAAAGAAAGACCTGAACAGTTCCTCCTCATTCAAAGCATTCTCACAGCTCTGAGACACCTGATGAGAAAAGGCCTTTCCTGCTACACCTGACAGAGAATCCAGCTCACAGCAGGAGCTTAGGTCCTACTCTTGTCAGCCACCTTTCCTTGCTTACCCTGCCCAAAACCTAATCAGTCTTCTCTTGGTCACCTTAACAATGCTGGGTGGCTTTGAGGTGCTTCTTTTTAACTTCCTGCCAATGGAGAGCCTGAAGGAATTAATGTCAACTGGATGGAAAAGGATCTGGTTTTGTTGGTCTTAAGAGGCAGAAAAGTATTACTCTAAATTGAGTGTAAGAGGAATTTGAGGTTCAGAAGAAATAGAGAACAAACATCTAATAGAACTGATGACTGGAATCTGTAAAAATGCAAAAAGACATGCCTGGGCTTGCATTCCTTAGCATTCATAACATTCCTTACTGAAGTTTATTCTTGACAAGACATATGTATGTATGACCATTTTTTAAATGAAACTGCTCAGAGTCAGATTTTAAAATCTTAGAACTCAAAAAAAAATAGGACTAGCAGACACACTAGTATTCTACCTGATCCCTCCGTCTGCCATCAACAGCATCAGATGATTGAGGAAAAAGAAAAATCACCTCCACTATATACCAGCTTTGAATATTCTGGGGATTTAAAAGCATTTGAGTCACTTCAGGTCACCAGATTGTTGGATATCTTCAAGTTTCAACTTCCCACTCAGTGAATTCAATGGAAGACATTGGCTTTGAAGGAATCACAGATTCACAGAATTCTGCAGAAATATCTATTGTCAAAAGCAAATTTAAAAGAAACACTAAAATTTTCCTCAGTGCCATATGCTCCCTCATTCCCCAAACTCAAACCATGACCAAGCTTACTTAACCATTTTTGACAAATTTAAAAAAAATTTCCTCCAGCAGTGAAAACTCCATAATCTTTGTTGGAAATTCATTCTAGTACTCAATTTTAATTATTATTAGAAGGTTTTCACAGCATTTTCTAACCTATCCTATTGAAATCCAAGGTCTCTATTAACCACAGTGAACAAACAGTTGCTTCCAATTACTTAATTGGGTAATTAAATACATACTTATATCCTTACACTTTTTTTCTGATAATTATTTTCATTCTAAACTTGGTTTTCAAAATATTAGTTTTAAATTTCTATTTCAAAATGGCTAATAATTTTAGAAACAGATTTTTTTCTTTAAACTAAAAAAATGATAGCCCTCCACCATCAAACTGTACTCTAAAAGAAAGGTATCTATTAATTTTTTTAATTTTTTATCAGAAACTTATTGATCTTCCTTCCATAAAGAAAAGTTCAGAAAGATCTGAGAAAGAAGAGAATTTTTTATCTGAAAACCCTTTTCTGCACGATTCACTTGATTGTGATTGTACAACTATAGAAAAGAGTATGCAAAGAACAACAGTGATTATTCTATGATATTAAGAACAGTAAGAGGGCTAAACAGTTCAACCTGTTTATTTTATCAGAAAAGAATGAATGGTGCTCAGAACAGGATATATAAGCACATTTGCAGGAAGAAAACCCACCCACAGTGTCAGACTCTGTACTGCAGAGGAAGAGCAGTGAATGAAAGAAAGCTAAAATAAGCACAGGGAGATAATTAGCCCCTTCAACAGTTCATCACTAGTAATGGTGGGTTCCCATCCATCGAAACCTAGAATCTGTTGGATTTCTATGATTTTGGCAACAAAACTGATGTCTAGAATTCTGACAACTCAAAGAGGTAAAATAGGTAAAATTCCTTTATATTCTGAGAGGGTCTTCTAGCTTAGAAATTCACTCTACCCAAACTGCAAAAAGTTAAACTATTACTGAAAAAAAAAAAAAAACAACCTCCCAGAGAAGTGGTTTACAAAGAAACAGATTCCTAACTCAAGCCTCTCACAATTCTGTTTGTCTTGAGGGAGAGCAAGGGATGAGCCAAGCTGTAACTTAATATATTTGTCAATTGCTATTCATGCTTTAAAAAACATTCAAATAATAAGAGTAATCAGACAAAAACATGTTTTGTCCATGATCAAGGACTTGAGATGCTGCCTTCTGAAGGAAGGAACTCTGATGTAAAGGTTTTCATCTCTTGTTTGCTGTTCACAGAGCAACTGAGAAGTAAGACATGCAAACATCATAACCTTAGTCTGCACCATAAAACCTTCTGGCAAAAGATCAAAGGAGATGGAACATAAAAGTTCCAGATAAGGCTTAAAACTATAAAGCTTGAACCAAAGGCGTGAGAATTCACAAGTCTGTAGAAGAAATATCTCTGACAACAAGCATTGCCTTCACGGAAACAAGGCCTTGGGTCTGGGCTGGATCCAAGGAGTGACAAAGGACAGCAGACAGTGAAGGTGCTGCAATTGCCTTTAGAGTCTGAAATATCACATCCCTCGTAAGTACCATTTCTTTTAAGGGAAAAAAAAATCAAAACATTGCAGTGTGCTTCCCATTCTAATCACTAAACAGCCTTGCAGGGAAACCGGGCAATTTGTCAATAACAAAAGGAAAGGAAGAAAGCTTTATTAGAGAACCAGATGCTGGTCAGCATATCACAAAGAAAGGCTGCAGAATAGTTTCCCCACACACACCAAATGCTCAAAAGTGATCACCTCATAAACAAAACATAAGCTCACAGAACTCTGCCCCTGCACAGACATCTGCCTCTAACAGCTGCCCCCTAATAACTCACCCAGGAACCCTCTTCCTCTTCAAGGGCAGTGGAGCTGCTCTGAAGGATTCTCTGGATGATGTCTGGGCAAAGGACTCTGGTGCCTGAGCTCTAGTTATCATATACAATATTTACTAATATGTATAATCATACCTTGAAATATTTGCCTTTTCTTGAAGAGGATGTTCTAACTGATTCCCAGTCTAAAACAGGTAATAAATTCTTTGTGTATTTTCTTGTCCACTCTATTCCTGGTCTAAATAATTTTTTTAAACCACTGAGATGATAATCTTATTTATTATCAGGACAAAACCAGTACCCATTTAATGTTAATGATTCAGGAAATTCTACAACCACTGTGCTAATAGGAAGAAGGAACTAAAAAAAATCTTGACTAAAATCTTTTCTCATACTTTTATTATACATACTCCAATCATTAATTTATACTACCCTGATCCTGCAATTTTCCCTTACCCATAAGGCAGTGTGTGAATTAATCACCCCTAAAACAAATACCTTTTACTTCAAATTATGGAAATAAATCTTTAAAATTTCATGCCAGTGTGAATTTAAATTAGAGAATATTTATAGATGAAGCCTTAATGATTTTCTTTATTCACTCATTCAATTTGTTTTTAAGCAAAAATTCCCAGCTTGCTGGCTTTCCTTTTCCCCAGGTACTCCCGCTGCAAGCGTACAGCCCTGTGCTTGTGACACTACTGCTGCCTCCAGGAGGAAAATGCAATACCCCAGACATTATCTTATGATTTTTCTGCATTATTAATCAACAGAACAAGCAGTGAAAGAGCAATTGAGGGGTTTTTTAGCACAAATAAAAAGAAAACTAAATTAGGAAGTCAAACAATGAGGGATAAGCAGTTTACAACTCTCATGGAAGAAATACAGCCCAGTCTCCTATGACCAAGCTCCAGATGGATGAGTTTGGTGGTGGAGGGGTTTAGGCAGAAGGAAGTAAGTCTTGCCCTGTAACTGATATTAGATATAAACACTTCTTTCACCCTCTGTCATCCCCTTCACAGCACTACCATTCCCCTTTGAGCCCCTGTGCTTGCCTGGCTGAAGGAGGAAGTGAAGAAGGGAAGCAATAATTCCCAGGGATCCAGCAATACCTTTGAACCATGAGTTTTAAGATGGAACACACTTATCCATGGCATTGAAGCTACCTCACAAGGAGGGCTTTGTGAGATGAACAAAGGTTATGGAAAGCTAATAGGAAGCTATTTCTTCATTTTGCTAATCAGACTTGGTCACCAAGTGTGGTGTCCTGTCATCAAGGCAGTGGTGCAGCTCAGGGTGCATGGATCATTTGCTCTGTTTCTCGTGGACAAAGCCCAGAACTACCACTTTGGTCCCTCTCTCCACAAACCTCAACAGCCCCATCTATCATATATCAGACACCTTTACTCTTTAGTAAACATCTTACAAGAATTACAGGTCCAAATATAACAGTAACTACTCCCTTTATGCTAACACAGACTCGAAAACTTTTTCTGTGGATTCAGCAAAAAACCCTCAAGTTTTACATTAGGAGTTTATTCAGATTTCAGGGGGTTTTTTTGAAGCATGCTCTGAATCTGCAAAATGTGTTTGACTTGCCTATGGAAAGGAAAAGTGCTACAACCATGCATTTTCTGTTGCAAATTTCTCATACTCAATGAACCAGCAAAACTCCTTTTCTGGCAGCCTGCAGACTTAGATGAGACATATTTCGTAACAGGTGCCAACATAGTTTCCACTATAAACTTTAATCAATTTAATTGACTAAGTCCTTATTGGATAGGCAGACTATTTGAATGTGGTAGAAGGGCAACAAAGTGCTTTAATTGCTTTAACCACAGATAGGGTACACAGACTGAAATGGTGGTTCTAGAGAGCAATGTGCTCACCAGTCAGGATCATATGGAAAGGAAAAAAGGTCTGTATATTTTTTGTGTCTCATGCTGTGCAACCACCTCCTGCTGGAGCTGCTGGGTTCAAGAACCCCCCAAAGGCATCTCAGCGCCTGCACCTGTTAGAGCAAGATGAGCACTTCAATGCAAAAATGGCCTGGCCACATGCAGCTAAAAGGGAAGAATCTAGAGCAGCACTGGGAGGTAGAGTCTTTAATAAAAAATACTGGTCATGAGCTTTCCAAAGCTGAGGAAAAATGAACGTCTGGCTGAGACAGCCAGTTTAGCTGTATTATCTTGGCATCAGCCTGTTTGCAGTTTGCCAGCAATAAGTGAATACTCCATTTCGCATGTACTGCCAGCAATCAAAAAAATCAACTGAGTAGATACATCCTCTGTTAGGTATGGGGCTGCCACTGCAATAGCTCTCAGCAATCTGTTAACTCTGTTAATAGGAGCCGGGATCATTCCAGAGTAGTGCTGTTTTGGCTTCTCACTAAACTTCAAGAAAAAAAGAAAAATATGACATTAATCATTCAACAAAATCACAGCTGATAGCTGACCTGAACAAGATAGATTTTTTTCTTTTTTTTTAATTTTTGAACCAGTTTTCTCAACTTTAATTTTATGCAGTTTAGAAAAGTAAAATCCTACTGAAAGTTCCACTTAGGTTATGCTGGTCAAAATGTTGAGGAAAACATTGACGACATTTCTAGGCAGATTTCACTGGTCTTTATCAAACATATTGTTTATAAATCATTGACTAATTTAAAACCAGAAAGTATACCACTACTTCCCAGAAACTGAGCGTGCTTTTTCCTGCATAACATTCCTAATCCCCCGGCAATACAAAACAAGATACTGGCATAAGAAATAACGTGAAAGCAGAAGAGGAGGATGGCTCTGAATTAGTTCTCCTACCCTGTGGCCCTCTTTTATGTTTTGAGAGATATGGATATGCTGATCCCTCTGTGTCTATGCAGATTCTTATTGTTGTTTCCATTAATATTAAAAGCACAGACACAATTCTGCTGATGCACATTCCCAGATTCATAAATAGAACCGTGAGTATTTTGATCAAATTACTGTTCCTGAAGCTTCCCTCTCAAGGCTAGAAACTTAGTTGTCCAGATTACAATTCTCTTTTCAATATGAAAGGGTGTCATGGCAATCTAGGTGATATTCTTTTACAGAAATTCAAAGTGAGGTTTATAAACTAAAATTACATCTATAGAGTTATTTAAATTGGACTTTTTTTTCCATAGAAAAATCATGCTGCAGAACAAATCTCCCGAGGACCACACACTTCCCAAAGTACCTGCATCCTCCAAATCCCTCATCTGTTAAACTGAACAGACTTTGGCTTAGTTTTCATTTAATTTCTTCACAATTCCTGTCATTCAGACACTTGAAGTTACACAAAAGAGAGCCTCTGGAGCTCAGGTAACTCTTCAGTCAATTTCCATTGGGATGGAATGGATTGCTCCCCTATACATTTGTCATATTATTTCAATTTTGAGGCTTTTATTACTGCTGTTCTCAATTATTTTTCAGGAACAAAGGCCTGGAATTAGTAGATACAGATGTAATTTTTTTATTCTGTTTTAAGGAAAACTTTCAGATATTAAACTTTCAGATATTTAACTTTCAGATATTTAAGTTTGAAGCTGTTCCCCCAGTATGATTTTTAGAGTTTTACTTGCTTCCAAATTCAATTCTGTATCAAACAAGGAGTCTTTTTTTTTTTTTTTGTCATTATTAACTCAAGTGAGCTGAGATTGGACTGACAGAAATGTAAACAAAAGTTGGCATAAAATTTCAGTACAGAGGCTCATTTAAGAATCAACACTGAAATTTTGCGGCCAATATATTCATAACCTGGATCAATTCAGTTCAATTCTACTCTTACTTATTTGAGGGCAAAAAGCATATTAAACCAGGAATTTCAATATTAGTCACGTCCACTTTTACATTTAAATTATTCTTTTTATTTTATTTATTTTTTAATATGATGGTGATAAAAACCGAGAAGCACTTGTGAAATCCTTCTAGTGAGTAATTTTTTGCTCAGTACAAATTAAAATGGCTGTAGCACTTCGTAACAGCATAAGAAAAATGTGGATGACTCCCCTCTGCTTTTCCTTACAGACTTATTGTATTCTCTGGCTTAATTGGGATGTTTTATTTTAGCACTCGGATCCAACATTTGAAAAGAAAGATTTGGGTGGATGGTTGGCTGCTCTTAATCAATGGGGGAAGAGCAGCCCTGAGGAGAAGCCCTTGGGGTGCTGGGGGAGGAGAAGCTCAGCACAGCTCGGCCATGAGCACTCACNNNNAGAGCACCGTGGGCAGCAGGGCAGGGAGGGGATTCTGCCCCTCTGCTCTGTCAGACCCCAACTGCAGGGCTCTGTCCAGCTCTCTGAGTCCCCAGCATAAGAAGGACATGGAGCTGTTGGAGCAAGTCCAGAGGAGCCCATGAGGATGATGCAAGGGCTGGAGCACTTCTGCTCTGCAGGCTGTGAGAGTAGGGGCTCTGTTCAGCCTGGAGTAGAGAAGGTTCTTTTGAAACCTCACAGAACTTTCCAGTACCTGAAGGGTCAATATTAATGAGATCAATAGAGTGACTCAAGACATGTCCAATCCCATCTGCAGTTTACTGGACAGAAGTCTAAGCTAGTTTGCTAATTCACATGTGGGACACCTGGTTTAACCAAGCCCAGGCATGAAAAACACCCACCAGAAGTCTATTCCTAAAGAGAACTCATATGTTCATGGAGCTCTTTCAAGGAGTCAAATTCCATCCCTATTGCATCAGCCAGTTTAAATATCATTCAAATCTTACCTCTAACTCTCCCATTCTCAGGTGAAAAGCTCCATAAGGTAAAAAAAATACTTTTGGAAGTAGTTCCGTGATTGCGTGGCACACCAGAGTCTACTGCAGATTCTGTGCTTTGAATGTTATCCCACGTATCTAGCAAGAACTGTGAATGTCAAGTGGTGCAGGTGGAGCTAATAAAAGGTTGCAATACTGTCAGAAGTGCCATTATTTTTGTTGATTCGTCTGTTGTAGAGCTACTCTAAGCCAGGTTTGTGAAAGGATGAAGGGAAATCAATCAGCTTCCTGCTGCTCTGGAGCCAACAGTTTTGATGCCCTATTTTCTCTGCTAGTGTTAGTGCAAGATCCTCTGAGATATACACTGGCTCTGTTTGGAATCATGAATCAGAGTAGAAATGCAAAGGTTTTTGTCACCATTTATTTGTTTAAATGCAAGGCTGTCAAGTCAAAATTTAAGCTTCAACTCAACTCATTTCCCAAAGAATTCATGTAAGACTCCACAACATATCCTGTGTTAGGTGTAGTATATCCTCTGCCAGCCACAGACTCCAGCATCACAACTCCCGTTGCTCCATGTCTAAATTACACTCCCTGCAAAGTAGTCATGAGAGGGTGATAAAGAAGAAAACATGGGCTTTCATCTCAATTCACAGTAAATTGCAAGTTTCTCCCATTTCTTGAAAAAAACCAATGGAATAAAATAATTTTTGATGTCAAAGCACCAGAGCTGGGTAACCTTGGCTGGGGCAGGTGGGGCTGCCAAGCTCCTGTCTGCTCCCACCTCCAGAGCAGCAGGCACCAAGCCCAGATCTCCACTGCTCTGGAGAAACCCTCAAGGGAACAGGGGATCTGTCCAAGGGCAGCCCTTTACATTACCATATATTGCCCTGATAATTTGAAGTTTATCAATTTTTCAGTATTTACTGGACTCAATTCTCACCTGACAGAATTCTTTGTCAGCCTGCAAAGTCATATGGATTGACATGCCTGGGGAATCAGGGGCTGCCAGCTGCACCTATCACATGGCAAAAGAAGTTCTAAAAGTACTTATTTCTTATTACTTGCAATCTCGCCTTATTAGAAAAAGAAACCACATTACTTCAAGATTAATACTACTGCCAAATCCATGAACAGAGCCCAGTTTAGGACTGAATTATAAGTCTCTGAGAAGTGAGTTCATTATAAAAGTGCAGCATGAGTGATTTCATCACTCCTCTTTGCAATGCAGCAAACAGCTGGAGGTATCAGATATTCTGGCTGTTTCATGCTGATCCAAGGTCTTCTTCCCAACCTACCCAGGAAGGCATCAAAACCCCCCAGTCATTAACTGAACAATTACTCTTTATAGTATTATCATTTTTATTACCTAAATGGTCAACATAACCACTCAACATGTTTTGAAAGAATTATTAAAATTAAGAACCCTTGCTCATCTGGTCTCAGATACTATTTTGGTTTTCATTAAAAAATACAGTGTTCTCATTCCTTTAATATCTTGTTCAAAAAAATACACATAAAGGTAAACTTTCCCTGGGAAATCACAGGCAATAACTAAAGCAGAATCAACATGTCAGATGAATCAGCATCTGTCAGATATTATCAGGACCAAAATTAAAAAAAAAAATTAACAAAGACCAGGGCAAGGCAAAATAACAAAATGAAACATTAAACCAGACAGTGAAATTCTAAGGAGAGGTCATCTGGAATATCATTTTCTGTCCTTGTATCCAAGTACCTGATACTCAAGTAATTTCTTAAATATTATAATCAAAACCTTTCAGAAAAGTAAAAAATTATCCAAATAACAGTGCTGAACTACTGCTTCCAGTGCTTTCAGTGACTGTAATCAAAACTGAAAATGGGCAAGCAATAAGGAGAGGGAGAGGAAGAGGGAGAGAGGAGAAAAAGAAAAAGAAAAAAAAAAGAGCTGGTCTGTGATTTTAGGTATGTTACCTAACTGTGAAAATGCTAAATACAGAAATATTTTCTGCCATACTATGAAATTCAATTAGCAGTCATTTATTTCCATTCAAAATGCTTGAACATTGGTGCATGATTAAACACAAATATGTATCATCTAAGCAGTGAAAATATAATCTAGGCTTGAACAAATTACTTGTTTCAATATGATATCAATTACATTTTCCTATTTGGTGTGAAGGTTTCTTGGTACTGCCAGCTATTTATCCATATAAAATTTTGGAAAGTGACTTCATAACTATAAAAACATTTATGCTGAAGAGCAACATACTGTAAAGCAACGTACTGTAATGTAGTAGAAACAGATTTTCCTTAATGCAAGTTTTAACTGCACATTAAAACATTGGAACCACCCATCATATTTTGCTGTAGTTGTTTGCACTTACTGTATAAACAGAACATTAAATTCAAAATAGAAACTAAGACCTTTTTCATTAAGTTTCATAGGCAGTAAGAAAAACTCTTTCCAACTAAGAGTGCAAATTGCACAATGGTGCAAGGTTAAACAAGATTAACACAGTTTAAAAGCTGTGCCCGAAGTTCCATACCCGTGGTGCATCTTTGCCTGATGGAAACATTTTCTTCCCAGAGGCAATTACACCTTCAAGAAAGCAGGCACTTCCCAGAGCCAGGTGCAGGGCCCAATGTCCAGCTGTCCCTGCCACTGGCACTAGCCACATCACTCCTTCCTGAGGCACCCACAGGGCAGCAAACAGGATCCTGTCAAGACAGGATTAAAAAAATGCACACAAGACTCCACACACCTACATGACCAACGAATGAAATTTCACAGTACAATTTAGAGCTAAAAGGAAAGTGATGCCAATGGGAGGGTTAAGCACAAGCAATGACATCTCTCCCCAGTTCAGTATTTATCACAACGTTTCATTCATGCACACGAAAGAAGGTGGCAGCTTTGGAAAGCGACACTTCAGGGATAGGCAAGGTACTTCTCCAGGGGAATCACTCCTTATGTTAAGGCTCAGCTTCGCTTTCTGCATATTCTAAGAGCCGTGGCTGCTGCTGGATAGTCACATGAAGTAGCCATAGGCCTCTCTGCACTGGCACCATATCCGAGCATGCCACCTTTAGCCAATGCAAGCAGTCAAAGCAGTATCCCTAGAGATGGTTCTGTCCTCTCCACAAAGGGAATTGCCATTCCAGGCACATCTCACAGGAGCCCCTTGGTCCCAGTGATTTGTCACCTTCCCTGAGTTGGAGTGTGTACCAGCCAACAGGCTGCAGGTTACAGCTCCACTACCCCAGTCCGTCCTGGGGCTGCAAAGTCCTTAACTTAGTCTCCAACAGGATCACCCAAGGTCTTTTTTATCCTGCTGATTGATTCGACTGCTTTTCTTGAAGACCTCACATTATTGGCCAATGGACTGCAGCTATGTATTTTCATCTTTATCATTGTAGCTGACAGAAGTGTTTTGTCTTTTAAATCTAAAATATCTCTAAATCTTGAGAGCAGTGATTTAAAGCCATCTGTGCAGGAACAAAACTAATGATAAAACCCACCTGAATAGAAACAGTAATGAATTGCTATAGTAATAGGTGATCTATAACTACAACACATCAATAAGATTAGATAAACAGACTGTTATCTTAATGAATTTGTCTATACAAGCAATCCCAGAGTCTTCCTTTATCATATCTTTCTTGTAAGCCACACATATCAGTTTCCACACATGAAGCAGCTATTGATCTCCCTGCAAAAATGTACTTAGATAGGACTTTCAGAAATAAAAAAACAACAACAAAAACAAAAGAGGAATATAGCAGAGGTGCCAGAATAGGGAACTGCTGCATTACATTTCCTGTACATACACGCTGGGTATGTTTTAGTATTGGTTGCTGCTATCTGAAGTGTAAACACCATTACCAGAGAGAAGAAAGCTGGAATGGCCTTGAGGCACAGAAAGAAAAACAGTTTTTCCTAAAATTCACATCATCTCCCTTTTGTAAAATTAAACTAACTCATTAGTTAAAAATAAATAAACAAATAAACAAATAAACAAATAAGTATTGAGAAAGGTGCTGACTAGCCTTGTCAACAGCCTTTGTCCCTTCCAGAGTTAGAGGAGTTAGCTGTACTAAATTCTGGGATACCACCACTGCATTTGGATTATGAGGGCTTAATTCACAGCTTGTGAAGGTGTGAAAACAGGGTTCCTCTTCACAGCTCCCCGTGCAGACATGTACCCCAAACCCTCATTGCTAGTGAGAAGAGAGAGGAGCAAAACGTAGCTAACATTTTTGCCATATACCTTTTTGCTTCTCCTTAGAATAAAGGAGTACCAAGGATGATTTGACTTGCTACTCAGCTTCCAAAACTTCTGGAACATGCTGGTGTCTTAAAATCCTTCACTTTCACCACAACGTTACCTTTGTTAACACTTGATTTAAATTATTATTTCACACTGCATATACTGAGCCCCAAACTACACCAGGCTGAAGAGCAGGAAAACTGTTTCCAACACCAGTCTGAGCTCTACACCTCAGATCTCTACATCTGCAGAAAGCCACCTACACCCTTCGAACAGCTGAGCCTCTAATCCTGATGGGAAGTTGGATCTCACCATTATGATTGTTATGCATTTAAAAGCCATGCTATGCAGTATTCAGGGTTTGAAACATTTAATGTGAAACTGTAAGCCAATGAACACAGCCCTAATAACAAATTCCTTTCTAGGCAGTATAAAAAACATACATATATTTGTAAAAAAGTGCACTTTAAAAAATCAAATATTCAGTTGTACAGATCTTCTTAGGTTTTTTTCTTCATTCTTTAAATCAAAAATCACGTCAAAAAAACCCAACACTCAAAAGATAGCTTTTCCTCTAAATCACTGCACAAAATGCAGATTCCACACATCTCATTATTGAAAGTGTGGGATAATAGCAAAACTCAAAGTCAGCTCTCTGTTCAGCTGCACCCATGAGAGTTTGGGGGGAGGACTGCTTGCATACATCTATTTCATTGCATATCCAGAGACCTTTATATAATTGTTTTATTAATTATTCCTGGCCATTCAGAAAAAGGATCTTTAAATTGAATTTCTTTCTAAAATCATTATTGCTTATTAATGCACAATTATCTTACCATTGCCCATTGTTTTCTCAAGTCAAGTTTTCATTAGAACAAAAATGCATTCATGAAAGGGTTCTTCAAGTGCAGTCAGACCTTTTGCATGGGTTTGTGGTAATTACCAGAGATTCTTTTGTTATCAGCCCGGATGTTAATGACAAAAGAAGACAAGTGTAGAGTCTATTTTGCTTGAGCTAATTACTAACCATTCCCCATTCAATTTATGCTCGGAGGAGTACAATAATCATGACACAGTGCATTAGCTCTGTCCCAGGCAGTTTCTGCCATGCTGAGTGTTAATTGTCAGGACAGATTCCAGTCAGGAATAACAGTGTCTCAGGCATGTCTGCTCATGAGCAGTGCTCTAGCAATTTCTTCTGTGCAGTAAGACAGGCCCTTTTAATTTTTTATGTAGGGGAATACTGGAAAATTTCCTCTTTTGCAGAGGCAAATGGCATTGCTTTCACTGGCTTACAGTTTTTACGGTTAAATATTGTACCTAGTTAGAAAAAATTAATGAACCAGAACTAAGAAGCAAATAACATGACAGAAACTGAACAACTCACCAGAACATTTTTTTAAAAGTATGTATTTTGGGAAAATATATCAATACAACTAACTGAGCTGTGTACCTTGCACCAAAAGCAGGGAGCTTAGAGGGCTAGTCATAGGTAGTAAGCCATTTCGTATTATCCAAAACCCACTGAATTTGAAAAGGTTTTAGTGGATTTAGCATTGCTTCAAGGTCTTTGCAATCTTGAAAATGAATGGATTTATGGTAAATCCTCCAAAAATCATTTCACAGAGTGTAATGAATAGTGATAGATATTTCAAAGTCATTAGTCTCCTCTATCCTGTGCTTTGGTGGTATCACACTCTAAAGTTAAAGCACCTGTTCTATAATGATCTAATGTATCATCAAGTCTGGAAGGGGAAAAAGGAAAAGAAGGCTCATCTCTTCTCTGTGCCCATGCTTCTTTAACAAATGATCTTGGAAACCCAAAGTGCAGCCACACAAACTCTGCTCATAAATTTCTTCAGTGTCACATGGCAGACAATGTACCGTCATGCTATCCTAAGAAACTTCAGACACAAACAAGAAACAAAAGTTTTAGCAACCCTCAGTATAGTGGTTACTTTTAGGATGGTCATCTAGAGGATACCATCAGCGCAGGCACAGAGGCAAACAATCAACACTTACTCTAACAGCTCTACCTATTAATTTTCCTGGTCCAGTCTGCAAGATTATTCAATGCACTGATCAAGCCAGAATAAAACTGTTTGGGGTGAGTGACAGGAAAACCTCCTGATAAAACAGTGAGCGCTGTTATTAAGTTATTAGATCTTAAAGAAGGTACCAAAGCCTTCTTATTATCTAAATGCTAATAGAGACATAGCCAAAAGTGCCTCCTTCCACCCACTGTTAAGAAGGAAATCATCTCCTGAGGCAAAATGTTTGAAGTCAGTATTTTGCCACATGCTTGTATCACAAAGCCTTGTCATGCAAGATTAGACAGATTCCACAAATCAGCACAAATTTTCCCAAACCAGCAGGAGAACATCAAGAGCACAAACTTGTGAGTGTGATCCACAGCAAGGTGCCTGAAGGACTGGAGGTTTATCGTGCCTGAACACTGCTCTCACAGCCTGCTGTGCATTGCAATGGTACCATTCAAATATGGAGAGAGATGCATTCGAATATAGATCTCTGTAGAAAAGCATCTGCTGCTGCTTGCAAGCCTCAGCACAACTTTCACAGACTGACATTTCACTTTCCCATTTAGTGCAGAGGCTTTCTTTTATTTAGGAAAAATATACTCAGTCCTGACCTACAAAACAGAATCAGTATCAGAAAAAAAGCATTATTTGGTTTCATAAAATTATTAACTTATTTGCACCTATAAAAGTGAAGTTAAAAGGGCCACTGTTTTCCTAGAAAAAACCAAAAATTTCCATGGCTGACAGTTCAAAAGCATAGGATTCATGTTTTTAGCAGTGGCCCATCAGCTCATTAGTAATGCTGGTCTCAGTCATACAATAAGACCACATGTTCAGAGTTATACAGGAAAGGAGGTGTCAGCTTAGAAGGCTGATATCTTTTTCTTTTATCTCAGTCATTTTCTTTTATCTCCTCTCCTCTCTGATACAGCACCAGGAAGTTTCTCTGCACATTTACTTCTACATTTCCAGTCATCAAACACCAAACTGATTTTGGTTCTCTTGCTGTAACAGGTGGGTTCATTGACAGGCTCATTAATTTGTAACTTAAAAGCAGAGGGAAGAGAAACAGCTAATTGCTGTAGTCGATAGAGGTGGCATTTCCATAAACTGCAGCACACACACATCCCTGTAGCTTCATCTTTACAGTGTGGTACCTCCTTGTTTGATGCAGCTGAACTGTGCAAGGCAACCCCATGGAATGAGTTTCAGCCTAGCCCAGCAGGGAGGAACATCATAATAAAGGAATCATCAGTGCTCTTCCAAGCGTCAAGACCTCCATTTTCCTAATTTACATTTCAAAAGGGTCTGCAGTTTGAAGTAGTAAAGAAATCATTTGCTTTTGCAAGATAAGTGCTTTTCCAAGTAGGAAACTCCGTGGCAATTCCAAAAAGTGCTCTGATTATAATTTTTGTCTGTATTAGAACAGACGCCAAAGACTTTTAGAATCTCTCCATCAAAAACTACCCAGTATTCAGCATTTCTGCAGTCTTTTGACCATGTACTGCTCCCATGGAACACTGGGTCAACGTGTTCAGCTGCTTTGAACACTCGACACAAACAAAGTGTTCTTTAAATAGATGTTTGTAGGCTACAATATAATTAATTGTGTGGAATAAAAACACCTCCAAGAGGCATTGTCAGAAGCAGAACAGAATGAGAAGATTACATAAATCTTGTCTCTTGAGACTCCTCCCAGAATTTTTTTGGGAGAATGTTTTTGGAGAAACTTGCCGCACTGTCCACTGGTGAGCTCCTGGACAGAAGGAGGAGTCCAAGCTACTGCCATCTATCTGTACAGTAAGGTTCTTAACTCCCACTTTCTCATATCTCTGCAAGGCAGGATACTCTAAATGTTAAAATGGCCCACCAGTGGTCCTAAGGGGAGGTGAAGAAAGGAGCAGAGCATGTTCTCCCACTGTCTCTCACCCACACAGTCACTCCCTCTCTCTGCCTGGAGCAATGAATTCCCAAACTAGGAATGACAGTGAAGTGACAGTCAGTACTACAACAGTTCTTGCTCTGTATGTGGGCAGAATTACATAGATCTCATCACAGGGCCCAGCACAATTTATACTTGTTTCTTATTCATCAGGAAAACAAAATTTAGGCCTCACAAAATCAACTTTCAATCATTCGCTCTTGGGTGTGACACTTCATCCCAGCCTGCCAGGTTATTATTACATGTTCTTCCTATAACTGAAACTCCAGCTAGAGGGAAGAAAGATGCCAAGGATTCCTACAGTTCAGCATAAAGAAACATTTCCTAGCAAGGCTTTCATCACACTCAAAGCCTGTCACGAGAACAGGTAATTGCAAAACAAATTCATTTCCATAATGCCAAGGGGGATCAAAAAGAGGGTGTTACGCTTTAAATTGTTGCTACTAATTCTTAAATTTTCTATTCTCCAAACATTGTAGCTGCCAAAATTCAGGCTTCTCATTAACTGTATCCAGGTAATTACAGAAATTTTTGGATGGTGGAGACAAAAAGATCCTTTTAAAAACAAGGAAGCAGAAAATCAGAGTTGGCTCAGTGATCCCCCTGTAGCCACCTTGGTGACTAATTTGAAAAAAGAAAATTTGCAAAATGGACTGACACTCTGTCCCCCAGATGTAACAGAAAGTAACTCAAAGTTGGCTCCCTGTATCTGGAAGATCATATTAAGCCTTCAGTCAAATTCATGGTGTGTGGATTCCTCCTCTCATCACTGTTTACCTGGAACAGTAATACTCTAATTACTTCACAAATACATATTTGCATATAATGAAGCAATTATGTACATCATTTAGTAACTCTAATTGAAGCTTTCAAATACAAAATTCTCTTGTAATTTGAAGGGTTCATATCTTTAATGCCCTGAATACCCTAGATAACTGTGAAAATATGATGTTGAGTGGGAGGCAGTATTAAAATTAAAAATATTGAAAAGATCTAATAATCAAGGTAAATTTCTAATGAAAGCAAGCTCAACTTGATAGTAAATCTTACATGACATTCAAATATATCACATTTAATACATCCAATGAAATCGATCACGATCGCTTGTTCCAATAGATTATTCCTTTCAGGTGTAGGTAAAGAAATTCACTGAGACAAGAGCTATGTTCCTTTTAGTGCTATTATGGCACTCTCTTGGCCTATGCACTAGTGAATTCCAACACAGAACAGCCTGAGTTCAGCATCCAAACACCTGTTTGGAGTTTAGGAAAACCCCTCCACACAAAGCATCCTCTTGGGTGGCCGGATTTGAAAGCCTGAGACAGACTACAAAATAAAGATTTGCACATACTTAATTTGGAATTTGCTTCAGATACAAGCTAACATCTTGAAAAACAGAGTATATAAACACTTCTTTAGGATCTACAAAATCATCTCTGTCCCATTCTCATCCTTTCTACCTCTAGAGACAGTCTCTGTCCAAAGCAATGAACATTAATACGGAGATGATTTGATGCATGTGAACATTTCTGGCAATTGTTGTTTCCTGGGAAACGATGGAAACTCCTGTCAGCACACAGCAACAGCATCAGCACACACACCCTGCTCCAGAGCTTCACCTGGAGCACAGGACCAAGTACTGAATTCACTTAGGAATTAACTGATCCACTTCAGCCTTTCATTTGCACTATCAAATACATTTAAAGGTTTATTGAGTATTTCCTTTCCACTGCATCTGTACCTTTTCACATCTGTATTCCAGCTAATCATTATTGCATAATCCCATCATATTTGCATTTGATTATGCTGGCACACAGGTGGCAAAACAGAACAAATCAATCAGGAGAGTCTGTTTACACAAGGAGCTGCTTTGTTTCTTCACAAGGAAACAAAACAAGTATTCTTGGAAGACCTTGAAGTACATTTTAACAGGTTGTGTTTGAATTTGAGAACCAAAGACTGGTTACTCTCAATGTCAGAAAATAAATTAAAAGAAAAATGAAAAAAAATATAAAAGAAACAGACTCAAAAATATTTACATCTTAAAGCTTTTCATATATAGTCAAACCTGTTCACCTGTTCACTTTGCTTGGTAGTGAAGGAGAAGAATTAAACTGAAAAGCTGAAGTTTGGAGATTGTTATGTCTAGGGAGAATCTTATGCTGTTTATTTTCCACCAACAGGAAAAGCACAATGCAGATCTCCTTGTACACAGTTTTCTGCTCACTGAAAGTGCACAGAACCTATGCTGAAATTCTTCCATTTAATAGGAATTGACAGGACGCCACAAGGGCTAGATACCTCAATGATAACAAATAAATTTTATTGTTGTATATGTAAACAGGAAAATACATTCCATGTTTCTGAAAGCTGAAGCCTAGCTTCTGGTTTTATTCTAACTGTAAAATGTGGAATTCGATGGGGGTGGTGGTGATGGGTTGGCCCATCCTGGAGATGGGATCCTGTGCTTAAAAAGCTAGAAGATAATGTAAAATGGCAAATCCAGTCTTTGCTCTTTTGTTCTACCTCAGACAGTGGAAAACATTGTAGGAGCAGTTTATGCACACACAGTACTCTTAAATCACATCCCACAGCAGATTTGGACTTGAAATTACTGCCCATTTTGCTTTGCATCTACAAATGTGGAAGCTTAAAATAAGTCTTGGCAATTAACAATTCAGTGTGTTCCAAGGTTACAGCTGGTGGAACTGCTTGCAAGTGATTTATCAGCCTTTTAGTGATACACCCAGAGTTTTTTGAGTATGAACCCTGCTGCAGCCACGCAGTCTGGTGATCCATTCTCTTATCATGGCAATGTTGTCTTGAGACTCAAGGGGAAAAAAATGGACTTGGAATGACATGCATATCAGAAACAGCAAAATGCTTTTGAACTCTGTAAAACACAAGCCTCATTTATCTAGCTCCAGCTTTTCTTTGCATCTCTGAACTCCTTTTTCCTCTAGAAAACAATGTAGTTTTCTTATTTAAAGCTGGCTGCTGTTGTCCCTCACGTAGTTCACAAATACTGTATCAATTTCACTGACATGAAACTAAGCTCAACACAATCAGACTTGATTTGGTTTAAATTCAAAATACAAACCCAAATATACTGATTTCCTTCTTTTTAGCAAATGGAAAAATTCATTTTAAAACAGTGAGGAAATTAAAACTTCTTGGTCTTCTCCACTGCATTATTGTCAAAGCCAATAATGACACAAAAAATCCAACTACCAAATATTTTCTGTAGAAAAGCTCTGCAGAAAATACTAATTGAGTACATTTGAATAACTTAAATCTCATCAGCCATGAACTTTCGATTGCTCCCCAGTCCCTTCCAGGGAAAGACACATGAATTTATGGAGCAATGCCTCATAACTGGAAATCCAGCAAACCTGCCAGGCTGAGTGCCCCTCAGGCAGGGAGCTGGGTTTCCTGGGCAAGCTCCTGCCCATGTCACCAGTGTCCCAGAGCCAAGGGCCACAGCTCCTCTGTCCATCTTGAACCAGATGAAGTCAGCAAGAACACAAAAGCTGGGAAGCACATTTAATTTGGAGTATTTTGGGACAGAGGATTTTGGCATTGCCAAGGGAATCCGAGTTGAAACAAAATAAATTATTGAAGAAAAATCTTTATTTTTGAAGAAATTCAAGAGCTGAGAAAAGCTGAAATAAATCTCCAGTTTATGGATCTGGCAACACTGGGATGAAGTGGCCAGGCAGCAGACAGTCCAACACAGATCAGCATGATACTTTTCCTCCCTTAGAACAATCAGGCAACAGGGAATAATCTCAGCAACTAGTCATGGAAAAGCAGATACTAGACTGTTTCAGCCATCCTAGATTACCTGCCAGCTGATTCACTTGCCTAACCAACACAGGTCACTCTACTGTGCTCCTCTAAAAGTACAAGAGAACAACATTCTTCTCCAAATTAAATCCAAGGGGAGGGAGGAAAAGAAACTCATTTTACTTCTAGTTCAGCATTGCCTGACTCTACTTCTTACCACATGATAGTGGAATATATTCATTCACAAAAAAAAAAGCTCTACAGATCACAGCATGGTCCCTGGTCTCAGTCTGTATTCCTGTCTCTAAGAGAAGCTTTAACTGCAATGTCACTTCAGTTTCAGGCAGCAGACATAATAAATAGATTGTTATCAAATGTTAGTACTTTTCTCTCTTTCTCATTGCTTATATCAATAAAGATAAGTGTTTTGGACTCTGGGGAAGGGAATTCAGATTGTTTGGCTGGAAATCTAGTTAAAAGGTGTTCCTCACCTTAGATCTTCTTGGAGCTATAAACTTGAGCTTACTTGCCACAACAATAATTCAATGGAGCCTGGGAGAAGAGGGCAGGGAAAAAGAATGTTTAGTTGTTCCTCAATAAACTGCTCCATAGCATTACTGCAACAAATCAAAGCTGTTATCACAGAAGGAAGAAGCTTTTCTTTTAAATAATGACAATTTGAGGTTCAAGAACCAAGGTCTTCAGAAACTGCAGCCTCAAACCTCAGTCATGGTACCTCTGATCTCTTCCAAAGCCCTAAGGATATTTATTCTATGCTGCTCAAGGATTCCTCAGATAGTTTGGCAGAGACAGCAAAGCAACTTGGTTTTGCCCTCCAAAGCCGTATAATAAAGTGCTAATAACAATTCCCCAAGTGTGACATCAAGATGCCAGTGTTTCTCTGAGAAAGCTTTTATCTTTGTAGGGCACAATTTTTTTCCTGTATAGACAAGCAGAATGGGATTTTCAAAAGAATCCACTTTAGCCTGACTCAGAGAAGAAAGTAAAATTTCTAGTGATTTCAGAGGGAAGAGATGAACAGCTACTTCTGAAAATGCTTCCTGTACCCTACATAGTGTATGAAATCACCTCTGGTGGAGGAATGCATTAAGTCTAGCAAAAATATAGCAACCTCCTCAGTCAGGAGACTCAAGCCACATATCACTATCCAATGGACAAGGACTAAAAATCGTGAGTAGAGAGAAAAGCTGGCAGCTCTCATAATTGTATCTGATATCACTGTTAAATGAAATCTTAACAGAAAAATTACAGAAGTATAAAAAAATATGACATTGTTTTATGTTTTGGACAAATTTCCTATAAAAAAAACAGGATCATAGAACAGAGCACATCTGGGACGTGCATGGCATTCACTTTCAATCTAATCACATCAGCATGCATTGCAGTTGAGACAAATGTATTAAGTCTAAATAAAAGTGTTCATTAATAAAGAGTGAACAGTTGTTTTTTGAGGCAAAGCCATCATGCATTACATTGTGGAAATAGAAAATTTATGCTAAGCATTAAAGACAGAATAAAAAATATGGAGATTGCTTCATTTCTCTTTTCTAAAATTGTCAACTGTTAACGATCTTTCAGAGGCAGAACTACTTCATACATCAAGCCTTAGATTACTGCTTCAAAATGGGGTTTCTAGACAAAATTCTCCCTTTGAGCATTACATGGTAGGCCAATGTAAATTTTTTACAGTGGAGAAACTAAGTAAAAAAAATGACAAGGTGGACTATTGTGGTGAACAAGTTTCTATTTCTAATGAATATTAATCAATAAATTAACTGTTAAAGCACTTTGGCTAAAAGTTGCTTCAGGAATTTAGATTTCTTTTTTCTTCAGAAAAGATATCAGTGATCTTCACAACATGGCAAGATGCTAAACATGAGAATGGCCAAGCCTAGGATTACATTTCTATGGCAGGATATACAGGTGAACATTTCAAACTTTGCTTAGTGAAATAAGACAGAGCAAAAAATAGAACCTTCCTACTTCTGGGAGAATAGTGCATAACAAATCATTCATTCAATTAATTTCACTTTACTGATTCACAATTTACTGAAAAACACTTATAATTTTCTCCAAGGTGCTACTTCAATTAATTCACTGTATCATTTCAGTGAATAACTTTTCAGCTTCAGATTGTGACAAGTGTTCAGTATTCACAACTTGAAAAGTTTGATTAGCTCTGACTGATCTGGGGATGATTGATGTCAGATCAGGAGTCAGTCCTGCCCATAGCCCTCTGCATTTATTCTTCTTGTGTAACCTGGCACTAGCAAACTACCCAAAGGCTGAACTACATCTGCTATTTACTTGCAGTAGTTCAAATGCAGCTTTACAATGAGCATAAATACCTTTCTGTTTAAACCTGACTGCAGAAACTCAACTTTGCTTGCAGATAGATAACCACATATGGCTAGCTTATACCTAAATGACTATTTTTCTTCTGGATGGAAGTTTGAAAGTAGCTCAGTCTAGCAAGGTTTGATGAAATCAGCATAACTGGTTTCAGTAAGTGACATCTCTTACTGGGAATAACCAACAGCCCAGACAGATTCCAGAACTGAACAAGGTTTCTGTCTTGCTTCTACTGACAGCTACCAGAAACGAGACCATTAAAAACCATAAAGCCAATCAGCAGTTTGTGGAGAAATCTCATGATCATGCCTTGCCAGAAAAAAATGAGCATGGTGCAAATATTTCAAAGCAAAAGCCTTCAGCTATTTAGTGGTAAGGGCTGAGTCACACTACAGCTGTTTAACAGTTTGTATATAGAGGTCCAAGTAACCAATACTAGTTATGTCTTTAAGAAATTAAGCATTTGTTGTACTGTGCCATCAGCCATTGTGTTTTCCCATTTACTTAGCAGCAATCTCTATTTGTCTTTGACAGTTGAAAAGCAGGGGATTCCACAAAAGAGGTTGCAGGAAGAAAATCAAAATCAAATCTCCTGCCTGCAGAGCCAGAACCACTTCCTGTATCCAGTGACAGAGCCATGCTGTCACTGAGCTCCTCAGCCACTGCCTCAATTTGCCCCCTCCACTGCTGAGTTACCTGCTCTGTGAGCTTATATTAATGATCTGTTAGTTGTCTTCTCTTTGGCACATGACACACCAGCTACACCTTTCAACAACTGACCTTTTGTTCCTCAGTCATCTTTCTTCTTTCAGGACTAGACTTCAGTTTCACTGTCATTGCTTTGTGTGTAGTTCTGTGCTCCTTTTTCTGACAATCCACTTCCCTGCACATCTTTCACCTGAGCCTCAGTGCTCACCATCTTCAACTGTTACCACTCCTCCCCTCACTCCTGCAGCTTTGCTGGTCTCCCACACCACAGTTCTTGTTTCTTCATCCTTGTCACACACAACACCAACCTGAAATGCACCTTCACCTGCTGGCTGAGCACCAGCCTCTCCTCTTCCTCTGGAGAGGAGCTCAGCCTCTGACAAGCAAGTTGAATTCCATAAATTTCATACACATCTCCTTCTACTTATTGCACACCTCCACATAAAATATTTAGTAGATCTTCAGGTCAGAGGGCACCATAAGATCATTTACCTGGATCTTAATCTCTTTCCTTATGGAAACCTTTGGATTTCCCCACATATCAAATAATTTTCCCATATACTTGTCCATAGATTGTTTCCAGACAAACTGCAACACCAAGAGGACTGAGGATTGTAGTAATTGAGACAAATAAATGAGTTTAACTGACAAAAATTTCTGCCTTTCCCTGAGACTGGTGAGCAGTTTTACCCTGACAGTGTGAAGGTGACAGGTCCACCAGGCCTGGAGGAGTCTGGCTCGCTATGCACCAGTAGGGCTTGTTAGACATGTGAGTGGCCACTCAGAGGCACTTCTGAAGAAACTAAACCAACAAAACCAGCAGGCTGCTGCTATGCTGAGTGTCTGGGAGGAGAATTCTTCAGCTGGGCACTGAAAGGATGAGTTTGGCTCACACTCCCCGTGTTTGGAGCCTATGGAAGGTGACGCAGGCAGGCTTGAAGAACATGGCTCCCTGGTGGACCATCCCTGCACACAGCTGTCCTCCTTCCATTTACCATGTGCAGACAAAATGTCCTTGGAGATATTCTCCTTTGAGTTGATGTGCAATAAAATGTCACAGTGATGCAAGAAACAGCACTTTTGTATATGTCACTACAAAGATATGAGCCAACGCTGGCAAATACAACTGATCTGAAGCAAGAGGCATCTGCACATTGTTTTCAAGACACTGACAGACTTCAAAAATTATCAGTCAAAATAAGATGCTCGAGCAAAATAGCTCAGTTACAGAACAGTGTTCCTCTAGATACAAAAACGTGTCTCACTTGCAGTACCATTCCACCGGAATTAGTGTGACTGGATGCCAAGCGGAATTATTGTCAGGGTTTGCAATGGAGAGACATCACAAAACACCCTGGCCCAAACAATCTGTTGTGCAAGTCTTCCAGGACACAGGGTATCTTTGGAGTTGCACAGAAGCAAACAATCATAGCAAATATTCAAATTACTTCATAAACCTAATTTTAAGACACTGAAAAAACCCCCAGAAAACAACACAATGCTTTCAAAGAGTGGTTGCCTAATCTTTTCTGACTATTAGATGCTCTACAAAATCTCTGTCTGGATACTCTGATACATTCAGCCAAGATTAAGAGAGGAAAAATTCCAAATTGCATAAATATATACAGTTTTTTATTTTTCTTTTTTCATTAATCCTCCGATTAACCTACAGAGGATGGTGACAGATTTTATTTTATACAGCTCCCATTAAAGGCTATGGAGTTAGAGTTACAGCAATTAAATAAACATACCTTTCTATGTCTTGGACTAAGAAGTTGAAGCTGAAATTGGCAATATGTTTTAACTCTTTTCTGCCTCTCTGGTTTGGTCAGTAGAAAATCTGAGATTATTTTCAAGAATTTTTTAGACAGTGACTTATCCTGAGAACTGGTGACTTTCTTTTAATATGTAAGTCAATTTGCAGATTCCATAAGGATGAACAAAATTAGGGATGAGTCTCAATGGGGTGTTAGAAATTATCTCAAACTTGGAGCATGTCATTGGCATATAGAGATCTAGAACCACCACAGTCAAACTGACACCACTATTGAGAAAAAGCTTCTATATAATCACTTGGGCCATATTAAAGAAAGTATTTCATCACATTGCTGGAATATTCACAACAAAAACGTGGTCAAAATGCTGTAATATATAGAATATTCATTCCTTTCCTAGAGTTTAAATTAAGAATGTGATTAAGAATTTAAAACTACAGCATGAGAGATTATTCATTTTGTAACAGCAATATAAAATACATTGGCTTTGCCACAGAATATTTCATTAAAAGCTGTATTATAATTAGTTTTACCGCAAATTAAAAAACACAAATGCAATTGCTTTAATGCAATTAGTCCATCTTATATTTCAATGATGCAAAGTCTTGTTGAGCTATAATAAGATCAAAATAGATTTTTCTCTGCATTCCCTTTACATTAGTGATTTTAAACCCAGAACTTAGTATCCAACTTCTGATGAAAATTCCTCCTTCTTTCCTACCAACTCCCATAACAGTTGAGTATTCCCATCTCTTACTGACCAGTCTGAAGTTACTATTCAGTTTTAAGAGCGAAAATAATACACAGAAATCTTCAATGTTCATGTTATGTTTAGTTTTTCAATCTATTATGTGGTATTAGAACTAAAAAAAGAATGTTGCTGCCTATTTAATGGAAATTAAAAAGGAAATTCAAGATGTGACTCACTTTAGAAGAAGCTTGAGCTGCCCTCTTTGCAGTGTTTCTCTGAATATCGCATGTGACCATGTCAAAACATTGCATTTTAAAATTCTAAGATCCACTTATTTCCTAGTTTGGATGTATTTCCATTTCTAATTTAAAAGATAAAAGTATTCAATGAAATAGAAATAATTTATTGGTATTTAAAAAAAAGCATCTGGGAGAGACTCTGTGGATTATGAAACTATTTTACTGAATAATTCTTCAGGATACTAATCTTATAAGGTTTATTTTGAAAACACTAAGACAGGTCTACACTTTATCTTACATTAAAACAGAAAAAAAGTCCTTTCACTGCAGCTGTATTCTGCTTTATTTCCGCTGCTTTGCTTCGGAATCTACAGAACCTCATAGGCATGGAAGATGATGCTCTCTGCCTCCAAAGGCATTATTATAGCTTTAGAGTAGGCCATTTTTCTCCTGACAGGTCCTTATTTTTAGTGTTAAGTTTTTGACAATATCTCTGACTAAACATCTATTTGTTTATTTGTTTGCTTGGGCCTAAAACATCAGTTTCTCTGCAGATGCAAACAAAAGTTTGATCTTGATATTTCTTGTTTTATTCCTTTCAAGGAGAAAAATTGGCTGTCCTCCTGTATTTTTCTTTCTGAGAAGTCATTTTAAAACCAGTTTAGAATGTTTTTTATACTCCACAATGGCAACTAAGCTCCATCTCTGCTTTCAGCAGCCCCGCTAATTAGAGATATTCAGATTATTCCCCTCTTCAGTGCATCGTTTACAGCCCATTTTCTGCCATCAGTCACACCCATGCAGCCCATATTTAACTGCACTGATTTCTAAAGGACTTTCAATTACATAACTGGAAATACAATTTATCCATTGTGGTACCTGGCTTCATGACCTGTTTAGGTCTCTGGATATCAGTCAGCCAAAAGCAATAATTAAGATGTAAAATTCTTTATTCTGTTCTGTGCTAGAGAAAGGTGGATCATATATGGATTTTTCTCTCTCCAGCAGTGGCATAAAAATAAAACTATTTTCAAATTAATGAAATAATATTGTCTTATAACAACGTTTTGCTCTGACTACACAGAACTGTAAATAAACAACTATCACAAAATAATTTTTCTATTTTCCCCTGAGCATATAATGTCCTGTCACTGACAATAACCCTCTGAAATGGCAAGAACAAATATGTATCAAAAGTATGGTTTTTAATAATATTGTTCAGACTCCTGGCAAATGGGAGAGTCACATGAAGTGACACAGAACTTCACAAAACCCTCTGTCGAGTGACCATGTGTGTCCTGCAGTAAGATCAGTGCATCAGGGCTGAATGTCATTTAACAAGTACAAGCACCGAAGTGCTCAGTATGGGAATAAGTGTTGGCTGTGCTGTGTCAAAATCCATAAGGCCATTTGCCCTGGATTTCAGACAAACTCACTGCTTTTATCAGATGCCTATGAATCTTAAACAAATATGTTGGGTGAAGCAAGTGATGGAACATGAAGACACCTCAGTTTCATCAGTAAAAACTACAAGGATTTCCTTGTTCAAACAGCTCCTTATCTTCAGGGAAGGGTTGGAAGAAAAATCATAATCAAGTGTTTCTTTCAAGCTTAAGTTGAACAGAGCAGCTAGAAAGAGGAAGGTACTGTCTGTGTACTTGTAGGATACAGGACTTCAAATCCAACGGCAAATAAGCTCCAGGTGGTGCTTCTCTCATCATACTTAACTGCACTACTCAATCACTTCCCTTTAACAAAGCGTAATTCTGTACAAAAATATAGCAAAGGTAACCACAGAAACTGTCTCAAACATCTTCAAGCAGCTGTACTAAGTGTGAATGTCTGAAACAGTTTGTAAATTACATGTTCCATAAAGCTCCCTCACTGCTTTTCCTATTTTTTTTCTACTGTGTGCTTCAGGCCAGCCTTTCTTTTAATAAGTTGCTATCAAACATGAAAACAAACTCTGGGAGTCTTAAAGAATTGCATGGAGATAACAGCTATCTTCACACCTTAATATATATATTTTAGAAATACAAATGTGATACAGGCAGGAGTCAAGTTGCATGAGTATTTTCATCAGTACAATTTGACTGCTGTTCACATCGTTACAGGAGGAACAGAATTTGGACCTTGATTCATTGGCTGGTGTTGCTTGCAAGTCACTGGATGGCTCACCTTAACCTGAAAAGAGAATTTCTCTCTTTCTAATGAATTTTGGATAATGGCCTAAATTGTCTTTAAATGATGACAGAGATCTGGGTTAATCCAAGTCCTTATCATCATCATGACTTTTGCATCCGACTTTACCATATTTCAGGAAAAATCTGTTTATCACTTCCTCAGCCTTAAACGGAAAACCTCTGGGAATTACCTGAGATGAAATGTGTCCTGCTCAAATCTAGCGAGCTATTCTACAACCCTTGCTCTGAGAAATCCCAACTGTTTTCCAACATTTGAGATAAAAATTCTTGAGATAAAATAAATGTTCAGGAAGCTAGATCCTTCTAGCCTGGCAGTGAATTTGGACCAGTGGGACTTTTGTCTTTATAAGGATCTTGCAGTGAGATGCTTAATTAATTTCTAATGAGTTGCACCGTGCTTTTGCTGAGTATGTGTTAATGTGTTATTTTTTTCCCCTGTAATTGTGAATCTTCTTGGTTCAGAGCACAACTGTCATGTCCCTTTGATGTATAATAGATATAAAAAGCCATAAAGGCAAGCCCGGAGCTCTCTGGTTTAACTGTATTTAGGTATGCAACCAAATTGGTACTCCTAATGTTCATTATGACTCTAGCACTATATATGTAATCTGAAGCCTATAAAGTAAAACATGAAATTTCTTACAGATTCTCCAAACTACATTCTAAACTTCATCAAAGCATTGCCTTAAGGAACTAATCAGTTTCAGAGTTATAATCAAGTGAGTCATAATGAATGTGTTCACAATGGAAGTCACATCAGAATTAAAACCCATTTTGCTCTCAAAAAGATGCAAACCCCACCCCACTCCCCCTCAAAAAATCCAACCAAAGACAAAATCCACTGAGCCCTAGGCCTTTGTCCCATTACAAAGCACAACTCAAATAATTTTTTGGCAATTTCTCATTGCCTTACCTCATTCTCCTTATCTTCTACTTTGCTTCGACTTTCTTATGAGTTTTTGTGCCATGAATTATTTTCTCTTCTAACTCTTTAAAAGCCTGTTGACTGTAATTTGATGCTACTCTCTATAGGGGACAGCACAGGCTTGTCTTTTCCCTCCCTTGCAACTATTTGCCTTCTCTAGAGCAAAGCAAAGAAACATCATTTCCTTCCAATCAAATATTTTACCACGAGAAATCAGCTTCCAATCTCTGTCCTGTTATCTATTATGAATACAAAGTACATCAAGCGCTGATGATGTCCACCCAAAATTTTACACAATCTTCTTGAGCAACAGAATTTGGCCAATTGTGATTACCTGGAAGGCCAGAAAATTCTGGATCTGCCTGGGGGTACTATAGTAAAATAATTGCCAGAAAACAACCCTGCCATTGATACTCGTATCCTAAAACTCAGCAATGGGTTTGTGAGCTGCAGCAGTTCTGTAGTTTTGGCACTTATTACTACATAAACCTGTGAGAAGAGGAAAGTGGTTGCAGTCTTCGGCTGGTAAATTACACTAACACAGAAGACTAAAAATAACCCCAGCCATTCCTGTTGGTTGTAAGTCATTTCATCCCTGATATGCTAGAAAAACATGATTATTTTCACATTTCACTCATATAACAGATGAGATGTGAAATGAGTGTCATGGTTGATAAACACCACAGTGGCTGCTAAGTCTCACGCTATGTAAACAAAGACTTCTCTGTTCACTGTACACAAAATTAACAATAAAAATTACTGTGAAATCTGGGTATAAAACCAAGAACAACTTCAGAGAGAAAAGGGTCATTACAGAGGAAATGAGTTGGTGACAGCAGCTCTCCCAGCCTGCTGCAGCTGGGGGAAGTTACCCATTGACTTTGATGGGAAATCCAGCCTGTGCAGAAAATATTGCTTCAAATACTCAAATTCCTTCCCAGTTCTAGGCTTTATTGGAACAAAAGAGGAAGCTCAGTTTTGTGCAATGCACCTACACATAGGCCACCTCAGAGGGACTTCAGCATGGCCCAAGAGGTCTCTGACACAGAAAGGCCTTTCACTCAGAGCTGAGAGAACAGCTCTCACTAAATGCCATCTACTGCTCTATATTCCTAACTTTCTGAAATTAAAAGTCTTTCAGAAATGCATTAGTTATGCTGCACCCCTGCATGACTCTAATACAGATTGACTAACACACCTGGAAGAATGAGCAAAAAATAAAAGAACGGAGCAATTGCAAGCACAGGAAAGTGCTTAGTTAACTGCAGCTTCCCCGCCCACACATCCCTGTTATAATATAGAACATCTGCTGAGAACAAGAACTAACCTGTTACTAACCAAATTCCAGTACTGATGTATGCATGATTATGCACTCCCTCAATCATGGCATTATCCCCTTAAATGGGGCTGAAATAATAACTCAAAATGCTCAGGTATGCTCTACAACAGGTGGATATTGTTTCAGCTTTCACTAAAAGCAATGTAGCACTGCATCATAGGTTTATTTGGCCTTGACTCTTCCTTAACTATTGCTACTGAACAGGTAAGATAAGTGGGGCACTCCTCAGATTACAGCAAAATCAGCTGATGCTGTGTGACTCCAGGTGTGTTCTGGGTTCTGCCACACAACTTATGAAAAGACTTGAGTTTGTAGAAGTTTGCAGGAGTCAAAGCAAGTCCTCTGCATTTCTATAGCTGCTCATGACTGCATAGTCCCATCCTAGGAGGCTGCTACAGGAGCAAGGGCTGAGCAGCTGACTGCTGAATGATTGTCTTCTACAGAGTGGGAGCCATTCTGAGATTCAAAATTAAATGCTTTCCTTTTTCACTGAACAAATGCTGTGGGCCAGCATGTGATGGCATTCACTTCCATAGCCTCATGCTACTAAACTTTCTCCTTATACGGAAGGAGTCCCTACAGGTTTTTTACACTTATTAGATTTAGATTTCCACATTCCAAAACTGAACCAGTGAGAGTATGGAAATAGCTTAGTCCTAAACAAACAGACTCCGTAGCCTTTGCTTTTCCACTGCAAATCAGACACCTCAGGGATATATGAATGTGGGTATGGATGAGTGCGATGATTTAGGAGCTACAGAACCAAATAGGAACAGAGACACTTTCTAGAAGACATAGAAAGAATAAAAAACAGACATTGGAAAAAGTGGAGGCGGGGCGGGGGGGGGGGGGGGGAAGGAGAGGGGGGGAAGTCCCATTTTCCCCTCAAAAAAATCCAACCCTTCAACCTTTCAGAAGTTTCTAAAC
>JBBMKD010000013.1:14182051-14194770 GCA_037834095.1 Argya squamiceps
GGGGGGGGAAGGAGAGGGGGGGAAGTACAATTTTCCACTCAAAAAAATCCAGCCCTTCAAACTTTCAGCAATTTCTAAACTCTGTCCAGAACGAATGACCATATATGGAAAGAGCTCTGCAGAAGGAGAGATCTCATATCTTTGCCACTCCCATGCACAGAATTCCCATCATTCATGAATGGAAGTAAGCCAGCAGAGAACAAGTGCAGCACAGGGCACAGATATTATTTGTTGTGTATGTTACCATAGGTTAGGGTATGGACAGTTCATATATATAAAGGTGTAAGTGCAAAACTTTTAAACAGCTTTTTGCTAGAATATAAAGTAGCAAAGTGTGGAAGTAGAGGCTTTTTAAATAATTTTCATTGACATACACTGCAGCCAGAGGAGTTCCCATTAAACAGAATAGAAAGGGATATTGAGTGAAGTAATGAATGAGTACCATTGTTGGTTTGCAAGATGGAGATCAAGAGGTTGGTGTCAGGTTTTTTGTCTGCTTGGTACAACAGTCTCTTGCACTGTATAAATGTGAAGGAAAAAGTGCTTTTTTATAGTCCTTGGATTAGCTTCGGGTTTTTTGTGATGACAAAAAATTGTTTTCTTAGATGTGCTGCCTGAATTTGCTGGCTTGTGCCATATTAAAACTTAGTTTTAAAATGTGGAAAGTTTTCTGAAAAAAAAAGTGCTTTCTAGGCAGCTTAAAGTGGATCCGTTTCCTGTGCAGCATTTACAGAATAAACATGAAACTCCTCAAAGTCTCCCAGGAAAGTTCTTTGAAATACCTTCCCTTTCAAATATGTTCTTCTTTCTCTCTAATTCTCTCTTTTTAAACAAGCACAATTTACTTGCAAGCAGGAATCTGTTGTACGCTGAACCTGCTGAACCTGAATTTCACAACTATACATAATTATGACAGGTGAATACATTATGTAAGTAGATATATTTATTTCAACACAGCCATTTTGCAGCATTCTAATAAAACAACTTTTGAAGTTATGAAAAGCTGGTGTCTGATGGAATCTGTCCTCAGTAGCAGCAGTGTTTAGTTAGGCTTGTTAACACTGCTCATGGTAAACATTTAATTTCCTTTTAGTCTTCAATTTTTTTGTGGTTAGTCAGTACCCACTAAGGGACTCAGACTGTGAGTTCTGGAAAGATGGCTTGCCTTCTTCTGGTAAGTGAAGTGCAGGCACTGGCCATGCTGCATATTTTGACTTGAAACAGCCCCCAAGGATCCCTGACATCTGTAAGGCAAGCCAGGCTTTACAGACTTCTAAAATCTAACTTCTCTTCTGAGGGAGTCTCTGGCTGCAAGAGTAAAAAGTTGTGGTCTTTCCCTTCCTTACCACAACCACTTCTGGACTCAGCAGATGACAAGCACCAAAAAAACCTAACTGTGGGATTTCCAAAAGGAGATAAGTGCTCTACAAACACATATCCAATGCAACGCGCTATCTCTTAGCAGTCTTTGACACTTCCTTTCTGGAATTTCAACACTTTGGCATCTAGTGGTCTCAATATAAAACAGAAGCAACAAATGGCATGAATGACACGACATGTATAAATGCCTATTTTCGCCTCCCAAGAAGCAAAACCAACTACTTGTGCCAAAAGTGTGAAGCAGTTCAGAAAAGGACAATTATTCAAACAAAGGAATGCTTTGGATATTAAGTGGATCCTTTTGAATTTTAGAGCTAAAATGTATATTGTTGTCCTGAGTTACATGAGAGTTGTGTATGGCTGAGAGTTAAAAATTGTGTGAACAAAATCAGGTTTTTTTCAGTGCAGACCAAATCATTTGTAAGAAGCTGAAACATTCACACTTTCGTTGACGTCAGCAGGCCTGGAGTATGCAGCCCTTTAAAAAAATCAGGACACTGCTCTGCTGTCTACATAAATGTTTGTCATCACATTTGGGCCCTATTAAACCCACACAGACCACTTAGAGATAAGAAGTTCTGTATCTTATTAATCAGTCCTTCCAGCCATGCACTTGTACATTATTTTCCTGTCATTTCTTCAGGACCTGAAACTGAGCTGCACAACAGAAACAAAAAAATATACAGTAGCCATTACTGGCCAATAGAATACAACAGCCTTCATTTCCCTGAATTGCTTCTAGGACTGAACAACTTGTTTCCCTAAATACAATTTACCAGTGTGAATCCACCTAGGCTTCAAGAGAGTAGGGCACTCCTCCAGAGGCATGGCCAGTTATGAAAGCCTTGTTCCACCTTTGTTTATCAGATCTCAATTCATCATCCTTCCAGACACTCCTGCTTTCCTGTGTTTTCCCAGGGAGGGGTGGGATGGTTGATGGGTTGTGGGACAGATGATAAGACATACCTGATCTGGGAGTTTGAATAGTTTGTTTAAAGAAGCTCTGTTCAGTTTTGCAGACATCCTGTCATCTGACTGCTGCTGGCACATTGTGTGTGAAACAGCTGGAATTTTCAAAGCTGCTCTTTATCTAAAATAAATAGATTAATGTATCCAAAATATATTTCATATGCACTCTGAATATATTTAGATAAAATACCTTGATTCAAATAATTTTTGATGGGAAAAAAACAGTTGGCAAGCACTATATTCTTTCTTTTCCTGGCATACTCTACTGCACTAGTAAAAGTAAAAGCAGGAGTCAAACAATCCTTTTACACAACCCTACATTTTCATAGTATCACAAGAATATTTTCCATAATTGTGGGGGGTATTAAATTGCTTGATTAATGTTACATTCAAAGTAGAACAGTACATTTGGCCTAATATGACAGTGAGAAAAGTACTGATATATCTGCAATAGAATGCATAACTTTCTAAGTCAGATCTAATTATTCAGGTAAAAAAAAAACACATTAGAAAAAAAACCCAAAAACAGATTAAAATTACTGGTCAGAAGCAGTGCCATCCATAATGCCATAGTTGGTATATGTTCTCAGATACACATGGTTTCTGGAAGATATATTACTTCTTATTAAACCTGTGTGAGACAAGAGCCACAGTAGCATCTGAAATTCAGATCCTATAGGGAAGATATTATTTACCTGTCCCATAAAGTGCTGCTTAGTTTTATCTTCCCTAAAACTTGCCAAGTCAAAGACTTACAGAAGCTAAACTTCTATTTACCTTTTTTTTTAAAAAAGCAACTGATGCTAGGAGCTTGAATTTATCTCAGCAGGTGCTAACTGTAAAACCAAGTGGCAGTGATTAAGTACCTTCACTTTAACTGTTTCACTATTAATCATTTTGGCAGCCACCCCAAACCAGTGATTATCAAAAGCATGCACTATTATTTTACACAAGCAGAGATGTTGAGATAGGAGCTAATTCTGCCCTGGTTTTACAGCACCAAGATATGATCAGGCGTGGCCTTTTTAACCAATGTATGATCTGTACTTCCCCAACAGAGGACACAGAGGAATTATATCCTTTTTCAGGTACAAGATTTGCCTTTGCCACCTGCATGTCAAATCTGGAAACAGACTGCTCCAATCTTTTTACACCAGGAGACTCCTTGAATGAGCTCTCAAAGCCTGCAGCTTCTCTCCCTTCTTTTCCTGCCACAATCATTTCCCATTTATACTTTCCATCGAAAAATCTGCAGGACCCAAATAATCTGTGCATTTTGTCAATTACACAAATAAATACACCAGATATCCAACTTGAGAAATAGGAAACAGAGCCATGTGAACTACAATGGGCATTGATAGTCTTGGGAAGGCAATTTAAGGGAGCAGCACAGCACAATCCTAGGACACATGCAGACTCCAGCTGTTATATAACATATGAATCCTGTCCTTATTTCCTAGGATATTTGAGAAAGGTATTGTCCTTCCCCCTCTGACACCACAGGTGTGCATTCTCTGTTCACAGGGCAAAAAACACTTCCTGGTCTTATGCAGGTATGGAGAAGGAAAGCTTGATTTTAAGCACATAGGAAAAGGAACAACTGTTAAATGAAACAGCCTGCAGTGACCTAATTCAAAAAAGCTTTGTCAGGTGATAATCTTTCTCACCCTTTCTGTGTCATTCCCTGAAGTGCACAAGTGTTCAAAACAGTTTTAAAACATTCAGAAATGTGAGAGAAGTAGCTGTCCTCCTGGGCAGCTCTGACAAAGATTAGAATTCCCAATATAGTCACTGGTTGCAAAAGTGCTCTTAAGCTGCTGTTTCACTGGGTTCATGTCTGAGTGCCACTAATCAAATTAACTGTGATGGCTGCAGTAAGCTGTTTATAGAGATGAAAGACCTACCAAAAGAAGTTTCTGTTACAGCTTATGAAGCTGAATACTGTTAAGCACATAAACACCCACTGCACAGAAAATCTTGACTTTTTTCTTTCCCAGTTCCTCATTAGAGGGTCAAGAGTACATAACTGTTCTTGTTAAGTCTTCCACAAGCCCAAAAATCCCTCTTCCCATCATATAACTGGTTTTTACTTTTCCCCTGGGGAGAAAAACAAAAGCATTTATTTTTGTAGTCTCTCTTAGAAAAAATAAAATGAAAGGTAATAGAAGCAGTAAACAATGATTTAATAGAATAGATTATTACAGTGTGATGGTTGTGTCAAGCTGCAAGCTCTTCCCCATGGTACAGTTAAAAAATCAAAAAGCAGTCAGGAGTCTGTTCCAAACCAGGCAACTGCCAACCAGGCACTTTTAGCCTGTCAGACTGTTGTGACTTTGAAAAGGAATATCAGGCTGTTGATGTCTGTGGAAAGCATCACTATGCCACAGAGAAAAAGAGATAAGAGAGAGCTACTGGGATGACACGGGAGGCCCCTCACACACAGCCAATTACCTGTAACTACAGCAACCCAAGAAGACAAAGGAAGGCAGCAGACACTCTCTGTGCACAAAGGATGATGGCCTCAGCTCTTCACCAGGACCTGGAGCAGATGCCTGAGGACTCAAGGTCTGGGAGCTCTCTGCAACACTACAGATGTTCTAAAGGGTCACTCACACAGCATCTGTAATAGGCTTTCTCTCAGTTCACATCAGCCTATTTCTTTTACTTCATCATAAGAACACCCTCCTTCAGTGTTGGCTGAGGAAAGTAATGCAAACAAAAAGTGCTGAAAAGATGACTAATTTATGAAACATGCAGATGTTTTCTAGGAAGTCTTATTAAAAGTTACAAAATCTGTCTCCTCTGTCCATTTTCTCAATAACATATATAAAAGTCATAAAAAACATACTGTTAAAATATTTGAAACCAAAATATCTGTTCTTAACTTGCACGGGTTAAGTGGAAAGAAGGAAAATGAAGCCTCAGATTGCTTTGCACCTTCAGCCCTTGCTAAAGAAGCACAAGGTAACTCTGCCACTAATGAGTGCCCACTCTGGAACAGCTACACAGTGGGCACAGTGCTGGCAAATCACAGAGGTCCTTCTAAATTAGATTTGAGAACCCTCCTGACAGGAAGAATTAATTAGTGGCATTAATAATGTCAGAGGTCTCTTCCTTTGATAGCATTACAATTCTCCTAAATAAATATGTAGCGTAAGGTTCCTCTGGATTTCAAAGCAGAGGAAATCCTGTTTTCATGTCTTTTTGGCATTAGTAACCATTTATGTATCCACTGAATGTACAATCATTGTATCTAATGATAATATCCCAGTCAGTCAAATGATTGCCAAGTTTCTCTATTGTAATCCAACAATGAAGAAAACATTTCATCTTCTCACCACATCTTTTCACCACTCTGACATCCTGATATCTTCAATTTTTTCCCTCTAGTTTTAGCTTTTAAGACAGGCAGTGCTAGATTAAAAGTGGTTCTCTGTAGACTTCACAAAAGTGGAGAGTATTTTTTAGCTCAGCACCAGTTTGTAGCAACTGATACTTTACCAGAAACTTCTTTTTGAATATTTTTCTCCATAAAATAAATCTGTTCCTACCATTTATCTCAGTATCATACCTTTTCTGTACTTAAAGAGAGGTTCTTTGTGATTCCTGGGTGAATTTATCTATTATTAGAAATATTAGAATCAGTTACATTAAGAGAATGGGGTAACTTCTAAACAGAGAGACCGAAATTGTGCTTAGAAAATAAACCATCATTTAACCAGTTCAACAGCTATTTTAGAACTCAAACTAGGATGAAAAGGGATAACAAGAAAATATTTTCATTTTATACATGATGCACCAGATCAGCCCTCGGTGGTCAAGTATTAAACACTACAAAAGCATAAATACATAAAATGGGATAAAAGGCTATTAAAGCTTAGCATGGAGAACCATAAAATAACCCAACATTTCCTGACACAGCTCCCTGGAAACTGCTAGTATTAATTTGACCAGATAACTTTCAGAGGCAGAATTATTTTTCTGCAATGTAAATAGTCTCTGATGTTAGAAAGAAAACTTTTTCTCTCAGATAAAAGCTGGCTTTTAACAAAGCACATCTTAAGCTTCAGACTAGCAACATATTACAATTTGCTTTGAAACATGGTGGGCTGCTGGCACTGAATGTAGCACCCTCGTAACACATCAAGCCAGGGAATTCTGCAGTGGGGAGCACATTAGTAAAAATTACCTTTAAAGAGCAATATTTGCATTCATATGCAGAACTGGTGTAAAACAGATGCCTTTGTGCTCGAGCTCCTATTTTAAGCCCAGACACAAAAAATTTTGTTCCTGTACAATGAGGTGTGTTGCACACCAGTCCTGTGTGTGTAGAACTCTGCAGCCTGGCTGCTATGATGTCTCTTTCTGAGAGCTGGGGCCAGGGGAGCTGTGCACAGGCCCCAGGGACAGCAGGGCTGGGAGCAGAGTGTGCAGGGCTCCCCAGGCTGCAGCATCCCCATGCTCTCTGCCCAGATCTGATAAGCACAACAGCTGATGGTGATTCCATCTCTCTTGTGGTGGGGACTGACATGACCTATCATGAGAAAACACTTTCTTATCTTTACCAACAGATAATGAAGTCTTTGTGGGATTTTTAGGAAGAAAGTGGCTAGACCACCAAAGATGAAGTTAATACCTGATTTCTAGCCAAGGGGACCTGCAAAGCCTTACCAGGCAAGCCTGCAGCAAGAGCTCCAACAGGAACACCTTGGGGAGGACTTGGTTCCCACACATCTTCTAAGGCCTGTGAAAGGCCCAGAGACCTCTGAAGTTCAGGTACTACCCTCACCTCAGCAGGATGGAGGCAGGAGAAGACAGCTACACTTCTCTCAGTGCTGGCACTGCTGCTGAGCAGGGCAAGCTGAACCCACCAGTACCTGGCAGCCTGACCACACTGCCAAGGCAGGGAAAGAGGATGCTCACAGCACAGCAAGGAGTTGCCCCCTCTTCTTGATCTCCTCACTTCTGTTACATAAGACAGCAATAGACCACATGGCTGCAGGTATTTCACCCATCACAGCCACGATTTTCCCCCATCATGACTCAATATTAAGTGTGGTGGTCCCTTTTTCCCCTGAGAGCCTCCATGCCTTAAAGATAACAGGATCAACCAAGGCTCCACTGAAGTCAGGTAGCCTCTTCCCATTTCCATGAGGCTTTGGGTCTGCTCCTTAATGTACTGCTGATGAAGTGTGTTAAAATCTATGCACTCAGCTTTCTCCAGCTTATTCAGTATAAATGATGCTGCTTCTTATCTACAAATATAAATTGTTTTGTTGTTTATGTGTTTTTGTAAAATGAGTCCTTGCTGCACATTGAAAAGCTGCTCTCTCTATCAAAAGGCATGAGTATGTCTTGCTAGAAGTAGCATTATCTATTGCCAGAGACACCAGTTTCACTTTTTGATTAGGGAAACATGTACCAATGCTGTTACAGTTAATACAGCAGTTTTACTACACAGGTCACACAGGAGACAATGTATTAACTGTCCTACTGAGGAATGCAAACAGCACAGAGTGTTTGGATTTCCAGCATCCTTGAAAAGTGACTTTGCTATTATACTAACAATGCCCCAGTGAGTAACCATTTTCAGGTACTAACAACTCTTGAAAATAACTCTTTCTGTCTAATTACACTGCTGGATTAGAGAAAGCCTTTCAGTGAAGTTTATGGGCCAGATTCTCAGTCACTGTAAACAGTCATAACTCCACAGGTTCCAGAAGGAGTAATCCAATTTATACACTGGACCTACCTCTCTCTTCTGTAAACCCTGTATTAAAGGTTATGTAATAATTAAGAATGAAGGAATAAAAAAGCCATACTCCCTGACTTGATTCAGGCAATGACTTTGCACTTACTGAAATGAGAATGAAGAGAACCAGGCTTCAAGAGATTAGTTATAACTAGGAGATTAGTTCAGAGCAATAAAGCCCATTTAGCATAACACAGAGAACTCACTGCTGCATTTTGGAATAATGCATTTTATCTCTGTCAGTTGCCTCTGAAGGTCCCAATCCTGCAAAACCCACTCATGATTTAACTTTATTGAGTATACATAATCCCACTGAAATCAGACTATTCACAGCACAGACAGACAAGCAGAGTTAAACTAATGGATAAATTAGGGTTAGGCCAGGGGAAAGTTCCCTGGATTCTGTGTCTCCTTGAGACTTGACCTATAAACAAACAGGAAAATATTTGGCATTTTGCTTAGTAGAAATAGCCCTGATTTTCAGTGGTTTTGGTTCTACTTCAAAGAAAATCAACTATTCCTTCTCAAACAAATGTGATGTTCACAAGAAACCACATAAAGGTCTAATTCTCTTTAGACATGTTTTTGATGCTTCTCCAACATGGAAAAAAATATTCAATCAAAATTACCAAAATAAGAATATATAATTCATTTTCATTAATCCTGCTAAAGTTCCTGCTTTCTAAACTCATTTGAAGCCTATGTTCTAGATCAGCAGCACAATGTTAAAGCTGGTTTGAGGCACAGAGCTCTTAGGTGTCATATACCAAATGACAAAATATTCAATTAAGTCGCTGCCTTGCTCCAGCAAGAAAAATATTTTTCTCAACATGAATACAAAGGAGTAAGAAAGGCAGGTGCTTTTAGCTCAAGTGTGTTTTAGAAGAAATACATTAACCAGAACCAAGGCAGAAAGCCAACAACTACCAGATCAAGGACATGAAATTTACATTTAATCAACCTCAATTAGGGACAAGAAATCAACACACTGTTTGCAGAACATTTACTCTGGAAGCATCTTGTATGATGCAATACTGCTAAAATTACCCTCATAGAAATCAGATGTTATTAAGGAAAGTACAATGGCCAAGAAAATATGCCACAGAAGTCGCTGAAATAGAACAAGGAATTTCTTTATTTGGTTTCCCAAAACTTCAAACGTAACCTTTGATAAGTTGAATGTTTGATCTTTTAGCTACCAGCACAATTTCCTAGTTACTTTTATAAACTGGAGTTTTTAAACTCCTACCTACTCCCAGTGATCTCTGCATACTGGCTTATTTAATATTCCCTCAGCTTATCTCAAGTCTCAGTGCAGCAAGGCTTTTTAGTTGCTATGGCCCTAAGCATGGAACATGAAAGAAAAGGATATCTGGGAGCCTCATTCTATATTTTTCATTTAAAAACAAGGCTTGGGAGCCTGAGGCATGTCCCCAGTCATTTTCATTTGTTTTGGAGCTCCCACTTACACTTGGGGCATTCCATCTTCACAGGGTACTTCTTCAAATATTCACTGAGACAAGCAGAAATATCAAAGCTGTATCAGATCTGTAACTCTGTTTCAGTAAAATGGGATGCCTGCTTGCATAATTAGCAAAAGGGTTAAACTGGCCAAAGGGGTCTTGCCTAAAATCCCATGGCCCAGTTTCCTATTGTGGTACAGTCTTCCTAATCCCTGTACTCATACAAGAAGCATTTACTTTCCACAACCCAAATAACTCACAGCTCCTTTAATGCAGCCCCGTTGCTGTCACAAGCCCAACAAGAGCTGATAAGCACAATATGTTACATAAAGTATGAACAGACAGTGAGAGAGCACTCCATTCACACTTTTTGCTTTTGTTATTCCTAGTAAAAAAGACATGATATCTTCGTGAGCACCTTCGACTTAATGTGCTTGTATCACCTTAGGCTTGCAGGAAAGGTAAAGCATGTGTAAGAGGTAAGGAATTTGGAATATCTGAGCACAGCTGTTCCTGTCCAGTTGTACCACTGACAGACAAGCACTCTTAGCTTGGGAGCTGCCCTGACACCAGCTCTGAAACCTTCTTCAATTGGAGACTGAGGTATTGCAGAAATGCAATGACTCTCACACTGTAAATACACCACCAGGTGGATCAGCAGTGCAGAGTGACAAAACACACAGACTACACGAGATTGCTGACAGCTCTTGTGGGGAGGGAAGCTCCTGTGGCAAAGAGACAGCAGCAGTAAATGGAGCCCCTTCATCCTATAGCCCTTCTCCAGGTGGAGAGGTGCGTGACCACAGTGCACTTGATTGTGCCAGCTCAAACACCTCACCACAACTGTCTGGAGATAGGGAGGGCTGGATTCATTGATGCTCAAGCCTGAAGAATACAACAGTGATGAGAAATTACCTTTTCATTTCTGCCAGTGCTCATATTCTAAAAGTATTATTGAGCTTGGTCCCTTGGACTTCTTGTTTGAAGCACCAGGAATATTTCATTAGTTCAGCCAGAACAATTGTGGCATGCTAAGCACTGCTAGTGAGAGAACAGTTCCACTGACTTTGGAGACCCCATTGAAACTTCAGGATCTAATGCAGCCTACACCTCAAGCTTCTGTACCTGAAGTCTCTCTGCTATTTTAAAGTCTGGCTCAGCTCTGTGTTGCACTACAATGTGCAATGTACTTGAGCTCAGTTTGGCCTGGCAGGATGGCACAACCCAAGTAAATTCACTGCCAAGGGAGAAGTGCTGTTATCTAGAAATGTGAGGATTTGCTGCTCCCTTCAGAGCTGCTCTGACATCAGCAAGAATTAGACCCCACATCTTTCTCTAAATCTCCTCTCCTTCAGCAAAGAATGTTGTAAACAAGAAGTAATGCAAATACTTAAGACAGTATTTCACATCCAGCTTCTGGAATATTTCAACTTCATCTGGGAGTTTTAAAAGAGCACTAGCTATAAAGATGTAAATATGGGTCCAAAGAAATTTACCAGATATTATACATATGATGAAGGAAAATGATCTCTACTGAATTTAAAATATGCTGTAGACTCTTATTTCTATTTTTTCCTTTGCTGTAAAGACTGGCAGACAGGTATAGTGGTATAGCAGAGAAATTGGGAGCCTTTTACTACTGGGAAGAATTCAGAGGTGGAGGATGAGGGTAAAAGATTAATGTTCTCTGTGGTTTTCCACCTCCCAGACAAAAAATATTGTTCATTCAAAAACATGGGAAGTCTGGGACACAATGGTAAAGATAAAGGCTGCCTAAGATAAAAAATTTCCAAAGTAATAGAAATTTCTAGCTAATAAAGATGTAAAAGTTGAAGAACTTCTGTACAGAGAGAGTGGCTTAAATACATCTTTCCACTTCCAATTCCTGATTACTTGAAAATCTTTGATTTCTGCTCTTGGAAACTAACTGAATACTATGCATGATACTGTAATTTAAAGATTGTTGGCTTTAAATCGTTGTGTTCACAAGCAGTTTTATTGACATTAATATACAGTTATAATTATTGTAAAATTCAATTAATAAAGAAAAATCCTGTCCTTGGAAGTCAGCAACATTTTAGATGAGCACAGAAGATGACATTACAATACTACCTTTCTTTGTGAACTCAGTTACGATTTATACGTGCTTGCTGTTGTTCATTAAAGTTTCATAAAAAATAATGACTCATCAGTAGAAAATGAAACTTTGGTACAGTGCAAATCTTTTGGACTTTTTCACCTGAATTTCTCAAAGAAACCTAAGTATTACTCATTTGAACTCAGCAATAACTGTGACAGAGATACGGAGCATATGACAGATATTGCTGAGTACTTTGGAACACGATTCCAAAATTACATAGATCATAACTCAGCAGATATTACTACTATGTCAAGTATACTGCAGCACTCAGGGAACTTCAGCTTCTTCTCCACTGAGAGTTTCTAGCAGTCACGTGCCTGAGCACTTTAATGAAACAGGGATATTATTAATGCTGCCAGAAAAAGGAAGATTTCCGTGAGAAGGAAAATATATACTTGGGTGTTATATGAAATTTAAATTTATAATAAACTCCAGATGTTGTAAATTGTGCTCTCTTTTAGGGAAATGCTATTCCCAAGCTTGGAATTCTTTAGGGGTGTTTAGAGATATTTTAGGGACTCACTTTCTTATGCCGGTTTCTCCTCCACAAATACATTTGACCCCACCACATGGAACATCTGCGCATGTAAATAAACAAACCCAAACTGTTACAAAGCTCTTCAGGTTTGTTACCTACATTTACACACAAATCCCACCACGGCATATAGAGACCTAATGGGGCCAAGTACTGTGGGTTTTTGAAATGAGGTGAAAGCACCAAACCCCAGCATGCTGAGGGGATGAGAATGTCAAGAAGACACCCTGACAGATGTTAACCTGCAGGAGCAGGCAGGAAAGCAGCATCCCACTGTTTTTAGTAACTCCACATTGTAGCACTGCAGGGGATTGCTGTGACTCAGGTGCAGGACCTGGCACTTCACCTTGTTGAACCTCACACCTTTGGCCTCAGCCCATCAATCCAGCCTGTCCAGATCCCTCTGCAGAGCCTTCCTGCCCTCCTGCAGATCCACATTCCCACCCAGCTTGGTGCTGTCTGAGAACTTGCTGAGAGTGC
>JBBMKD010000013.1:14200850-14295241 GCA_037834095.1 Argya squamiceps
AAAAAAAAAAAAAAAAAAAAAAAAAAAAAAAAAAAAAAAAAAAAAAAAAAAAACAAAAAAAAAAAAAAAAAAAAAAACAAAAAAAAAAAAAAAAAAAAAAACCTTGCAACTGTCATCTTCTAATGTCTTTTAGTTCTTATTGTAACGGTATTTAATTATCCTTTATCACCTGACCTGAGCCTATTAGAGTTGATGAAAAAATTTTGTAGGCTTTTGACTAAACCCATTATAACACAAAACTTCATTTCCCTTCCTCAATCTCAATTTGATATAGAACTACAGTACAATTTTAGCAAGTTCTATCCAAGAAAAGACAATTTACTGAGATTAAATTGCATCACACCCATCATATGAATTCTAGAGGCGCTGACTACCCAAAATCTCAGTTGAAGCTTATTTGAAGTAAAAACCATACAAACAAAATGAACAGTTATTCAAACTATAAATTCAAAAATGTAGCAGTGTTTAAAGCCTATCTGCCTGGTATGAAATGGGGATGAAAAGACAAGTGTTAAGCAGAGACTAGTGCAGAATACACATGCAGAATATGGGGGTTCCTGTCCATGCTCTAAGCATGAGAAGCCACCTGTGAGTGGATTGGGTCTCACAGTGCTGTGGAGATGATGCAAAGAACAAAGTGTGAGAAATTTAGAGAATTCTCAAAGCCTCACAGAAGGCTCACATCTTCTTGTTCATCTGTATGCAAATTTTGAGATAAGAAATGCTGACTTAGAAATGTGATGGAAGAAGACTGACATTGTTGAGAGAGAAATGGAACTAGAAACACGTTTCAAAGGATGGCCTTGCAAATAAGACTAGATACTTTGGAGAAATAGAACTATAAAAGGTGTATTGTAGTAGGACCCACAAGGGGTAATTTTAGATGATTGGCTTTAGGACATTTACAGAATTGTGTGGCAAAAGCTGATAGGCCAAGAAACACTTATCATGTATTGTAATTAAGAAATAGTTGGCTTCTGATTGTGATAGCGTAAATTATAACATCTGTATTGTCTCACCCTTCACATGAGACTGAAAATGGAATAAAAGTTTTTAAAACACCTCTCGGTTACCCCACCTCAGGGTCAGAAAAATGTATAATCCAACAATAAAGCAAGGCTAACACCTCTCAGCTTCATCCTTCTCCCTGCACAGCTTACATCATCACCAATAAACAATAGTGCATAGTAGGAGTCCAGTCAATTTTTTTCCTAACCTGTTTCACAGATCCTTCTCTATGAAATGTAGTATCATGACACACATGATAGCGTACACTGAATTATTTTACCAGAATTCCATTGATGGAAAAGATTTCAATCCGTTCTTGTTGCAATTAAAGTTCATTCAGTGATTGTTACAATGACCTTCAAACACCTCGTAAAAGTGACAGATTTACTGACCTTGCTATTAATAAAAAAAAAAACAAACAAACAAAAAAACACCGCGCAAAAAACCCCTACCCTAACCTTGGTTCTTAACACAGAGAAGTCTTTGAATAAATAGACAAAAAAATGTTAGTTAATTGACTTATTTAACATGCTATAAGAATTATGGAATCCATTATGATTCATCATCTTGATTTGGCCACACTTGTTGAAACACCTAAGGCAAACCACTCATTTTTGCCACTGCTATAGGGCTTCTGCAAAGGAAATGCATTCTGACAGACAAATTACAACCTCAGCTACTTTTGGGTACAAACAGTCGAGATTATGAAATGCTTAAATAACTAAAGGACTCAAACCATTTAGTATGTAACATTCTGGCTTGGTAAGAATATAAACATAAAATTCAAGTAAAAAATCTTCTCCCTCTAGAATGGTTTAGCCCAAAAATCTCATTTCCCATTAAGTAAAGAATATAGAATATGCTACATATGTTCTCAACAGTTACTAACTCAAGGGAATTAGTGAGTAATAGATCATTTAAATTCAAAAAGACAGAATTTTCCTTTTCAGCCAGCACTCCACACAGAATTATTTGAAATGGTGAGAGGACAGGGAATTGTTTCAATCCTTTTCACTAACTAGATGAGCTCTAACAGGTAAAAGACTAATAACTCCTTTCGTGGGTATCTAACCAAACCTCTCCCTGGCAACAATTACAGCAGCTGCCTGAGACTTGGAATTGTGCCACTGGAAAATGGACAAGCACACCTGACATAAAGGAAAACCTTCCTTCCTTTTAGGATTTTGCAACATCTCTAGAGTCTGAGCAGCTGTGCTGCCCTCGAGGCCCCAGAACTGCATTCCCAAACACAGACTGCCAGATCCACACCCCCAGGGGGATGATGAAGGGTCAGCGCATGGGAAGGAGCAAGATATTGGTGGCAAAACCCACAAACTGCTGTCTTATCTCTCAGGGTGGAGAAAAACCCTTCATCAGCCATGGTCTCCACTGGGAAAATTTCCCACTTTGTCCCTCTTACAGTGTATTTCTATGTCTCAGTTGCTGTTTTGCTTAAAAGAAGCCAAGTTTGAGCATCATCTGTGTTTTAGTGCTTTCTTCTCAGCTGGGAGGACCTGTAATTGTACATGTTTCTATTCATGTGAAGGATTTAATGAGATACCAATAAAATCTGCTATCAAAAGCAAATATGCAAGCTGTAAAGACAGAAATACGTGTGCACCTCAGTTAAATTTCAGATACCCTGAGGATCTATACAAACTTTCATTATGTCCTGCCTTGTGTCTGTCTGAAATAGCATAATACATAAAAATGAACCAATTAAAATCCAAGCCTTTTACTTGCTAAAATTTCCAGGTTCATCCAATGGAAGGGCTTTTGCTCCACCATGCCAATGTGTTCCATGTAAGGATGGCAACACAGGAACAGAATTGTCTTTAAAGCTTCTGACTATAATAAGCAGTGTGTTGCAGGAACAATATCTGATGCAGAAAAAAACCCTGCACTGATGTTTTATAGTAAATAAAAACAAGGCGCATAAACCAAGACTTTGTCAGAACAAACACACAAAAAACCAAATCCCATGAACAACAAATCCAAACTAAAAAATCTGAAATATTTCATTCCCAACTATTTTTATGGCATTTGCTCATATTTTTCAACTTTTTGTTTATTTTGTTGTTCAAAAAAATGAGTTTTCACAGTTTAAAAACTATCACAAATGGATACATTTCTTAATAGCCCAGTCAATTTTACAAAATTATGGCTAAAAGCAAGTGAATAGTGTTCTTGCTAAAAGGGTAAGCAGCAGCAAGCTGTGGGCAGCCTCTTGCACCTGTGTTAGCTGCTCTGTGATCAGAAGGAAGGCTTTTTTCTCTTGGGGTGGACACAGAAGAACAAATGACCTCTGCAAACTGGCTCTGCTTTGGGAGCTTTTAACTGCAGTACAGGGAAGTGCCTTTGGAAACTATGATCTCTTTACTTAAGTACCTCATTTAACAGTCAAGTTCCCTTTAAAAGCTCCAGCTGAAATAGAATTACAGATAATGCAAAAATTAACTCTTCAATTTGCTTTGGTTTCCATTATTGTCAGAATTTGGAAGCACTTAAGGTGCTTCCTCCTTAAGCAGCTTTCCCTTAATAACTGGTAAACATGGCCAGCACTGAACAGGTTCCCCAGGGAAGTGGTCACAGCCCCAAGCCTGACAGAGTCCAAGTGTCTGAACAAGGTTCTCAGGCACAGGCTGTGACTCTTGTGCAGGGCCAGGACTTGGACTCCATGGTTCTGATGGGTCCCTTCCAACTCAGCTTATTCTGTGATGATATATGATTAATATATCTGCTAAATAACATTCCTGTCTTTCACACTATTTCACACCCACAGTATTTCAGGCAGTTTAGCCTCCAGCTCGCCCATAAATATCCTTGATAAATGTGTGACAGTCTAACCAATAACAAGGAGAAATATTTGACAAAGGAAGGAAAAATTTTGCAAAACACATAATACAGTTCAATGCAATTTGGTTGTCGTACTGTGACCAGTCAGCTTTGTTTTACATGGCAGTGTACATTCATTTCCACATGGACTTTATTCTTACTCTACATCTGTACTCCAGCAACATGGAAAGGCTCTTCTGCTTGGAGATCTAACTTTAAAAATTGAGCAGAGGGTGATGAAAACATCACGTTTTGCTCTTACTGCCAATGTATTTTAAAATAAGAAAAAATCAAAAATAATTTCCTTGACTCCTAGGGGAAGAAGTAGGCAAGCTCCACGTGATTATCTGTATTGCCTCAAATTCTTCTTTAATAGCTTTTCATTTATGAGCAGACTAAAATTTGACAATTAAGATTGATGAATATACCCTTTTTTGGAAGCTGCTGCTAGACTGGCTCTCTTTACATTCCCATATTGCATAGTACAGAAGAGAAATACATTTCAAGTTCTGCAAGATTCCAATTTCATTGACAGGGAAATTGTGATCTGACAAACATGAATTCGATGATATTCCACCACTCACTAGACCTTCAAGAACCTGGGATAAACACGTTACAAGGGCATTGTCATTAATGGCACAGTCCTACATGTAACAGTTACTGACAGTACTTCTACAAAGTGTAAAGACATAAATTAAGACAATTCATGAAAATACAATAAGAATGGAGTTAACAGTTAATAAAAATTATTAACACAATACATGCTCCTTAGCTGTCATATCAATATCTATGCTCCTTTACACTTTTAAAGGGAAAAAACCCTAACTATGAACCTGCATGGCTTCACATGTCTTTGCTCATTCAGGGGCTCTGGTGATTTATTAATTACCAGCTGTAGGTCATTAATTTTCTTGTCTAATACAGACTGATAACTCTCATTGTGTGCAAATTACTATATCAGACCCCTTTCAGATGAGGAGGAAAGTTCTGCCACTAATCTTCTTCCAAACATTATTTCACAAAAGAAGTCAAAAATTGTTATATAATGGAAAACTCATAATGACTTTTCCACTCTATGACAGGCAAACACTTTCCAGTGTGCATGGGGTCCTTTATTTGGATCATTGCAATATAGAGAGGCAAATAAGTTGTAAAACTGAGAATTTTTGGTATCTACAATGCTCCTTACTAGTGGCATAAGAGAAAAAAGAACATCTCATATGCATAGCCTTGTATTAAGGGGATATTAAAAGTGCCGAATAAGAAACTCATCAGATCTTTGAAACTGTAAAAGGCTAGGTATTCATATATCAAAATATTTCAAAAATACACTTTCTGCTCCAGAAATTTAAATTACCTCTCTGACATAAGTGGAGAAAAAATAGACTAATTAGAAGAAATATCTATAATCAGTTTGCTGAAGAGCCTTAGCTACCCAATTTTTAAAGAACATCTATGGTACCACATACTAAGTTATTATACCTTTTGCTCCTTACAAAGGTATTCTAGTTGTGAGATTTATTCATGAAGGGAGAGGCCCATGCCCTAAGACAAATGACAGAACACATTAACTCATAAGCGTGAACACTTTGAGGATTATTCAGCAACTCACTGATTCTCCATATTTTTGTCATGTACAACAGTGGCTTTATTCTAGAAGATGAAATCCCCATCCTAGGTACTCTAGGTAGCTTTACAGAACTGCACTTCCCCAAGAATATTTTATTGTAACTATAAATAAGTATTTGTAGAGTACCAGAGATAATTGATGTTGGCTGTGAGGAACTCTGTTAATAACAGCTCCCTCCAATGCTCTAAATAAAATTTATTTATGGCCACACAGGAACCATATAAAACACAGTATACACACTACTGCAGACATCAAAAACTGGTTAAATAAATGATGTTTCATTTGCATGTGAAGGTAATAAACATTCTTGCATTTGCTAAATTTATTTGTGCTTTACATCACTCTCTGGCTCCTCAGCAGTACATAAGTCTCTGCATCCACATGAGAATTCTAGCATTTCTTGACTCTTCAGAATTCTTTATGTGCCCAGGATTCTTCTTCTCCCATACCATCCCTATGTTAGTTACTAGTATTCCTGTATCTATTTTCACTCCTGTCTCTTTAGAGTAACACGGTTTTTGTTACCAGCCTTCAAGCCTTTCTAAAATCCTAAATACAACATAAAAATATTGACTCTCTTTAAATTAGGGTCAGTAAAGCCACTGGCTTAGTCTTGCTTTGCATCAAAGATACATTCATGTAGGGTTTACAAAGCTGAGTGGTAAGCATTAGATATTTTTACAGATGCCAGTACAATGTGCAGCAGCATGTCATTAGCAAGGATTTTCAAATCTCTGTGTACAAAGTACTGCACACAAGCACCTTGCACAGCCCAAGGCATTAATTGTTACCTGTAGATTTAAAGCTCTGGACTTAAAGAAATGGAAGTAACTGCATAGCTAATGCATGCGCTTAAAATTTATATGTTATCTTTGAATATAATAGTATTTACATGAAATATGAATTTACTTTTAAACTTCAATAATCATGAAGATTTAAGTCAGACATCTCTTCTCTGACTTAGCACTCAAAAGATAAATTATATCTACTCAACCTTAATCATATAATACTTAAATTCATTCTTCAGCCATCATTCCATGATTTTTCTCCTAGCACAAAAAGCAATTCTGATTTCACATTCTTTGTACTAGCACTCACAATTTTTTTTCATTTTCACATGTACCTTCTACTTAATTTATCCCATGTACCTTTGGTCTAGATATGCTTTATGCTCTTATATGCATGTGTTCAGCAAACTACTTCTAGGATATCTTCCTGCATTAAGTAGAGCCAGAGCTAAAAATCAGCTGAAACGGCTTTGAATCCAATTAATCTTTCAAACAGCATATCACAGGATTTTGGGTACCTGGCATGAGAAATGCTCCTCACTTGTAAGTGATGTTCTAAGGTCCTGTTCACACAAGGAACTGACTTTTAAGAAAGATGCAAATGTAAGGGGAGAGTGCCATCCTGAACAGACTTCTTCACATAAGTGAGCACTTATGTACTGAAATGAAAATGCTTCATGGGCTGAGCTAAAGGGTTTCCCTTGTAGGTAAACTCTTAAGTGAGCAAGTGCAAGTCCTAGGTTTCTTGATAAGTTGATCATATTTTCTGGGTGGCTCATTTTTATTACAAATCCTCTAGATCAAATAAATACCAACACTTTGGAGGAGCAGACTACATTAAACAGAGGCCCAGCAGATAAAGCCATGCACTGACAGAGCCCAGCTTCTTGTCAGCTTTAGCCCAGAATCACAGCCAGCACAGGAGGTGCTGAGCCTTCCTCTCTGCTGCTCACCCACCCTGCACCCACTCAACAGTGCCAGTGCTGAGGTTTGCATCCAAATCTGGACCAGAGCCTTTTTTCTGTAAAGATGTCTCCAAAAGGAGGGCAGGAACAAGACAGCTGAGACAGGGGAAACCTCTGAGGCTTCTTATGAAGTGACAGCCTCAGCATCTGCTGTCCATGAGGGCCCCCAAGCTGATGTCTTCTACAAAACCCACCAAAAGAAATTAATTTCTTTTCAGACCCTCTTAAAGCACAGTTATTTTTATTAATCTTCATTAATATGCGTTTAGAATCCATTGTTGGCTATAATATTTCGTTTTGGGGTCCTTTCCTTTAGACACACAAAACAACCAAGATATTCACTTTAATGTCATAATTGGCTCTAATACTCTAGATTGTCCTTTCCCAAATCAGACATGATTGGGACATAGGGAGGCATTCACATCAGGCAAAATTGCTGAAGCAGTTGCTGAAAGGCCTAGAAAGCAAGATTAAAAAAATGTTTGACTTTCAACCACTAGTTGTGGTTTAGTGCTAGAATATTTCACACCCCCTTAGACTGTGAATATTTTACTTTTCATAAATGCGTTCATCTAAGTTGCCTGAATGGGATCTTTTTTCTCTATAGCTTCAAACATTAAACAATCTTTTTTTAAAAAAATGTGTCTTTCTACTTTGTGTTCTCTGATGTCTGGGTTTTAAAAAGGCTTAAGTAAATTTGTATTTTTGGTCTGATATTCTAAACACTTTCTCTCATCTTCCCTTTCTCTGTACTCCATATACTTTGCTCAATAAAAAGATCACTAACAGGCTAAGGCATGAACTTGATGTCTGTTTCCAAGATAAAATTAAACTAACAGCCTCCAAGAAATCATATCAAATAACATAGGGCCTAAGGGCTTAACATATTAAAAAAAAGTCCAAAACAGATTTCTCATATTTACAAGTATATTCTCCTGTTATTTTTGAACAAGTCTCTATTTACTGTGCATAATCTATAATTTGTGCTAGTAATAGAGTGCCAGAGAAATATGGAAAAACATACAAAACATACAAAAAAAATCACTTCTCTTTAAGGGGAAAAAAAACTGAAAACAACAAAAACCTCTTCCAGCAATTATGAAAGAGCTGTGTCCATGCTCCTCTTATCTCAGGCTTGGTATCAGCCCAGAAGGTCCTCTCCTAAAAAGGCAGACTTGTGGCAGACACAGCAATGCCAAAGCAGCAAATGGGAAGGTCAGAAGAAACACTGCTGAACAATTCATAAGAATGGGGAAAATCACAAATTTTATGTTCAAAACTGTAAAGGTTTAACAAGAAACATATATACTCTTAAGCACTATGGATTCATGACAATGTTTCCTAAGTCTTGCTAAAAGACTACAAAAAAACCCATTTCTTCTTAAAAGAGGTTTTGAGAGATATGGAGCACAATACGTGAGGAACCCACTCCTGCTCAGAGAGTGCTGCAGGGAAAAAAAAAAAAGCTGAGTAGTTTCAAATGGAAACTTTTACAGGTAAAAAGTTCTCCCTTCATTGAAATAGAAATGTTGATTTTTCAATTTCACATTCTAGTGTTACTAAAAAAAAAAGTTTTTATAAGTTCTATAACTTTAACTCGCAGATTCTTTTTTTGTAATTCCACTTGAATTTTTATTGTTTTTTGTATTTATGTTTTGTTCCTACTAAACATTCAGCTATAATACAAGTATTCTATACTCCTGTCCCTTTCCAGTCCCTTTAGATGATTTTCTTTCCAAACGATAAGTATAAAAAAATGATTTCTGCTTCACAAGTGCCACTCATGTGGAACTAAACTAAATCACACAACAATTAACAATATGTTAATTATCTAAGCCAGAAGTTTAATGGAGATGAAAAAAGCATTTCTAGCAGTTGTAGTGAGGAGATTATTTTAAACAAAAGCATCCTGCAGCGAAATACATCACATAAACAATAAATTCCAGTTTGTGATTAGAAAAATTGATTTTTATTTGCAATAATTTGCAAATTTAACAAAAGGCAGAGACTAGAAATGGAGCAATTCCATTTATTCATCTCATAAAAAGTGAAGCATGGCAGCTGTAAAACACAGGTTTTGGCAAGTGATCACTACACCTGGTATTATTTAATGGGCAAACTGTGAGCAGAAGGTATAGTTGTTTCAAATTGAAATTAATGAAATATTGGCTTCAGAGAGACCACTATTTTAATACAAAAATAAATGAGTTCTCAAGTTATAAGATAAAAATAAACCTGATATCAGAAAATCCAGGTGGTTAATACATCTTAGGCAGGTATATATCTTGTTAGCATAAATCCTGTTAACATTAATCTCCATTTTCATGTATGCATTTTAGCTCTCCCTCACTTGCTGAATTGAATTCTACAATTATTTACAGGGAGAAATATTAGGCAAAGAAAGGTTAGGTTAGAAACCTCCAGAAATATTTATGAATATTTTTTCCTCCTCTGCAAATTCTTTTAATAGTATTTAATACTAAAATAGGAACATAACACAAGAGTTATTTAGCTAAGAAATATTAAGCTCAGAAAATCATGCACTGATTACTGTTTTGAGCTCCTCATTAGAGTTTCTCATCATTCATTCTCTATAAATCTGAAAAAGACCCAGTACTGGTATTCCCAGTGCACAAATGGTGGGTGACATCTGACTGGGCAGGTTTGTCTGTCTGCAATTCAGAGGAGGAATGAAGTTCACCCTTGCTCAAACGGCAGCTTCAGCCACTGCTGCAAGATGCAGATTCTGTGTGTGACACACATGGGGAAATGACTTTGACAACATCTGTGACCACTCCTGGCCACCACCAACATTCTGCATTTCACACTACCAGATACACACAAGCTCATCTGGCTACATCAGCTTCACTGCATTCTCAAAATGTCTTTGATGTCCAAATTACATTTTTTCTTGCTAAGGACAAAACAATTTCAGCAATTTTAGAGTTGCCATTAATATCATCTGTCTTGTTTAATAATGGTCTTAATACTGCTCAGAACTCTTTGAAAATGTGTTTCTTAATGTAGTCAACTCATTTGTCTGGCATGGACTTTTCTGTTTGTCTATTGTCCATATGCTCATCAAACCCAAAATATAATTGACTGCTTAAGCTTATTTGCATGGCTTCCCATCTGTCCCTGTCAAGTAGACTTTGTTTTATTATTTACTAATGGAAAATTAACCTTCTGTGCTCTTGAAAAATGAATCAGTCACCTCCATCAGGTAATTTATTGTCCTATTGAGTTTGTAAGGAGGGCTCTATTATCAGCAAATATTAAGGGAGGAGAACAAGCACATGGGCACTACCATTTCCCAGCAGGAGCAGCACTGCTCTGCCTAACAGTCTCTGCTTCCTTATAGTTGATTAAGCTTTGTCACTAGAGCCTCCACAAGACACTTCATCACCATTCTGTAATTCAAACTAAAAAAGAAAAAGAATAAATTTATGACATATAGGGGAATTCCACCTTCATGGTGTTATAAAGTCACTCCTGGAATGATGCCACAGTACCTCTGGTGAATAAGTACTGAAATGGGATTCCTTTCAATACACATTTATTTAATAGATTACCACTTATTCCTACTAACACTTAACACGTACCAAAATTAGATTTAAAAATGAAAAGTGAAATTTACTTCAGATTGCTTTATAATTTTGCAGCAAGTAGGATTTGCTTAATTTAGACCATGCACACCAATTGCAGCCATAACCGTGACTCCATGCCCTCTGAATGCAGCCAAGACAACAGTTGTGCCACACGCAGACACAAGCAGGAGGATATATTTCCCCCGAAGGAAACAGCAAGATCCATCATTTATCTTATATTTTAATCTTATAATTTAATTATCTTATAATTTAATCCTATAATCTTATAATTTATCTTTTTATCCATATATAGGGGAAAATACTTTATTAAGAGTGGAGGAAACCTATAGTAAAAAACCAGGAAGGTAGGTAAGTATAGCATGTGTGAGCAATTCTCATTCATTCAGCTGGCAGGGAGCAGCTTTCACCAGGAACAAAGGTTGGGAAGTTAGGCTTCAGCACTCTTTCACAACTCTGTTTTGTGCCAAAATTGAACATAGAAAAGAAACTGGAAAAGTGTCTGGGAACAAAAATTCCCTTCCCCTGAGGTTTCTGAAAACTAACATGGTGTTAAAGCTGTGTTCTCCATTACAGCACAGGTGCTGCCATACAAAGTTATTTAAAAAGCAGCACCACAGAAACAATGTAGTGTGAGGTGTAATACACCATGTCCCTGGCAGCAGGGTCAGAGTCAAACACTGCAAAACTGCTTTGGCAATGAGATTGCAAAGCACGTGAACAGTCTAAAAGTATGCACATATATTTATTCTATATTTATTATCTACATAAATGGGATCAGTAACCTTTACGTTTGAAAGGTATTTCTTTATACCAAGCAGAAATAATCAGTTCAGCTTGTAATTAATTCCCAAACAGCAAGACTTACTGGTACATTTACTTAGCTCAGCAGATGATGTCTAGGTCTTGTTACTGCCCCTCATATGCTGCTATGGGTGAAACCAGAAGTTTTTCACCAAGGCTGATCTGCACTGCAGGGGTATCTCCAAGCAAAGTTGGAAAAAATTATTACCTGTTTCAGCTGAGCAAAAGACCCACAAAAAATTAATCCATACAGACACCTCCCAACAGCATCAATATACAATACAAAAAAAAACCCCACAATTTCCTGCTATAAACTCAACCCAAGTTTGTTATGACACAGAAGCTGACATTGCTGGAATTGCTTTCGACTGATTTTCTAGCTCCCAAGCAATATGGCTCTGTTTCCAATCAAGAGCTTTGGACATCACTAAAGAAACACATAAATGTATTCAGATACAAACAGGAAAAGAAAATATGTACATAAATAAGTGTATATATATATATACAGACACAGAGACACCAGTTTGACTCACTGTTGATAAAAGTCCTTGGGTCTAGTGTTGCCTGAAAAAATGCTGAGTATTCAGATGCAGGCTTTCCTTATTACCAGAAACTAAGGAGTAATTTATCCCCTCATTTCTTCTTTCTGTGTACCACAGAGGAGACAGGAGCAAAACACAAAAGTGCAAAAAGTGCAAACACAAAAGTGGCTTACTTGGAAAACTTATCTGGCCTTGCTTTGTGAAGTGACATGGTGCTTTTCTACTGCCCCTTCCCAAAGGGCCCTGGAAGACAGAGCTGGTGGCTTGGCTCTGCCCCTTTGTGCCCCAGGAGGGGAACCAGGAGGGGCATGGGCTCAGCACTGACACTGCTTTGCACAGAGGAGCCCAAGTTACCAATGTATTTTGCATTGTGCATTTCCTCAGTTTTCCAAAAGTTAGAATTTGAATTTAGCTAAGTATTTCTTGGATTTCAGTGTGTATTTACAATATATAGTGTAGGAAACAAATGTGAAATGAAATAAAGAAATTAATGTAGACACCTTAGACAGGTATACCTTCTACTTTCAAATAAACATAGTTCTCATAGCTTTCTGTGGGAGTCCTGTATGAATAATGACCAAATAAAAACTTTACAATCTACCTTTATGTGTTTTTATACATTGCAACTCATAAATATGCATTATGAACACAAAATATCCTCAGAGACACTACAACCATCAAAAAAAAAAAAAAATTATAGCTTCTCTTACTTAATTTTTAAAAGCTGCAGTGTTGTTGGCATACTCGTGTAACATTTAAGAAATTCAATCAAAATACACCCTTTGCATTGTTCCCAGATTTTGTAAACCTGCTCCTTTGAAATACTGGGTGCTGCAAATGGGAATTTTTGTGGCTACTGAACACACACCTGAACACGAATTAAAATAAAGGCACCCTCTGGCCAGTGGTACCCAGGCAGTGGCCTTGCTTCCAGCCTTTGCCAAAACTGCACAAGACTTCAAATCCCTGATTTACATAATCCAGCTCATTCCCATCTCAAGGCTATTGACGTGTGATTTGATAACCTGCTGGAGGCTGGTCTGGGAGGCTCCCTGGTTCTCCCCAGGGCAGTACAATCCCTGCTCCATCCGTGTCTGGCCGGTGCCTTCTGGCTGGAGGTCTCAGACAGGTCCCTGCCCAGGCTGCTGCGGCTCCCGTGTGTTGACAGAACCCAGCATAAATCCCAGTTGATAATCTAACCCAGACAGCTGCACCCCAGAGCAATTAGCAGCTTGTAAACTTGAAGCACTGCGCTAAAGCTAGAGGTGCTAAAGCCAGTGTGAAAGAGTCTGGAGGATTAGATGTGCAGACTACTTAGCAAGCTTTACTCTGCCACAACAGACTGAAGCTAAAAATCCTGAAGTGATAAATTCCTCAGGATGCTGCTCTAATCAGCGGGGTTTACACAAGCATGTCCTACCTGCAAACTGCACTCAAACATGGAATTATTTAATCAAAAGGAAATTTAAGTGCTTGAAAGGAAATTAAGGTTTTATTATCTGCAGGCAATTGCTCAGTTGTAGTGTTCTCGTTCATTGTCTGGGGGAACTGAGGTGGTTCATGAATATATTCTGCTGTCACTTCCACTACAGATGCAAGTTAACCACTGAAATATCAGAACAATTTTTATTTTGGTCCTGCTTAACTGCACCATCTTCTGTCAATGTAAAACATGAATTGCCCAAGGAGAATCAATCAAAAACTAAATTAAAATCAGGCATCAAAATCACCATGCCACAGGCTCATTTTCCTCATGTAAAGGTGATGCAAATTCATTGAAGTCCAACAGTAAGGTGAGGTAAATTAGGCCCTGTAAAAATGGTGAATGAAAATGTTTAGGAAATATGTGGGGTTTAGTTAGTGTTGCAACACAAGCAGCCCAAGAATCAGCTGAATGTGTTCTATAACAATAACCAAAAAACCAACCAACCAACAACAAGTCAGTTGAAAAATAAATAAAAGGCATTAGAGTAGGATTTAATGGAGGGTTATTTTAAACACCACTTTGACAGAAGTTTGGTGGAGTTTTTTTATTTGATTTTTCTTTTAGTTGTAAGTTCAGCTTTGTTACCAAGCTCTTGCTTCAGAGTGGGAAAGTCCATAATGTACCTGTTGCTCAAGACTGAAAAAAGACAATTTATGATCTTTTGCTCAGCACATCCAATTACAGGGTAGAGCAGAAGAGTAAAGAAATTATCTCGAATTTTCCACATCCTTTAGATGACAAATAATGAATAGAACACCAGTCTGCAAAGCTTCATCTTATTGAATTAATATTGACTCAAAGGCAAATTCAATGTATTCCTTATTTTACTTCTGTACAGATGATACTTATGCTGTACTTTCATCATCCTGATTTTTATTAAGTCACTATTTGCTGACATACTTGATTTAGGTGTGATTTTGACTCTCGAGTGCTCACATAATCATTGGCCTCCTTTCACAGTCCATAGTGTTAACCCAAAGCTGCAAAAACAGGATTATTTCAGTCTTAGAGCAGTTCAGAGACATTAAATATTTAAAAGCTTTTCCTTTTAGCTGCTGAGTGACTCTCGAATAACAATTAAAAAAAACAAACCACCACCATCTAACAGATGCAATTGCAAAAAAATCATTGGTATATGCAGACATGTATTTCACACTCAGTTGTTACCCTCTTTTGGCAGCAACAAAGTGGCAAAGTGAAGGGAAAAATGAAACACCTGAACTCTGGTATCACAAGGCAGATGCTGGATGCAGTGAACGATGCAGATCAGGTCAAGTGTACCCTGTCTCTGCTGCCCCCTGAGAGAATGCCTGGCGTATCTGCAGCTGCAAGGGCAGAGGTTTCTGTGTGTAGCACTGTGACCTACATTTAAGGTGCACATACCCTTTACATTTTCAGTAAACCAGTAACCTGCAATTAACATTTCAAATGCAAAATGTACTGCAGAAGGGCGGTGCTGTTCAACCCCCTCTGTCACAAGTAATCATCATTTCCCAGTCCTTACACCACCAAGGCACATGCATAAAACATATTTCTTTATCTGTTAGCATCCTCAGAATTCTGCCACCTTGCCACGTCTAGCATCACACTGACAAACTGAAACTCCTTTGACCACACAAGCATAAACAACATTACAGAAAAAACATAACTGTATGAACACAAAGACCTTTTGGAGAAAAAAGAAAATATACAGGTGTAAACAACAGAAAATTTACAGAGTGTGCATGGAGAGGCAAGGCTGAATTCTTCAGACCACTGGGAGCACCCCCCTTACTCCACCTGCAGCACTGAAGGATCCGACACTGGACAGAAAATTGCCCTGTGTTATGTAAGGTAGTGGTTCTGGAGCAGAGCTGACAGAAGTGCTTTACCTTATGCATGGGCCAGCTCCTCAACTTTGACTTCTGGCACACCCAGAAGAGGAGGAAAATCAGAGACACCTCAAAATTAAGTCAGGAAACAGCCTGTTCTCATCTCCCCCTGGTATCAGAGAGCTTAATCTGTTTGGGCAGGATTCTGTTTACTTGCTGTTGATGAGGAAATGGTTACCTGACTGCCTGTAGAACTGAAAAGAGTGACTCTGACTTCCAGGTGAGGTTTGCCATCTCCTTGTCACACACCTGACTGCTGAGTGTTCACAGAGACTCAGGCAATTCTTCTCCAGATATTTGGAGGTTCTGGAAGTGACACTAACGTCCACTGTCTCAGCCTGTGGCCAGTCCCTGTGACACCTCAGCTAGGTAGGAAACAGGTGTGGGAGCACAAGCTGGAAACTACAGATGTAACACATAAGTAAAAAACACAACCATTAAGTCAAACTAATTGAAAACCTTAAATCCCTTGAAATGCATTTAAAGAGTTATTTTAAAAAGGCAAAGGTAAAGACAATTTCAAAGCAGTCACCAGAGCTAGCAATATAAGGAAAAAATATCACTATCTTTTTGTATTGAAAACTTCTGGAAGTAATTTTACTGTGATAGCACCACTGAATGTTCTGTAGAAGTGTATTAAAAGTGGTCTGTTAAACATTTGGATGTTCACATTTATATAACATTCTGTGAAGATCCTAGGAAGGCTGGGGAAATTATATACTTTAGAGACAACACATTATGTATGTATACTTTAGAGACAACACATAAAAAATTTGATAACCATGAATTTCAGCAGTGGCTTGGTAGCAAAGAAGAAAAAAACAAAAACAAAACAAATCACCAAAAAGTTACCAGATGGGTGAAAGTAGGCCTACTTCAAATATTACCCAGAGGATCTGTGCTATTTTTTATGTGTTTTCTGTGATTTTTATGTGACTGCAGCCCCAAAAGTAAGATACTGAGGTGAAATACTTTGTGCTTCCCCAGTATTTTATCTTGGAGAATCAGTGAGTGGCTGACCAGGAGACACAGATTTAACAATTTTCAGCCCTGAAGCAATTGATGCATCATCTAAATCATCAGATGTACACAAGAGTAAAAGAAGAGTTGCATCAAAACCAAATATTGACTAGCTATCACGTGCAAACATGAAATTTGGAAATCATCATGAAAATTGTAAGCACAGTGTATGATCCAGGAAACCAGGCAGGCATAAAATTGAAATATGGAGAAAAGCTTATTATATTTTTATGGTCTGCTCACATGCCTAAAATAATATTTTACTGAAACTAGGTCAGAAAGCTCAGAATCTTGTAGGATCAAATGCAGGAAAAAAAACAATATTAGGACTAAAAAGAGAACTGGTGAAGAAATTGGGTCCTGGTTTTGCATAGTGTTCATAGCATGTTTCCAACATATCCAGTCTCTGCATTGCTCAACTAATTCTACAGACATCTTACACTTTTTAAAAGAAAACACTTTTTTTTTCCCTTGAGGCATATAGATATAATTCCATAAGATTGTCCAGGCATGAAGTTGTGGTGTTTGGGAAGCAAAAGCTCAGCTGGAGTTGAGACTTAATTACCAGGAGCAGAGAGAGCTTCTACAGCTGCATTGGTGGTAAAATATTCACCTTGGAGCTCTCCTTGCTTTCAGCAGGAGATGGGACTGAGGTTCATTCCAGCCTGAATCATCCTTTAATGTTACTACTTTTAATACTGACTATTCCATTAATTTGTATTAGCATTTAGTAATTTAGCCAAATTATTTTATATTAGTTGTAAGTACATAGAAAAGAGCACATGATTATATAAATGAAGTGAAAAATATATGCATGATTCAGAAATAACTAGTGCAGGAAAAAAGGTTTAAAAGTTTTTTGTAAGTGTTCTCTATTTTGTTAAAGTTCATATCTACAAATTTTGCAGTAATTTGTATTCCATGAATACCCTAATGACCAATTAATCCAAAACTCATCTTTCATTTTTGCGTGTATTCATACAATGCTCATTACAAGCACATAAATCCACTGAGGTCCTTTAGAAACCCACAAAGTGGTGTAAATTTCTACCACATTCCTGATGTTTTAAAGTTTCTGCTCACTCTCCAAGAGGACACAACAAAAGATATTTTGATATACAGGGTAAAACTTTTGGCCTATTTTAATCTGTGGTAAAAAATCTGTTAACATTCATGTACGTGGATATTATTGCACATCATTCCAAGTCAATGGCCAGACAACACAGACAGAGGAGAGCAGCACTCCTGCAAAACAGCCAACTTCAGCTGAGGGGTAAGGTTAGGAGGAATATATTGGAAAAAGAAATTAAAATCAAACTCTTAACCTTCTATTAGCCCCACTCTTCCCTTATCTATGTAATTCTTTCCTTGTTTTCTCCCCCATCATACCAATTTTTCTAGAACAGGAATTATTTTGTAGCAATTAATTTATCTGTTTTCTTCAACTTACAGCATTGAAAATCGTGCAGAAAGTTCTAAGTTACAGTTATAATCAATGTCTTCATGACATTCTGCCAAGAAAAAAAAAGTCCTCTTTGCTTGAAAATGGTCAAAGTGTGCATGATAACAGGCAAAGAACCTTCAAAAATATAAACATCCAGAGGAATGTTAGGAATTAAAATTCCTAGTAATTATTTTCTAGTGTCTGAAAGCCACACCAATACATGTATGACTGCTAGATAACAGCTTTTTTTCTTTCTTTCTTTCTGGAGCATCCCACTGGAATTTTTCTTAAGATTAAATAATCCTTCTGTTCAAATTGAGCTTAATTTAAAGCTCATTCTTGTTTTATTTCATAATGTATACACTTCTTTTTAAGAAATTAAAGACAATATTTCATCAATCCTAATTGCAGGAGGCTTAACTCCTGAGATAAAAAGTTTTAGAAAGCCCAAAGCCCATAGTCAGCACTCCATGTTCTCACAAGATCAGGTCCAGAAGCCAGTGAGGTAAAATGCTTCTTATCAGAGTTCACAAATTAGGAGTTAATATTCTAAATGCATCTTTTTTCTTTTATAAATGCTTAAGGAAGTAACAAACTTTTTTATTTATTAAAAACCGAATAGTTGGAGTCTAACATGGAATGCACTAGAAACACTTCAAATATGGGATTGTCCATTTAATTGGTAACGGAGCACTCTAACTCCCTTCATGCAAAAAACTTTTATAAAAAGCTCGTATGCAGTTGACTTTCTTCTCCTCACAGAAAACTGGGGGCAACAGCTGAGACACTCAAAATCCTGATCAGCTGCACACCAAACAGAGGCACAGGCACTTACATACCAACCACAGCAGGATAGTTCTTCATATAAGTTCTAAAAACCTTGCAAACTGATACCGTGAAGTACAGACTTCATTTTCTTAAGACTGCAATTTATGACCAGAAAGAAGTTTGTCGTGTTAATTAAATGTTAAATCTGATCCCAGTCACTAGCTGGTTTTCTTTTGAAGCTGCTGCACTGTGTTGGGAAGAATACAAACTTCCTGGAGCTCCCAGGAGGGAGAATTGAGACCTCCCCATCCTTGGCTGGCCTGAGACACAGCAGTCTTTCCATCTGAACTGCATGTTACAGCTCAGGAGTGTCAAAAAGAGGTGAAAAAAAGAAATGCATTGATATCACATGCATTGTCCTACTGTGCAGTGTATGGAACTGGAAACCACAGTTTAAACACCACTGACAATCACTAATTTTCAGTATCTGGAATTCTGCTAACACCTTTGTTTTGCTTCCAGTGCATTCTGTCAAATGAAAAAGCCTATGAATCAAACCAAAGTCCAGAGACAAAGATGAAAAAAACCAACCTCTTGCATCTGTATTAGGAGACAAAGCAGCTATTGAACCTTTTTCTTCCTCATCTTGCTCAGGGCAAGAGACCAAAAAAGTAGAGATAGTAAAGATCTTCCTTTATTCAAACTCAATTATTTGAGTCCAAATCTGACTTGCACTTGAGCAGAGCATTACCTCTCAATGCAGAAAGTACCAGCAGCTTCACTGGTATTAGCAAAAAAGAGAAAGAACATGACCCTAAGTAATTTAGATCTATTTTTAATGCATTTCCAGATTTCAGCTTTCTAATGCATTTCTAGGCATCTGAGTGAAGCCTTCTTTACACAATTTTCCTAAAGTAGTCTATATATTGTAGAGAAAAACCATAATTGTTTGCAAAAGTCCCTTACTACAGACTTCTCCTTGTTTGCAAAAGTTGATGATTGTATGACTGACACATAAACATTGAGCTAAATTGAACAGAAGGCAGAAGTTGCCTGAACCAACAATAATAATTATTATTATGAAATAATTCTACCAGATGAGAACTCTAAACATTAGGTTTCTGACCCTGATACAATAAACAGTGTGCAGACACCCTGTTTAGACACAAATTAACACATTTTTTTAGGAGAAAATGTGTGTTTTCTGACAGTTGTATTCAGCTCTCTACAAATGAATGATGAATTGTTTGTGCTTTTAAACACAGTGAACTGGAAAGTTAAACTAAATAGAAGAGATGTTGTGTGCCTGCCATACCTTCTGAAGCATAGTTTTATGTCATTTAAAAGGAAAACATTGGAAGGAACACGGCAATATGTAAATAGTCTTTTCATTGCTAGAGCTGCCTTTTTCCTGCAGGCTTCTCTGTACTAACAGCAGCCTCAGAAACAGCAAGGTCCTCAGAAAGAAGAAAAAGGGATTGAAATCCAAATACTGTTTCTTTGAAATTTCAGCAAAATGTAGAAAGGTAGAAAAACCTGGGCACTGAAGTGACACAGACCCACACAAACCAGATCAGCTCTGAATTCTCCTGATCCAGCCAAGAGAAAGTGGTAACCACATGACCATGTCTGTACAGAGGATGGGGCAGGTAGAAATAAGATCTTGTCCCTCTAGCCCAAGAACTTAAAAATCTTTAATTGCCACTCACAAGAGCTGTGATTTCAACTTCTTCCTGCGCTTACTGCAGTTCTTCAGACTATTATTTCTACATCCATCATACATGGTAACTCTTCAGGTACTATAAGATCACAAATACTTCATAACAAAACTGTGTTAAATCTGTTGAAACTCCAGGGTACATCTTATACTAGCAACAATTCATAAATCATCATTAATATTTGCCCTTGCAGGAGAGTTATGGAAACTTCTGTGTTTGACCCTGATATTAAGACAATTCAAAAATATTATTTTTTGTGGGATGATTTTCCTTTTCCTTGGAAGCAAAATTTCTGGCTATTTACTTCATTTAAATGCATTTTCCTAAGCCTAGAAAGAGGGACTGCTTCTCTAACAGGCACCATTCCTTATTTCCCAATCTTGCCTGCGCAATCCTGCTTGGTTTTGTTCTAAGCCTGGGAAATAGCACAGGGTTGAGAACCTCTCCAGCAGCAGGTGTTTGACACTTGAAGATTACAGCAAGCAGCTGCTGTTTCCTCTTTCTCAGCAAGGATTCTACAGTTACCAAGGGCAGCACAGAAAAACACTCACTAGAGAGAAGTGGGACAGAAAACCTTAAAGAAGTAAAGCAGTTGGGAAAATATAATTTTTAACACTGATTGACAGAACTTTATAGGAAATATCATCTAGAAAAATCCTTAGATCAAACTAGCTGGGGTGTGCTAATTCTTGTCAATATTTTTCTGTTTATCTTCTCTTTTCGTTCCTCTCCTGGTAGCCCTTCACATTTCTGTTTCAAATTTTCAAGCATTCTATTGCTTTGCATATACAAAATATCCTTAAAGAATGGAAAGAAAATTCTGCAGTACACCTTCCTTCCCCAAACTATTTGCTATCCAAATCTCCAGCTAATAAGATGCTCTTCACCAAGAGGCTGCTAAATCACATCTACCTCCAAAAGTGACGTGCAGCTGAGTGAGTACTGCAAGCTTTCAGCTTGAGACAGAAATTGTGGATAAGAGAAGGGTAAGCTGTATATTTAGTTGGCCATTAATCTGGGCTAAGAACACAGACTATCAGGAAAATTGCCTTCCACTACCACTTATTGCAGTTACAGCTAGATTTTATAAATGTAACCATTAGCATGTCCTACTCTAGGCTGTGCAAAGGGAGATAACCACTACCAGAACACAAACACTGGTGTGTGACACATTTCAACAGAAAATGCTGCATTTTTGACCCCAGGAGCGAAAAAAACCGTGAAATTCATGTGACTAATGCACACTGATACTGACTCTGCCTTGAGTGAGTTACATGCAGCATCCATCAAAGCTGAGTGTGAGGAGGAAATAATGAATTTATGGATGCATGAAAAATTAACAATTCTTATGTTTTACAGATCTGTGGCCACTATTGGAAGCATTTAAGCAGGAGGAAATATGCTAGTTACTACACAGTAGAGATACAACTTAATGATGATTTGCAAAACAGAGGCTTTTCATTTTATGGGAAAAAAAGACTAATAGTGGATAAAGAAAGACCTGTTTCCAAAAAGAGAGAAAGGCCATTAACTGTTGTCAGTCTGTGCATAAGGAGGCAAGAACTAGGTTTCCAGTGCTTTCTCATTCCCAAACTGGCTTTAACAGGAATTTCAAAGTCCGCTGAGAGAATTAAGTTCTCCTTAACTGTGTCACTGTCTGCACAGCTGTAGCATCTTAGAGAAATATTTGTCTTCATGTGCTCTAAACTCATGTTTTAGTTTCCTTGTCATAACTGTTACACTTCTGTAGCAGAAGTTTAGACTTCTGTTTCACTGCAGTATGTCTGCATGTTATTTTTTGTCTTCAGTTTGTTTAGTATCAAAGGCATATCTGGGGGAAGATGACAAACCACAGCTGCATTTTCTTGTGCAACAGCCAGGGTTGGCTCACAGAAAATCTCTTGGAGTTTGCAGCCCACCATGGAAACTTGGGGCTGGGGACTTTCTGTTGCCAAGTCACGTTTGTGGCTGATATTACTGGACCTTGTGGCAATGAGCTTCCAGAAAGGGGGAGGACAGAGAGAGAAGTCACAGGTGGAAGAAGCCCTAACTCCTCAGACCCAGCCCAGCTCAGAGGTGTCAGTCTGGGTGGAGCAGACAGTGACTTCTGCATTCTCCAGGAGTCCACACTACTGTCGCAGCTGCTCCACTGGTGTGGGAGGCAAACTGCAGCCTGCCCAAGCTGCTTCATTGTTACTCATCAGCAATCTCGGGAGAAACTGGAGTAATCCTTGAAGAATTATAAACAAGCTGCTACAGGCATGATAATGTGTTAACCAGGAGTAAAGGGAATAAATGACTTCACTTGGTTAGTTTGCAAGTTACCAAAACCAGTTCTTATGGTTAAGTCCTGCGATTTTTATTTTAATCAAATTAATGGTAAAATTAATTTATTACTCCCTATATGCACAGCTCTGCCCTTGACACAAAGTGGGGGTTTTTTTTCCCTAAATTATCTGTACACAGGACTATTGAAGCTTCCTTTTGTATTCCTTTTTCACTCCATCCACCCACTAGTGTTACAACCACGGGGAAAAAAAAGACAATTTTCCATACTGTGCAACAGCACTGTCAAACAGGGCGTGGAGCTCATAGCCAAGAAAAATATAGGAAAACAGACTAAAGGTATTCACAGAACTGCAAGTTATTCTGCTAGTGAACTTCCATAGGTCACTCAGTGTCACTACGAGATAATGACAACTGTGATCACCACCACAACACACACCTGCTCACTCTGCACATAATTCCTGTTTCTGATGGACTGATGACTTTAGCAGCTCTATCCAAAGATTGTAAGCCTGGCCCTATACATTTAGGACACAGCAACACCAACAGAAGGCACTGCTCTTCACACACAGCTGAACAGAGGCAGGCAGCCTGTTCAGCTATTTCTAATGCTCAAACAGGGAAATATTTATGTCCAGAGCAGGGGCTCTTTTACTGGCAGTGAGAAAAGATGACTAAAAGGAACAGGAATTGTATGTGAAGGCAGGCTTGCAGGGGAGGGATAGGGAGCATCAGTCACACCAATAACAGGAGAACACACTGATGTAATGTGGGATATTACATATAAATAGGCCTAGAAATCCTCAATTCCAGTTCTCTTAATAGAGACCAAGGCCTCCCAAGATGGAGAAAGATTTTTGCTTAAGCACTGAGAGACGTGTTGTGGGCACAAGACAAGCCTACTCCTGACACCTGCTCAGAACACAGCAGTTCCTTAGGAGACGTGGCTGAGGGAGTCACACAAATAAATGCAGGAGGGTCGTCCCAAAAAGGTGGCACCATCTGATGGCTACACAGGAGTCTCTGAAGTGACCACGTGGTGTCAAACCACCTTTTGGAAGAAAAACCTCCTATGTCCAATTAACAACCCCAGTCATAGCCCTTCCCCCATTCTCCCTTGAGTTTCATGATTGCCAAGTTATAATTAACCTAGGAAGCTGATTAGAACATTGTTATTCCCTGCTACACAGTTGACTATTGTGGTACACATGGAATTATTTCCCATGCATACTAAAACTCTTAAATAAACTGTAACCAGCTCAGGTGACAGCTCTATGTTTGACTGGGTTCAATTTACAATGTCAACATAGGTAACAGACACCCCATTGATGAAGACAAGCCTAAATTCTGGGGCTTCTGGGTATGGTTCATTTTAAAAAGGTGTCAAAAGTCAAGGTCAGCAGCTTTGGGGAAGAAAGACCTAAGTAGCAAACACACAAACTTATCCCATGGCTCACCAAAGAATGCCTGTGCTGTCTGATTTAAAGTTTTTATGGAGAATAAGGATGAGTAACTTTTAATATTTACATGAATATTGACATTTCAGTTGATGAGAGTAATTTTAATGATTTTCTATTAAAAATTAGCTCTATTTAAGTTCTAAAAAATGTTACTATAATTTAAATCTTATTTTGACTATATACTCAGGGGTACAGTCCCATGAAGATCCTGCACATAGTAATACACACAGGGCAGCTCTGTACAGGGAGTAGCTCTGTGAGACAGGATAATCTTAATCCAGACATATAGAGAAAGTTATTTCATAGAATGCTGGTTTGGATTTGGCTGCACAAACAGTACTATTTAGGTTCTGGATACTTATTATCACTGAAAACAAGCATGTTTATAAAACACCAGGACAGCACTTTTTAGCCACCAGAGAGGGAAAACAAAAAGGTGGAAATAACTTCTTCCACTTTTTCTCCACAAATTGGATCACAACCTTACAATGAGATCCAGACTACTCAGAAGTAAGCAGCCCCATACATTTTATCTATATGTCTAAGCTTTTTTTTTATTTCATCTAACAGGATAGGGTGCTATCTACGTTTCTCAAATTGGAAGGAGCAGCATGGCAGTATTAACAAAGCCTGACTTTAACCCATGTTAACAGACATGTTTTTAACACACTCAGTGGATAAAGTGACAGGATCCTCCTGTTAAGATTCAGATTATGCTGTCCTGAAGTAGTATCTGCCATCATCATCCTCATGCACAGAAGAGAGTAAGGAAACTGGATTCCCTGGTCTAAAGTTAACTTGCATAAAAAATCCCTCTCCTTCCCTACACCACTCCCTTCCAACTCACCTTACATATGTTTGTTTTCAGCCAAGAGAAAAAAAGTTCAGTTAGTTTGTCCTGATAACACCCTGATAACACTCATGGGTGTGGGGGTATTGGGTGTGCTCCTTTTTGCATACATTGCAAAGTGTAAATACAAAATGGCTATCCAGGCCAATCAGCTGCAGGGAGTCATTGGCATATAGTCAGTCATGAGCAGAGCTTGGAGAGATGTACTGCACCAAGTTCTTCAAGGTAAGTGTGAAAAAACAGCTTCATCTTTTTGGATGTACTTATCTCTTTGCAACTTCTGAGATAATACCTCAGCATTTTTCAGATCAACTGTAATTTTTTCCCAGGTCAGAAAATAGGCCAAGAAAAATTCAGGGAGAACTAAAGTTCTGAAAGCTAAATTACCTCCACTCTCAAAGAAAATTGTGTGAAATTATGCCTTTAAATTCAGGGAGCAGCAAATATATCACTCTTGGTAACCTTAAACACCAGAAGGTATTTATTTATACTCGAGAAGTTCTACATCCTCCTGGAACAAAAGAATTTCTGTGCTGGTTCAAGATGACATGTTAATTTTGCCTCCAATTATCCTGTACATTGCAGTGAATGGATAAATAGCCCGTGCTGTAACAGCCATGTCAGGCACCTCCAGAGGAGCAAAGCTATTCCCAGATGGTGCAGAGCACTACTCCATGATACCTGTAGTGGTGTGTGCTCCCAACATACCTTCAAGTGGCCTTCAGCTACTTCACACATCAAGCCTACCTCAGCTGCAGTTGTAGTGTGCTGTTACTTGAGGAGCACACCAAAGCCAGGGTATCACTTAGATAAATTGCTCTGCAGGTACAGAACTACCACAGCAAAGCAGTTCAGACATTGTTCAGTTGTGTGAAGGTTTTTGCCACCACATACAATAAAATAGCAGATGGAATAAACTAATCATGCTTTAACAGAAAAGCAGTGACAGGAGAGCTGTATTTTTCATGCATTATTTGAAAATTTTCCAGTTTATACAAGTGCTGGATTCTTTGTCACTTTTTTTCTATCACATGAACAAAAGAAATACATTTAAAAAGTGTGGCTTATAGGACATTTGTAGCCAAGAGATGAAATAATTCACAAAGTAAAAACTTTTCTAGATTCCTAAAATATTACAAATTTTAATTCTATTAAAAGATAAATTACACACTCTTCTGAAAAATGTTTGCTTAATCCCATGACCATAAGAAAAGTAGATCCTCCAGAAATGTAAATGATACGCGTAAGAATACATGTATTTTAAAGTGAATAAATATAAAAGTTCTGTGTAATACAGTAAGAAAAAACCTTAACTAAAGTTAAGGTTTAATTTTTGATGAAAAGGTCAATTTTGATCAACTTCTCCAAAATGGTTTCATTTACATTTGGAAATGCATATTTAAAAAGAAAGATATTTTTCCTACTGCTGCTCTTGGTGTGTCCTCTCTCCTTATGCAATTTCTGAAAGTAGTTTCAAGAGAAAAGTGAGTAATTTTAGGCTGGCTGACCAGCCTCAAGAGAGTAAAAGGGGATGTGTTAGTTTTCACTAGCATGGAGCAGGGAGGAGATCTCTGGAAAACCTGCTGAGTAGGATGATCTTCTTTTTATACTGCATAATGTTCTGGGCATGGGCCAGCTTTTCCAGAGACACTTATTCATCTGCTTAACTCGAGTGCTTTAAAATTCCCTGCTCCCCATCATCAATTTCCTCGCTCTCGCCCTTCCAATATGACCAGAGAGCATCACAAAATCAGGCAAAGAAGTAATTGCTTCAAGTGCCTCTTGGTGGTTTGAGTGAGACTTCTACCTTTTCCAAGCAGCAGCAAATCAGTCAGGTAATATTATGCCAATAACTAAAAGCAGGCAGAATAGAAAATTTCAGGATTAGAAGTGGTTGAGTGCATTTTAAAAGCATAGAAAACACTCCCTTCCCTTCTGCAGCCTGCTCAGGAAAGCAGGTACCATGCCCTTCTTGAAAGCCTCAGAGAAGGAATGTAAGACAGTAAATCTAACACTATCCAGAAGCCTCCTCCTCTCCTAGAATTAAGCAGAATCAGCAGAGATTCTTTTCTACGCAAAAGCCTTCATATGCTCTTTCTAAATTTAAGGTTTGATCATTCCTTTGTTCCTCAGTCTTTTTCATACAGCTGCAGGACCTTAGGAAAGTGCAGATTGACTCAGCCAAGGTACTTTGGAGCTATTTCTCAGTGCCAGCAGAGGTGCAAGGGGGTGTGGCTGTGAGTTTTGTTGACCCCTGCACTGCTGCTCAGCTCCTCCAGATGTGCCAATGCAGATTGCAGGGGTCATTTTTGCAGGACAGGGCTGCTCAGCCCAGGTATTAATGTTCCTGAGACTGATCAGCTGGAAAAAGAAAGAGAAGCAGTACTGGAAAACACTTTTTCTATCATTCTTCTCTCCAGGTATAAACAGTGAATACTCTTTTGTACAGCTCCGCACTCTTACTGAGCACTTGGGGCATCCTGACCTTTTTCATATCTGCTCTGAGATGCAAGTCATGGACAACATCAACCCAAAAGATGTTATTGCAGCCATCTCAGTTTTGAGGAACCACTCCTTGAAGCCAGTTATTGGCTTCAGTTTCTAAATGAAATTTTATTGAAGTGATCAGCTCTAGTTGTGAAACTTTCTGATCCTCTATCCTACATAAACAGATCATGGTAGTATAATTTTCAGAAGAAATGGAGATGAATTATCATAGAAGATTTTCTGAAATCTTTACAAACAGATATTTTATTGTCCTTGGTAATAATGGATGAGATCCATTTGACCAACTTTGAAAACTGGGGTACTTCAGGCACAGGACATACAGAAGGCTGCTGCACTTGAGCACTCAAATGATTCCTAGTAATTTCCAGAAAAAGAAGATCTCTGTTTCTAGGAAGTATTACCATTTCCCAGACACAACTAACACATGAGCTTTCTATTAGGAACTGTGTGGGGAAAAAAAAAAAAAGGAAAATGAAGCCACTTATGTAAATTATTACATGTGAAAAAAACAAAACCTCCAACCACTGGTTAGACAGTGGGAAGCAGCAGGCTGTCTTCTACAGGGCAGAAAAAAAAAATACATTATATAACTTGTGAATAATCTGAACTGCAGTTATTGCTTCTGCAAGCAAAAAACCAAACATTTTCTTCAAAAAATGAAAAAAAAAAAAAGTAGCTCAGTAAATATTCCTTAAGTCAATCCCGAAATTCTAGTGTTCAAAAATCCTTCTGTTCCCAAGGCGTTCTGAAAACTCTTGTGTATCCTCAAGGGAAAAATCTCAACCCCAAATGTGGTTTTGAGACATGCCTTGGTTCCAATCATTGGCACAGATGATCCTATAACTACCAAAGTTTTATCTTAGTGATTTCTATTTTTATTGATACATTTCCCAGAATATTCAAGTTGCTGGTCCTAATTTGGAACAATTAGGGTACAAGGCCACCTATGGTTTTCCTTTTCCTCTGACACATCTAGATGTAGGAGAACTCCAGTGGATAATGACCTTATAATAAATAACCATACAATGATGATAACAGGCATCATCTGTAACTAGGATTTGTTAAAATTCACTGAGCAGAAATCTTCCAAGGTGGCTGCAGGAGATGCCTGCTGAATACAGGGTTCTTTGTACACTTAAACAGATGTTCATCCTGTTTATTCATTTTAATCTGCTAAAAGTATCTTAGATAGAAACATCTTAAGAACAATTTTATCAGCTTAACTGTACAGTAAGGAATGGAACGTGGGACATGATTAGAGCACAAAGAATAATAAAAGCCTTGAATACATGCCACATATAAATTGGCATTAAGCCAATCCAAAAAATAACCATTTTTCTTTTCAGAAGGATGCATCTTCATAGAATTGCAACATGGAAGTTAATGGCTCTTATAAATCTTCAGTAAGAACATAAAAACATAATGAAACTTAATGAGACTTAACTATGATGTAAATCTTAATTCATCTTACTCCAACCAGTGGTTTTCAGGGATTTTTATGCAGTATTTTTAAAGCTGTTATCTAATGAAAAAGAGATTTTCCCTCACAGTGTCTCTTTAGGTTGCCTTATGAAATAAGTTGTCCAGCAGTGAAACACCCCTTGCAGTCTAGAATTCTGTATGTCACGAATGGAAGCAGAAAGCTGCTTTGATTTACCTTCTTATATTCAGCTGTCTTGGCCCCCATTTAATGCAGAAACTATTAAGAAGATTAGGTAAATAGATTCAATTTGCTATGTGCCAATCAATATTACGGAGTCAGTGTGGGTTTTGTGTTCATAAATAGAAAACAGCAAAAGTTAATTGCAAAACCACATATCACAAATGACTACAAATCTGCTTTAACTATCTCCATTTTTCTTTATTTCACAATGGCTTTAGTAACCTTCACACTCATCTCACTGAACCATAAACCCTGATTAGGGGCACTAAATGACTGGAATGTTCCTGGGAGCTGATTACATGCATTTTGCTCCTGGCTTATTAAGTCTTACCTACTGAGAAGGTCTTCCTCATCCCCCTTCTTCAGAGTACCAGCTGTGGGATGTGGGAAATATTCCACTGGTTTTATCAAAGACAGAAATGAACTGAATCTTCACTGGTATAATTCTTTGTGGTCTAAGGAAACAACAGTTCTTTGACAGTTTACCCACCCTGACACTGTTTACAAAGCAGACTCTCTAGATACCACTGATGGATATCTATATGTGTTTAAGCATCACCTGACATATCTGTTTCAGGATCTTTTTAAAAAATATATTTCATGGCTTTAAATATGTGGCTTTGAACTGGACTTTTCCTCAGAGGTATCATCACCAAAGCCAACAACCAACCTCCAAAAAAACAAAACCCCAACAAAGGCACCCCTGCCTCCCCAAGCTCTTCCCCCGCAAAAAGAAAGTAAAATTAAACCAAGCAAAAAAAGCACTTGAGTCATTATCTAAATAATTCAACTCTATGCAGCACAAAGATGTAGAAATTAAATAGCTGGCACAAAGGATTGATCTTCCCAGCTGTACGGTTTTCCATGAAGAAACTGTCATAGATCAACAGCTTTTTCCCACAAAGGCAGAGAGAACAGAAAGAGGACAACAGGTGCAATTTATAGCTGTAAATTTCTTGCACAGCTGATGGAACTGACTCTTCACTGCATCAGTGTTTGGACAGGAATTCAAAGTACATTGGAGCAGAATAAAGACTGGCAAGCACTTATTCCTTGTTCATTGTTTTGGGGATTTCTTATATGAATTCAGTGACAAATGGAAGCAAACCAAGAGTTTCCCATTTTGTATCACAGTACACTAAGAAAGAGCCTTAAGCTAAGGTTGAGAAAAGATTCTTTACAATGAAATCTTACCATGCCCATCTCTACAAAACAGTTACAGAACTAACTTGCAACAGTGTATGGATGTCTCAGGAATGGCGTCTGCCTTTCCAAATCTTTTATCTACATTGCTTTTGGAAATAACAATATATAGAAATAAATACTTTTTAATATATTTATTTGTAAATAAGATTTCTATATATAAATTTACAGAGAATATTTTTAAGCGTTTCTAATTACCACAATGCCTCTCAACACGTGAAAACCCAATTTAAATCATCTGGCTTCATTTTGCTCCTGCTAACATAAGTCTTAAGCAGATGATCATTCATACCTGATTTAAGTAATGATGCCAACAACTACAGAAGACCTGACTCTGCTCATGCTATAGGCCAAAGACTTGCCTGCATTATATTGACCACTCCCATTACTTGGAGATAAACATTTAAAAGCCTGCATGATTAGAGGTTCAAAGCCTGATTTAAATATTATAATCCCATGGATGCTATGTTTTTCTGAATTAGTTGTATAAACACCAGGAACTGACAAACCAAACCAACCAGAGAATGAGTGATTTTCTTGGAGCTTGCATAGTGATTATTCAGTATCTTGTATCCAGATAATTGAGTCCTTTTTGTTATGTTATCTATTGTTCCTTCATCTCACTTGTCCTGAAACATAAATATTTTGTGTATTTTAATGTAATAAGCCTCATACAGATAGCACAGCAATTTAGGATTATAGGTACTTAATAGCTATCATTCCTTATTAGTTCATTCTTCATTATAGTTCTAATTTTAAAGAGGCATACGCAAATTAAAAGAAAAATAATACAAAAAGAAATTATTTTCTTCATCTGCACCATAGTTTTGAAACTGAAAACCTTTTCTCTGGTGCTTTCATAGAGTTAATTTTTACCAAAAAAATCACTGGAACGTTATGGCAATGCCAGGAGGGAGGAGGAAATAGTAGATTGATCACTGTTGGTGTGAAACCCTTGGATATCAAAATGACACTTACAGAAAATAGGTGGATATTTAAAGGAACTGAGTTCACAAAGTTGGCCCAGCACTAAAAAAAGCCACTCAGACACATCAACTCCAGTGGCACCAGCTGTGAGATGGGTGACTTTGAAGGCTTTTAGCAAGATTTTTCAGGAATCATTCAGTCACAAGTGCTTGGGCGGTGAACTAACCTTGAACCATCTTTTCATTAATATAATCTTTCTCTCATCTTTCAACACAGAAACACTTTTATGTTCTAAAATGATTGTCCAAATACCACAATCAGAAAAATTCCTCTCAGGATGAAGGGAGTCTTACTCCACTTCACTGTGAAATACAGCAAAATTCCTGTTCTGCTGCTGTCTGAAGGGCACTCCCTGGCAGGGATGATGGATCTGTATTGAAAACACCAAATTCAGCAGGACAGAATGGCAGTGAGGGAACCAAAAAACTGCTGTTAGCCCTCCTGGGGAAGATATTCCACCACTGTTTGTGGTAATAGGAAGAAAGGAAAGGGGAGATGAAATAATTAGTTCTAAAAGCTTTAACTGAGTGTATTTTAGATTCATTTTTTAGACCTTAAAGAATGAGTCCTGAAGTTATTCTTGGTAGGGCAGTGGCTACAGTCTGGAAAGCAATACACTCAAGTCCTCATTTTACAAGCAGAGAAGACATCTAGGAGAGAGAAAATTTATCTTCAATTGCCAGCTCCTAGGAATGTTTACTATAATTACCAAGATGATTTCTGGCCATCTCTTTCAGCCACAGAAGGATGCTGAGTTTCTGTGGTTCCCCATGATAAGACAGTCATGCTTCCTTTCACCACTGCCTCCAGAGGCAATTTTGTGGGTAAGAACTCAGAAAAATGCAGAGACACAGGGTGAGTCAAGATGACAGGAAGATGAAGGGATGAGAAGAATGTAGGTTTGAGAGAAATTAAAAGAAACAGAGAAGCTGAATTTTTTAAAACATGTACCAAGGAAAGCATAGTAGAAGTGATTCTTTTTTTAGGCTTATATTGTTTGAATGCTTCAACACTGCAGGAACTCATATGAGGCACAAGATTTTCTAGACTTGGATGGGATAGAAATCTTTCCAGGAATCTCATCATAACATGAAGAAAAGTTTAAGTTATTACATCATATACATACTATAGACTTTAGAAGATTTAAAGTCTGTATTGTTTCAGTGTTCAGTGTTAATTAACACTGCAGTGTTCATTAACATCTCTGCTAAAAATTCTGCTACTTAGCATTCATGGTACCAGTGCGCAGTAGGCAAAAGCTGATGAGTAAAAATAATATTATTAATGTTTAGCAATCCCTCCTTTTTCAGCAATTAAATTACAAGCACCTGCATCCTCTGGTATCTAATTAAATTTCCTAAAATACCTTTCCTACTGATGTAATTTAGATGTTTCCTAGAACATTTAAAAGCTGCTGGAATTGTTTAAGTGAATATGCCATTCAACAACTGAATGACATGAGTCAGGGAAAGCACACTGTTTACTTTACAGAGATTCCAACATTACTGACTTATTTTACTGATAATAAATAGCTTATATGATTCTCTAGCCTGTAAAAATTGCACTAATTTATGATTTTCTGAACACATTACAATAAGTAGTATATTCTTGCAGTACATAAGGGGAAGCTTTATCAGAGATGCCTGTACCCTATCAGTAGGTTACTGACATTCATTTGCATTTATTTGTCCTGGTTTCTGTGGCCACGAGGGTAATATTGATATATTCCCACACAAGCATGCTCATTGAAAAACCTGGCTTTGTAAGTGTGTTTACATTTTAACCTTATTAAGATGGGCATGTTAAGACCTACTGCTTTTTTCCTCACTCCACTCCCACCCATCCCACATCACCCCCATTGGTTAAAACTGAACTACTTCAATCCTGCCTACCCAACACACATCATTAGGGGCAGCAGCCATACAAGCCTCAAGCAGGTCTTTACATCTTTTAATTTTTTGCAAACTTTAAAACCACAAGCTCTGTAGGACAAGGACAGGTATTCAGCATGTTTTCCTCAGAGCTAGTTGAGGCTTTTTGACACCATGGCAATATTTGACCACAAACTACGTCAATCAGCAGGACAGTCCTCTTGACTCCTCAGTCAAAGCTGGGGATTGCAAGCCTGCAATTAAAATGCTTCCAAAAGCAAAAAATGGCACATCTTAGACTCATTCATGTTTCCTACATCATGAACAGTAGTAATGGAGGGCATTTTTTTTGCCTGCCACTTTTATTTCCTTTTCCTCAATCCCTTGTAGAACAACAGAAATTAAAATCTAGAATTTCACTTTCTTATGAGATTCTTTATTCTTTTATTTGTCTTGTCAGACTTACTGCATCTATACAATTCCCCCAGTAGATTAAGAAGCCTCAGAGGCTATTGCTCAGATTAAGCTTTAGTTCTTACTGTAATCTTCTTATTCTCAATGTTTCCATCTTCTGCTCTATCTACATGATTAAACAATAAGTATATTATATCTTTTAGTACATCTGTCAGTTCAGGTCCTATCACTCAGCCTACTTCTGACATAGTCCATTGCAACGAGACTTGGTGTCTGTCCTCCACAGACAGTGCATTGAGTTCAATTTTCAGGCATTCTAGAAAATGGCCTTATTCAGCAATGCCCAGGTTATTTCATATGCTGCCATTTTCTGCCATCTTTCAGTACAAAAGGTCTTTAATGAGGTACCAGGAAGGGCCATTACTTAAATTACAAGTGATGCTATGTGGGTCTAAACAGAATATCCTACCTTAAAAAATTGTATCAATCTTCTTCTGAAGTATAATGTGACCATTAATTTTAACACAATTTTCTGCCTAGGGAAATAGGTATGATCCTACTCACAGGCTTTCAACGGTTTCCAAAAAAAAGGCTGGACTGATGGAACATTATTACAAATTCTACTGAAGGACAGTTCAGCGCCTTAGATAATCGAGAAAATATAATACTCTAAGTGTGATGCATTTCTGCTTTCCTCATTTCTGACTGGACTGTCAGCAGATCAGACAGTTAAATACAGGCTAAAGAGACATACTGGGGAAACATTTAATTATCAAATGTCTCAGTAGGCTAAGAGGAATATTTGTATTTCTCTTGGAAACTATCTAACAATAAAGATTTCTTTTCTATTATTAGCTACTAATTAAGATATTTTATATTATTGGGGTTTATTAAAATATTTTTAAAAACTCATGATATATTAGGATGGGCCAGAATCCTAAAACTTCCAGCAACTTAAATAACATTCTTCTGGTCAAAATATTATACCAAGTTCAGGCTCAGTCGTCCAGAATGTGGAGAGTTCTTCTGGCCTGGTGATTGGGATTAGGTTGCCAATAAATAAAAGCCTGACCTTTTGATGAGGGCACCCAAATAGATTTGTTACAGCAAATAAAACTCCACCAAAATAAGTATTTGCCTACAACCCATTACTCTGCTGGCTCTGAAAAGGTTTCATTGGTCCTCTGCTGTCAGGGACTGACTAAAGCCAGGAGCTGGGCAGCACTTTCCTAGAGAGGGAATGGAAAGGAGGGGGACAGTGGAAGAAGAATCCAGAACAGGACAGGAAAAAAAAAAAAGAAAACCACACCCAGACCTTAATGCTTGGGTTTGATCTGTTGGACTTTATTAGTTAAGTTTACTTTACTAAATCACCTGAATATTACCCAAAGCAGAAACAGCAACTTCCGTTATCAAGTGTGGTGCCAGGACAGTCTACAAACATTCCTGTAAATAGCTGTAGCAATGAACCCTAGCCAGAAAATACTGGAGCTACAACCAGAGTTCCTGTTTTGGGAAGGGGGGGAAGGAAAGTACTATTTACATGTGAGACATTTGGAGGTGAGCAGGAGGGGATGTAGCATCTGTGTTTTAGCTCCATGGTTATTAATACCCAAGAAATAGAATCCTAGGCCATGTTTAGAGCTCCTAAACAAATTCTAACAATGAAACTTCACCTCTTGTCAACTCTACAGGGACTAAAAGATCTAAAAAAACAATGATCTCATTAGAAAAGCCAAGAAAATAAGCCTTAGGCAGCTGTTCATTATCTCACGGAAAACATTAACTTTCCAGACTTCCTTGGCACGATATACAAAAACAAATAGACAAACAAAAAAAAGATTAAAACACTCTTCTGCAACACACCGGCCAAACAATACAAGTATTCATGTCAGTCATATTCGTTACATTTTGCATATCAGTTTTTTGAGTGTCACATTTCTTCCTGTGTCAGATAAGGTATGAAGAAACATCCTTTATTTCCATCTAAACTTTTCATCACTTAAACCAAAGGCTTGAATGTGCTTTTCCTTTCCAAGTCCTCTTCCTGCTTGCTTTTCTAGAAGCAGGGTAGCAGCCACTGCCTGGCCTTTTATCTCAGGCACTTTGAAACAGTATGAAAATGCAATAAAATCCTGAATTAATCAGAATAATTCTCTTTAAGTGACATTTTTTAACTCTGCACATAGTCTTTTCTGAGGCTTGCTAAGTCTGTGGTACATTCATCTTCTATCCAGCATCTCTTAAAAACTACTGGAACAGAAGTTGGGCTTCACTTTTTCAAGAAAAACCCAGACTGAAGACTGCAGTCAAACACCAACAAGAACAATTGGGAAGAACAAACAGTAGGAGCCCGGGGAAACCAATACCTACAGAGACTGGATCCAAGCAGGGCTGAATTTATTTAGTTAGAGTAGACTGTGAAAAGTAAGGAAATTCTATTGTGATAAATAAAAACAAGGGTAGTGTTTTGGGAAAAGGACATAATGCAAAACTAAAGAGGCACAGCCACTTCCTCAGAAGTGAATCTCACACAAAACTCTCTAAGCCCACTGGTGGGATGGTGTCTCCCAGTTGCTCCATGCACAGGGCTCCTCACAGCACACAGTCCCCAGTCCCCACTGTCACTCCTGCAGATCACTGTCCCTCATCCCATCCCACTGTCCCGGGCAGCCCCTCATTCCTGCTCTCAGCCCTGCTCCTGCCAACTCCAGGCACATCCTGTGGCACAGAGCTCTTGAAAGCTCCTGCAAGTGGGAACAGACAGAAGCAGAAATTTGTCACCACATTAAAGGAAGCACCCTGAGAGGACAACTCTTGGGAGTGAACCATCCTCTTCCTAAAGGCAGCTAAAAACAAGCCTTTCTAGAAAACTGATGAACAAAGTTATTGGTCTGATTTGCTCCAGGATTTGAGCTGCAGAGAAGGCAGAAGGATGTCCAGCTACAAAAGAGCACTGACTTAAGATATGTAGGAGCACTGACCTTCTATATTATCTGCAAATATTACCTCTGTGGAAAAGGGGGCATTCCAAAAAATTAAACAGCTTTTAGACTGAAAGGTGCAGGGTCACTTTCCTCCTGTTACTCACAGTACAGAGATTTTATCTAAGTCTAGTGCATTGGCTTCCAGCATTTGTAAGATTAAAGCGCAGTCATTTGGCTTCTTGCTGAGGAAATATGTTGTTAGGCTAAGACCTGATGTTAGAGATCGTGTCATATATGCAAATGATGGTGCATATTCATTAATATGCAAATTAGAACACAAAATCAGATTAATCCCAAAGTCTAAAATCTTCAGCTCTCATGACCTACAGGCTTAAATTGTGCATGTACAACTGCTTGTTCATCAGTGTGGCTTTGGTTTGCTTCATGATTAAATACAAATCAGCCACATACACGTAATTTTTCTATGTAACTAGATGCTATCTAGGTTAAAACTGAAATATTTATTGTAAAGACTTACTCTGCCAAATACCTTTCAAAGACTACTCAAACATCTTCAGGTTTGCTTGTTTATTCCAGCTACTTCAGGCAGGTGTTCAAGAGCACCAGCTTTCCTTTTTAACCCCTCATTAAATGGAATGAGTTGTCAATGCAACAAGTCTATTTATGTAGGTTTTGGTTGATTTTCTAAGAGTTACACAGCAAAAAAACCCACGAGATCTGATCAGCTGCATGGGGACAGCAACTATAAAAAAACCTTTGACAACCAATTATAAATCAAAAACATCTTTCAAAACACTATCTGAAAATCTGTAAACTGAAAAGCTGAATCACTTATACAGCTACTGGAAAACTGAGTTATGATAGTCTGCATTAATTAAGCAACTTCAAACTTGTGAACTTTTATAGTTAAAAGTCCAGAAACTGCCTTCTACACTGATGGATCCTTTGAAAAAAGGGACACAGAGATAAAGTCACTCTCATCAAAAGCAATTATCAGTTACACTTTCCTCCAAATTATATCACACTATCACCTTCATAATTTCAGGGTTAGGAAAAATTAATTTTGTTTTGACTGGAATGACAAAATTTTAATTCTTATATGATAACTGAATCCTGCAGAGCACTAATAGTCAAGCTTGTTTGGAATTACCATATATGTTTTCAGCTACATAAGGTTGGATTTTATGTGATTAAAATATTCTAATTTAATCATGGATTTATTAGTCCTTTCATAGATTTAAGTATGAAACAAACTGTCACCATGCCATTTATTTTAGCAAAGAGCTTCCTGTGCTCTAAGATGCCATATATTGCTGATATGTCTGTAAGTAAGGCAGCTACATTTTTACCCTCTTCAGATCTGTCTTCAATGAACAGCCAGTCATGGAGTAATACTTTACATTCCTTAGATTAAACACCTTTAAGAAAATTATGGTCAGAGGTTTAAAAGACAACACTGCATTCAGAAATTTGTAAATATAAGCCTAGGAAAAAATCTAAGCCTGATATTTTTCATCTCTGAAAAATTCTTTGCTTGTTTGAGTTCTGCAATTCAGTCTTCTTGCTGTATTTTAGACACCTAAAAATCTGCTGTAGCCAGATTTTGGTCACTGGGTCATAGAGTGGTCATAGTTCTCCCCAACAGGGACATCATTGGAAAAATTGTAATAGCAAACTAGATGCTTATTCATTCACAACCTATGATAATTTAGGAATGAGTTTGATTAAAAATATTGATACTTAAGTTTTCACACTTATACATGCTGGTTAGCAACTTCTGACAACACATTCACAGTTACAGACAGATGCTCTGAAATCTAAGGTAACTACTGAAAATCAGAAATTCAGAAAAGCTAACACCAACTAAATATAAAAGTATTATCTTCCCATTCCTATATTAGCCCAGAGTAAAGGTCTGAAGAGGAAATATGTTCAAGTCAGTATTGCCCCAGAAAGTAACATTCAATTTAGGTTTTCAGCCTGAATATTTTACATTTCCAGAACGAAACATGTTACAGGAATCTGAAAGGGGGGGTGGTGGCAACACAGACAGGCAAGACTGAAAAAGGAATCATTATAATGAAGCCCAGAAGCCCATCCTTTCCCATACCACAGAGAATAATCAATAGCCAACACAAGTTACCTTCAAGAATTCTAACAATCTTTTTTGGTTTGGATGTTTTGCTTGAGGCACTTGGTAAAATTCAATGAGAGGATCTGGGCTAAATCCTTCCCTAATATTAATTTATAGGAACAACAAAAGAGATGGATTTTATCTGAAGGGATGCAGAGTGCATTAGAGAGCACTAGATCCAGATGTTTACATCATAACCCTCTTGCCATAGGGCTGCCTGACAGATAAGAGGCAATTACAGATGCTGAATCTAAAGACTGGAGAGTGCAAGTCAGGTATTAGACATCACCAGAGTTTCAGAGGCTGAGTTTGAGATCTATTTTGATTGTATCCTTCTCTAACCCATTTTCCCTTTTAAAAAAAATATCACATCACGTTGTCAATTTCTGCTCCCTCCTTAGATTTCTCCCCACTTAAAAGGGCAAAGCTCTTGACCCCAGCTACAGCAGAACTCCTCCTCTCCCTGCAATAAAACTCCCTGATCCCTAAATATGCCAATACAAGCAGATAAACATGTCAAAACAGCCACAATCTTCCTCATAAAAAGGATGGACAAAAGCCTGCTGACTGGATGTACACCACAATAATCATCCAGATTTGTCTAGGAACAATACAGGATTGACTGCCTGTAACCTGTGGTTTCAGCAGGGGCTTATTAAACATGTTTAGCCCACATCAGCGAATATTTGAAACTGATGCAAGTTGCTGCAGCCCCAACAAAAGAACAGATGGCTGTGAAAGCTGCTGTTCATACACCAGAGATCTCATATGTATGCAAATTTGCAGTGTAGTATATACTGAGTCTGTTCCCTCCCTCTTCTCCTCCACCTTCTTACTTCAATGTACAATTAAAATATCAAAAACTCCTGCTTTGTTCCCCTTGCCAGCAGCAGAAATGAGCACTGAACATGTGACTCTTCCAGGCACCTCATTCTAACATCCTCTCTCCAAAAGAGAAATCTAGACCACAAGCTACAATCCAAATATGCCTCAACAGTTTTTCTTTCATTGTGCCCCAGCAGGTATTTTTAATTGGGCTTTTGATGCAAAAATAAAGAGAAAAAAATAAAAAAAAGAAATATGGGGGGAAAAAAAAAAAGGGGGGGGTGGATTTTTCTGGCCCGATTTATTAAGAATAGTAAATTTTAGCTCTTGCATTAACACACAGACATATTTTAATGTTTTTACTCTTCTAACCCTTGAGACTTCACTAACATTAACTATTAAAATGAAAATAATGTAAGTTCACATGTAGTTCAGAGTCATGTTTCAGAAGAAAGTGAGTAAGGACAGTATTTCTTGTGTAATATTACGTACAGTGAACACTGCCCTAGTTGCTATTGTGTTCCACATAAAGATGGCTTCACAGCATTTATTGACACTGTTTTAAGCTCCCACACAAACACAACCAACTTGAAGCCCAAGCAAATATTGACTTCATCTGCAGCCCAATAGCTGCTCTGGTGATTACTCAGGCATTCTGGCAGTGCTTCCAACCACCAATAAAGGCAACGGAAACTTTTACAAGCAGGACATAAGTAAACTGTTCATCACATTATCAACACTAAATATGTTATCATTCTTCAGAAATGTTAAAGGGTTTGAAAAAATATTTGATGCAGGGCCTTAACTTGTTTGGGCTTACTAAATAATAAAGAAAAATATTGTTCTTATTTCTGTGAGAGAGGGAGGAGAATGGAGAAGGCAGAGGAGGCATTACTGTTATTCTTGGCTCTGGGTCAGACGGGTCTGGTTTATTCTGCTGAGTGGAAAAAAAAAAAAGAGTGGAAAACTACTTAAAGCTGAACAAAATAACATTAACATAGATTTTTGACTGCTTTTTATCTGGTCCTCTGGCAAAAAAAAAGCGCACACATTCACATGCCATTATTTTGGCATCAGGGAAAATTTTATGAAAAAGAATTTTTTGTATGAAACAGTGAACAGTGAGCAACCATTTCCTTTTGAAATGAGCCCAGTTGGAACGAAGTAGCAACTAAAAAGTTAAATTAAAGGTTCATTAAAAAAAGAAAAGAATGCTAAAGATCAGTACAGCCAAAAGCAGATGTTTAAAACTAGACTGCTGAATCCATACTCAGCCACATAAATTAGATCCTGGGGATTTATGTGATTAGTCATATGAAGAAACATTTCTAATTCTTATCTCAGAGTCCACGAGCAAAAGAAACCATGATACATCAAATAATATTCACACACATTTGTTTGTGATGATTTGGAATGAAGTATCCATGTTTAGTGTAATATATTATTTAGAGTAATGTATATTATTATACAAGATGGCAAAATTTGAAATCAAAATATACTTGAAAAAACCTCTGGTGAAAATACATTAATCTAATAAAGGTGTACCACCACCTCATATCACCACTAGTGATATCAATTCCTGCTCACACAACCATGCATGCAGGATGCATATAAAGAGAAATGTAAAATAAAGAAACCAAGCAGGCTAACTTTGAGATAGTTCCTAGAAGAACTATCTTGGAAAACATTAGTAATAGAGACAAACTTCAGTTACACTGTGAGATCAAGGCTGGACAATCCTGTACCAAAACCTCAGAATATAAATACGGCTGGAGTGATTAACTTGTGATAAAACCCATCCAGGTTTCAGAATTAAAGCATTTAAACCCCAGATTTTATACCTTGCCCACAAAATGTGCACAGATGAGGCTCCAGCCTTCAGCCAACTGCTTGTGAGATAACAGAGATGGGAAAGGAGGAGAGAAACAAAAGTTCAGCTGGGGTGAGCAGTTTGCTGAGGGAAGATTTGCCAGAATAAGCATAGCAACATATAATAGGGCAAACTATGAGACTTTTAAGGACCAATCCATTGCTGGTTACCATAGTTATAAACCAGCACTACTCTTGCATACTCCTTGACAGAAGAAGTTGTTTAGCTCTGTACAAATCAGAAGTCCTTGTTCTGAAGGTCTACACTAAAAGGTGCCAGTTCTTAGTTCTGCTGCTATGAAGCCATTAGTACTTAAATTCTCTGCAAGAACAAATTTAAAAATCTCTGATTTGGCAGGATTAGGGTGTCAGTGCATATAAAGCAAATATATAGATGAGAAAAAATAATGTTTCAAGAGCAAAAAAAACTCCAGAGATTATCCAGAGACTGAAAAGTCTTTCAAAATACATCCAGTAAAAATGAAGTATGATATCATAACATGAGGTGGATAAAAATTAGTTTGTCTAAAGCTTTACACAAACAGAAAAAGAATAAGGTTTTTTTATAAAGTAGTGTTTAATCGTCACTGTCTTTGATAAAGGAAAAATCATATACAATGAAACTTACACTAAATTCTTCACTTAAAGAAATTTTAGGGCACTAGAATTATTACTAAAAGAATTAATTAGAAATACTGGATACTATTTCTTCATGTAAAAAATATCAAGATCAAAGTTTGTTGTCTTTGTTACTCTCTTCACTGCATCCTATTTTCAAGGGCAGACTAAAAGAGGCAGTGTTGAGGCAAACAAAGCCAGGGCCTCCAAAGATAAAACCAAGTGATACTGAGGTAGCCACGGTTATTACTGTCTGTGGGTCACCCCCAGCAGATGCTGTTCCAGTCAGAGCCTGGCACAGTCACACAGTGCCAGCACAGCACCAGAGTGAGGTTTGTGCTGCTTGTAGCCCCACTGACAGGACAGAGGGACAAGCAGCTGGAGGGAACAGGGCCTAACCTCTCATCCCTACATCTCCTGTGCTATAGTGTTCAAGCCCTTTAATTTTTGTCTCCCAAACACCCAAATTACAAAACACAAAGTTAAATTCAGCCTTGGTAAAACAGGTATGAGTGCAAGGACATCAGAGAAATTTCTCAGTTACACCAAGGCCACAGATATGCATAAAACGTTATTAACCATATAGCAAAGGAGAAGAGGAACTACAAAGAAAATGCCTCAATAACTCATCCATACTCTACTTGCTTTTTAAAGTGCAATTATGTGACAAAGACATTATTTCAGACAAAACCGTATATATATGATGGCCATGGATAAAGTAAACAAGGGCTTGAGAATATGAAAGCAAGCAGAAGAAATATTTAGGTTTCTAAATTGCCCTCCAGAACTAAATGTTTGGTTTTCTGCACAACTAGAGTGACTTCAAAGTTCACATTAGAGAAGTGAAGGAGTCAGAGGAAGGCTCAGTGCTCTCTCACCCCAGTCACAAAACAGAAAATACAAATAAAGATTTGTGGCTTTGCATCTGCAGACAAGCAGATATTGTACTCAATCAGTGCTCATCCAGAAAGTCACAAAGAGCTACCATTAAAAGCTTCTAAGAAACAGCTCCTTTTTATGGCTTCCAACTGCTCTGCCACAGAGTAATTAGTATAATCAAACACAATGATGGCTTGGTGACCCAGTCATATTGACAGGGCCCAGGTAATGAGGGTAAATACCAATGTAATCTTGTTAAGCAATATGGTTTTTAACTTCAATCCCACCCATATTGCAGGGATTTAAAGGGATTGGAATAAACTTGCTGGAGCCAGCACTTGGAATGAGAAATGTAGACATAAGGTTTTTTCACCTCTTTCATACCAAAAGAGTTATTTGCTCTCTTTTTTCTCATTTTAATTGACATCAGTGCAGTGCTATACAGGAAGACAGAGCACCATAGAACAAACCCTCAAGTAAACTGGCTACCTATGTTACCTGTGCCCTTCTTGTAGGTGACAATTCCCATTGATTTCCTCAAAATTTTCCACAGCTACTGTCAAGAAGTGCTTTTCATCAGCCTTCATCAGGATAGGCCTTGCAAGCCTCTAAACAAAACAAAGACTCAAAAACCTGTTGCTGTACTTAGACAAACACCAGAGCATTGCCTGGAGCAGCACATGTCAGGGTTATTCAGGAGAGGAACAAGAGAGACTCAGCCTCATAACATGGACCTACCCCTACTCCCAAACAGCATTTTTAGAACAGAAAAATTCAAAGGTAGATCAACTCCAATGGAAAGTCAAACTTCCAAACTTCACCAGTCAAAAGCACTCAGTTTTGTTAGTTTTATGTTAAGCATTCTATGGAGCTATTAATTGAAAACCACTGAAAAAACCAGAATTCCTGGGGAGGCCAAGTACCCCAAGCAGGAAACACCTGCAAGTGTAGCTCCAAGACCACCCCTTCCAATGGTAGTGACAATTTGAGTAGTGCCTTTCTGCCCTCTTGTCCCCTTAATTATGCCATGCATTAAAGAAATTAACTTGCACATATTCACTGTGCTGCCACATGAGCAAAGCATCATCAAGGGCCATGGTCATTCCCCAGTGCCATCAGCACAGAGAGGGGGATGCTTAAATCAGCAGTGGCACTGATGGAAATACAGGTGAGTGTATGGCATAACTGCAAGCAAGTCAAAGTACAATTCCACAGGGATATTTAAGGCACTTCCACTCAGACTAGAATGTGGTGCCGAAGAAAGCGAAGTTCTGAAAACTTTATAAGATAAGGTTTGGTTCTTCTGGTTTGATTTGGGGGGATGGAGGATGTCGTTTATTTGAAGGTTGGTTGATAGGGGGAGCAGAGTGTTTAGCATTAAACCATCTGAAAAAATGTGAAAAAGCATCAAGCTGTGGGATGCCTTCCTTCAGACGTTCTGAAGAAAATAGGGCTCCAGAACTTCTCTCCTTTAGCAGCAGGGGTAGCTCAGGTTTTTCATTTTCCCCTTCCCTGCTGGCCTTGAGCTCCTTCCCACCCATCCTCTTGCTGCCATTTTTTAGTTGTGCCAAATTAACCATTTCTGGAGCTGCTCCGTGAAGCTGAATAGTGAATTCATTGCTTGGTGTTTTAAAAAAAGACAGAAGAGATTCTTTGACTTGCATGAATCTGGTTACAATGTGCTACATCAGGGAAAACAAGTGGTGGGAAGCAGGAAGAACAAGCACAGGATCTGCTCAAGAGAAAAAGAACTGCCAAGAAAAGGTTCCTCAGTATCACTGCCTCTAAGACCATGATTTAACCTAATTAAGTTAATTAACTGGAAAATTTGAGAGAAAGAGTAGTTGGCATTTGAGAAAGGGAAGACAAAACCATGGAACAGAGAAGGCTTTTAGCAGGAATATGGATAACAGCTCATCAGCATCTGCAGAACAGAGAATAACGCTGTAAATAGTGAGATCCGAAAAATTTTCAGGGACTGATTGACAAGCAAATATGTTCACCCAACTGAATTAGAAATTAAATATGCAGAAAAGCTACATCTTCTAGATTATGACTTCAAGTAATTTCAAATCTGCTGAGCTCCAGAGCTCACAGTCCAAACCTGAGTTTTAAATCCATACATCATCCTCTGCACCAGTCACATGAATTTTGAATACCAAAATAAATCTACTATATACATGTAAAATTTGAACTGATATAAGGGTGATGATCTTAGTGAAGTATAAAGAGAGATTTTGAATAATTTTCTCAATGTACAAATTTTCAGAGTTGTGATATCCCAAAGGGCATAAAGACTTTGATAGAATTCATTTTTTAAATCTCGTTTTATGAAACACAAGTAGCACAAGTTTTTAGACAAATAAGTTATTCACAAAATTGTGACCATCTCAGAAAAGGACTTTGAAAGGAAGGGACTTTATCATCCCAATTACAGTAGAATAACAATTCAACCATCTCCACATCTATATGCAATTGTAGTGCTATAATTACAAATCTAGAATCAAAACACATCCAATTAGTCAGAAAATTCCTGAGAGACAACACACAGCACAAAAATGCAGGATTAATGCCTTAAGAGCAATGGCAAGCAGCACCAAAAATATCTACCCAATATACCCAAAGAAACCTATTCCCCTAGGTTTCATTGCTTGTCACTAGATAAGACAAGTTATTTCAGTAAGTTCCTTCTCTCCTCCCTCTCCACATATGGAGTAGTTTTATATTTGAGGTTAGATGGGTTGGAAAATATAAGTTGGATCATTATAAGACTTCACAGAGAAAGGCAAATTGGCAAGGTACAGACATCACCAAGTCCAGTAACAAAGTTTAGGAAAGATACATCATCCTGAAGCAGGAAAAAGGAACCAGTGTGTTTGGGCATTAGCCCAGCTTTGCCTATAAATAGGCCCAAATCCATTACCTAGGGAGTGCCACAAGATTAAAATTTTGAAATCTGTAGATACCTAGGCACTACAGGATTGTGTATTTCTCCCACCAACCTCAGCACTGTTATATACACCTGCACTCTGATTGCTGCAATAAGACATAATACATTAAATATTGAACATGCCATTCCTCCAGGACCACTGATGAATATCCTAAAAGAGCCAAGTGGGACTTAGTATAAAGCAACCAAAATAAATAGACCCATTCAGGAGATTTTCACAACTTAAAACAGCAGAATTTTTCTTGGAGTATTATGAATATTGCAGGAAAGGGTCTATTGTCACTACTATTTAATAGTCTTTATAGATTCACTTTGGCCTGAGTTGACCACATAGAATCTGACTCCTGGCAAAACACAAATATCCTTGATTTATTCTATTTATTTCTTTTCAGCCATAGTTTTAAGTCATGACAAATATAGAGAAATGAAAAAGGGTGGCCAAGTAAAATATGGCCTCAAATATCACCCCATTTAATTTCTCTTTTCTCTACACAAGCAGTACTCAGAGGTACAGCCAAACTGCCTCTCTTTGAGGACAGAAGATGAAAATTCCTCCTTTACTGTGTTTCCAAAACAGTAAGAGGTGTCCTAAGAGTCATTCTAGTTTGAGCTGTATGAAACTGGGATTCACACTCCCACTGAAGATCATTAAAAACACTTTTGATTGCTTTTATAATGTATGGTGACAAGTCTAACTCCATTAACCTACTGAGGCTTAAAATTATTATTGTGCTCACTGTCCTCATCACTAAAGGATAATAAAGATGTCACAGCATATTGTTTAAAGAAAGCTACCATTAAATAGATAAAGAAAGAGGTAATTGATACTGGTACAAGGTTTCAAATGTACTCTGTCTATACTTCTGAAAGCTTTCAAGGGACACTTGTATTTTAAAACAGAAAACTTCACGGATTTGTGCTACACACTTGCAAAGATGAAATAAGAATTGCCGCCTTAAGCTTTTCTACAGAGAAGCATCATCCACCTGGGGCAGAGCCTGAACACAAGGCAAGCAGAACAGAGAATTAACTTGTAGGGGGAAAAAAAAACGCCTGTAAGAAGTGGAAGGGAAGCAATTTGCAAGCAGTGGGGAGAGAAGCCACACTATCACCCAACTCCTCTCTACTGCAAAGGCAAGTCAGGATTCTGAGGTCCTTGGATCCTCACACCTTTTCTTGCAGGTCAGCATGAACTCCTGTTACCCAGCAGGACTATAGGTTGCTGTTGTTATACAGCAACTCCTCTTACACAACTGCTTCATTTTGGTACTTGCCTCTTTTATACTAACATCGAAATATCCTTTATGCATCATTTTCTAATTCCAACACTATGCTCTGCTGTCCAGTCTCTATTCTTCACTCACAAGAAGGAAAACTAAACCAGCTACAGCCTTTTCCTTTCTCTCTACTACATATGACCTTAATAGACATCTGAAAAAACATGCAGCACTCAAATCAGACTACAAACAATATGCACCAGCAAGTACTTCATTTCTACACGGCTGATGTTTTGTTGTTTGCTTTTTTGTTTGGTTTTTGGAGGGTTTTTTTAATTTTTCTTCTGCAGAGAGTGTGTGCTGTAAAAATGAAGGCCTGAAAGAAATTAGAGCTAGAAACCATTGACAGTCTTCTTCCTAAGCCTGTAAGAATTTTCATCCCCAAGACAGCCAATTAAAAAATAAAAGACAAAATCACCTGTCTTCATATAAAATAAATTTAAAATAAAACCAACAAACACAAACAGGAAAAAACCCAACCAACCAAACCCCAAATAAAAAAAAATAAGCCAAACAAAAATCAAATCCAAAGTGTTCAAGTATTTCTAGATCCCTCACCAGGTGGAGGGGCCCACCTCACTGCCTGCCTCAATGCAAAAAAATACACTTGTGGACCGGGTAAAAACAGGTGAACATCTCTCCCTAATAAAAAAAAAAAAAAGCAGCATATTTAAACAGAGAGGGTAGTAGGACTGTTAAACTAGCAATAGTTTAGAGCAGTTTAATGAGCAGCATTTTAAATATCATCTAGACATGCCATATCTGGTATGAGCAATTTTAGCTAAGAGTGAGTCACTTCTGTGTGCTTGGACGAGATGAACTTGAATTTGGCCATGCCAATTAAAGCTCAGCATTTGAAGCTACTGAACTAAAAATGTATTTTGAAATCTCTCCTTCTAAATATTCTTCACTTCCAGGAGGTGGGGGGAGTATGAGCACCAAATGCAGTCATTGGAAATCAGCTGAGTCATGAGCTAGAATAAGAAAAAGGCTACCTCCAAAAGAATACAGCTATTTATTAAACTCAATTCAACCAAAAGCCAGGAGAAATTAAGAAAAAATGCAGAAAACAAAATTAATTTTTTTTTATCTTTCATTTGCATAGAAAGCAGCAAAGCTACAAATAACTTACCAAGAATAAAAGGAAATGTAAATGTTTGTGGAAATTAATTGTGTTATGATGTCCATATACAGCTTAATACCTCTAGTTATCAAATCTAAATAATAAGCATGGAATTCTGATGGACATTAAACAGAAAGGTCAGACAAATGCCTCCAATAGCAAATCTATGCCAATAATAGAAACCACAGATTTGTAAAAAGATATTGCGAAACTGGAGTAATTTGACCAGATCTAGATGGAAAAAACAAAACTTCTGCAATTTTCCTTTTTTTTTTTTTCTTTTTAATGGCTAAGTTTCTGCTGTGGCTAGACATAAACAGTTGCCAGAAGAAGATCAGCTTTAAAGTGAATCATTGCATTATTACTGAACCATTTCTAAATGTTGCCATACATACATTTGCAACAAACACACAAGCAAAAGAAAGGAAAGTTTATACAAATCATGCTGTGTCTCCATCACAAACCCTGTCATTTCAAGACTAGAGTAGATGAATAAATATTTTCTTTACAAAAGGAATGGGAGCCAGTGCCTGGTGGCCTAGCACAGCTGCAGTGTTAGCACAGAACAGCTGGTTTCATAAGCCACAGCCCTGGCCTGTCACACGTGTTCTGCTGAAATTAGAAACAGCAGAGGTCAGGGGGTAAGAGAGAAGTTTACATGTCACACCAACTACCCAGAGCATTACTGGAATTTGGTGGTGAACTCTCACTCAAGGGAAGAATTTGTCAGGGAGGTTTTCAGCGGAGGAACAGTGGATGGGTGTTCTCAAGCCCTCAATTTGTAACACACTGTCCTGTCAGTGAGCGGGCTGGAGAACCAGAGACAATATTTAATCAAGAAGAATTTTCACAGAACATTTCTGGTTTCTGTTTTTAATTTGATCAGTGCAGCCCACACTAACATACTCTTTCTAAATTGAAATGCAGTGTTGTGTGCAGTGAGCAGTGAGACATCCACTGTTTCCTTCCTCTACATTTCATGTTCAAGCTTCTCTCAAACTGCTTCTCATCCCACATGGAAAAACAATGTCTATTCTGATTTCTTTTCCCAGTCCTCTGCCCCTTTCTGCAGTCAGGGGGTTTTGTACTCCCCTCTCAGCAGGCAGGAGACCATAAAAAGTCTATAATCTCATGTGGAACACAGGTTATATTTGAAGTTTAAAGTCACTATATTTTAATGCAATGGAGCTTCACCAGTTTCCACACCCAAAACTTTTCTGCCATTTAGCAGAGCTTTTCTACATGTAAGGAGTCTCAAGATCTGCTAATTTATTCTTGGAAAGATATTGCAGTCTCCTATTCAGTGTTTGGTTTATTTGCTTTACCAAAGGACAGTTGCAGGAAGGTAAAAGTTTACTCACTTTAGAGGCTTTACCAGCAATACAACACTGCAGCCTTTGAAGAGCTCATGCCAAAACAATTCCTCCAGCCTAGACCCTCTTGGTCACCTGGGGGAGAACAAGCAGCTCCCCACTGCTGGGAACTTCCAGCACTGTCCTGCTGCAAAGTGTCATTGCCAACACCACAAACCAATGCTCATTCCTCAGAACCTCCTTGCTGCCAGCACTTGTCACACCACTTCAGTGAATGCTCATCATTTCTGGATTCCCTCTCCCAACAATGGATACACTATCTGACCTTCTAATGATTTCATTTCAAATAGAGAATAAAGGGGAATGAGAGGCTTTGTTTAAAAATCAGCTCTACAATGTGCATCTTACTGAAAGTTATTGGAACATCATTCATGCAGTCACATCATCCTCAGAAAAAGAGCCCTGCATTCCAGCCTCCCTCATTCATTGTCATAAATGGGTAATTGGCATCATTAACATTCTTCTCAGCTAGAAAGAATTCCCTCCTACATCGCAGGTAAAATAATATGTTGTTCAGAGATGCCTGTTCTTCCACCAACTTTCAATGGCAACTTTAATTTTCTATTTATTCCTTTTATGTAGTAGTATTTTAATAAATAAAGTATTCTTTATTTATTATTATACTTTAAATTATTCTTCCTTGTATTCTTAAGGAAGCTAAAATGTATCATTCAAAGAACAAAACCTGCAACAACTATAAACCAGCAATGACTATTTTGGCATTTCAGCATGACTATATCATATCCATCCCTATGACTGGGAAAAACAGAACTATAACTACTAAAAGAATCTCACTGTATGAAACCAAAACCATGAATCCCTTTTAAACAGAGAGCACGCAGTGGAAATTAACAGCAAGTGACAGAAACTTAGTTTTTTGTTATGGAAGTTTATGCAGGCTGTGATTTGTGTGTCTATTTATATGAAAAGCCAGTTCTCTTCATATAATTAGAACAGCTCTCGAGGCAGAAAGAATATAATAGGCAGTAATGACTTCGAAGGGAGAAAGCCTCTCTGGAGTTAGCACTACATCACAGCCAAAGCACGTTGCATGAGGAGAGTTCTCAGCACAAGAGACAAAAGCAATCTGGGGGAGGAGCAGCATTCAGCTGCAGACATTTTTCCTACTCCTTGGCTGTGAACATGAATGGCTGGAAAACTGACAAGTTTTCACAGGCATGACTGAGCCCAGTCTTGACTCAGAATTAAATGGGACATAAGGCTTTGGCTGGCCAAGATCACTAAGTATGAACAAAAATTAAAACTAAAATTACCTTCACTATTTGTATCAGGGTAAAAAAAAAAAAAAAAAAACCAAAAGCAATTGGGAATGGCACCGTTTATTGCTTGGCAGGAATCCATCATTACTATGGGCTAATGAGAACCGAAAAGAAAGAAAAATAGCCTGAGTGTTGTTCCAACCTGGACAATAAAATAGTAAACTTTTTTTGCCCAAATTGAAAAATAAGTTAATTTTGTTTACGCCTATGATTACCATAGCTTATGGCTTAATTTTTGCAAGCTAACATGATCAAACTTTGGGCATTTTTACATCATCTGCACTTGTATTTCCAGCTCCTGCAAGTGCCCTGCTGGGGTGCACAGACCTTCTACAGATCTTCACTGGGCAGCTGAACCAACCAGCAGGAAGTGTCCATGGTAAAGCTAAACCAAGAGTTTCTGTGTTAATGACACTGGCCCCACAGCAAAATTGATGTGAGGCAGTTATTATTGTAGCTCTGCCTTCAAGACAGTGAAGAGCAGCATCACCAGAGTCCCCATGGCAGTGCTGGCAGCTCTCACCCACAGCCCTGCAGGCAGGTACTCAAGGCAGGGTGTCAGAGGTAACTGAGCACTGCCTACATGCCCCATCTAGAACTGTGCAGGTCAGAGCTGTTGCCTTCACACTCAATGACTTCAGAAAGCTATGGCTTACAGATTAAACTGAACTTTTCCATTTGCTCGTATCAGAAAATAAAAGGCTTTGTAGTACTTTGTACTTCTTAGAAATGAGACTGAGCTGACAGGCTTACTTACTGGCAACTCATGACACTTGAAACCATGCTGACTGGACAAAAAACCTGATGAGCAAGTTCCTTGGTGGAGTCTGGCAAGCAGCTTCCAAACATGGTTATCTCTTTACAGTCAAACAGAAAACTGCACTGCAGCCACACTTAAAAAATACAAGCTAGAAGAAAAATAAAAAATTATGAATGAAGTTCTCAATTTCTCTTTTAAAACCTCTAAAAATCTGTGTCCATTTATATCATTTGGCTTACAAAATTATCCCTTATCACCCTGTTCCAGCCAATGTGAGCTAGCTGCTTATCCACCTTAAAAATAACTTCAGCATTAACTGACACAAAAACCAAAAGCTCAAAATAATTGCTGCAATTGTAGGTTTCAATCTTGCAAAAAATTAAGTGGATGAATTATTCTGCATCCAAGACTATCTCCATTGACTTCAATATGTGCAGAGTCAGCTTTAATGTCAAATTCTACCTTTATGTAAATTCCACACACCTGAGGAGATTCTACAAACACGGAGTAACAAACATTGGTTTAGAGGGATACAAATTGCATGTAAAACAGACACAGGAAAAAAATATTATCTAAATTTTCAGTTCTAAAAGTTATAATGTCTACAGTAACATAGTCCTAGAACCAGTAAGAGGAAAGCCTGGTTAGGAAATGGGGAATCAGAATTCATTAAAATGACCTGCTAGTAAAACTGCAGAATTATGAGCGACTTCTTGGTTAAATGGGCCAAGATGGGAAAGGTTGTGGAAACCTACAAGTTTAAAACCAAATTGCAGATAAAAACAGGTTTGGGTAACGGGGAAGTCATGGTGGAGAGTAAACATGTAAAACCTCACAGTAATACTGATTAGCTTTCATCAAATATTAGCATTCTTTTTCTGAAGACTGTTCATAAGATATATGTCTCTTTTCTCTGTTTATTTGGCTTCATATTCTCCACTACACATAGGCTGCTGTGGATCAAAACAAGTCCCAAAATATGCAAAAAGAAGGTTCAGTACCACTTTGATCTTACCATCTTTGACAGCACCAGGTTTTTGTAAAGTTGTTTAAAAGTTTTAAGTTTATAGAAACAAAAATGCTACTCCCAGAGCTGCTGTCCTATGAGATAACAGTAGTCATGGAAGACAGTGGCAAGAGCACTGGAAATGCTCTTGTTATGTTATATAAATGTTATATAAAAATACAGCAAATCATAATGGTGTCACAGTACCATATGTGGCTATGGTTTGGGTAGGTGATCAGAAGAGTATTAAAGATGACAGGAATGTTTTAGCTGGTTCATGTTTGCGCATCATCAAGGCCTTTTCCATTTATCATGCTCCCTACAAGCCTGGGGGAGCCTGGGGGTGCAGGAAAAGCTGGGAGGAGGCACAGCCAGGACAGCTGACCTCAGCTGCCTACAGAGATGTTCCATACCACAGCACATCACGCTCAGTATATGGGGGTGGGGGAAGAAGAGGGTGATGTTTGGAAGTACAGTCCTAGGACTCCCAAGGAACCATTACGTATGGTGAAGCTCAGCTTCACTGAAAATGGCTAAATATCTGCCTTTCCACAGGAAGCAGAGAATGAATTCCTTATTTTTACTTTGCTTGTGCATTCAGCTTTTGCTTTACCCAATGAACTGCCTTTATCTAACCCCTGGAGTGTTCTCACATGTATGACACAGTTCAGACAGCTCTGTAGTCATTGCAGAGCTTCTAGCTCAGGTATCCAATCAGGGAAATCAGAGGTGGATAATGCTGGTGAACTGCTATCACATAATTCACTTCTGTTCTCACTGCCAGTATAGGGCATTTTTTTTGATGTAGATAACAGTATCCCTTCCCATCTCATTTATACTCTTTCAACTGCTCCCATTCCCCTCAGGAATCTCTTGTGCAATAGTCTAATCTCACTGAGCTACACTGAAATGTAGACTATTCTCCCTTCCTAGGGAATAAGAACAAGGTACAAGGTACAATTTCCCTTTCATTTGGTGCTGTACTCAGACCTTTTGTAACACACAAAATTCAGCAGGATACCTATGAAAGTACTGAAAGAGCCCAGTGAGCACTGGAGAGAGGTTTGGCTGCTGTCTTGCTTCTCAAGAAGGGCAGCTGAAACAGCACAGAAGTTAAATATCACTGGCATGTAAATCACTATAGCCCTAAACAAGTACAAGACACTTGTGACTCTTTCTGAACTAATGCTTCCTGAATTTTTCCTGAGGTACTTGCAACTTGATCAGTTTTGCTCCAACAAAACCAAAAATTATGAAAAAAAAGTATTCCTTTGCACTACTGAAAAATCAAAGTTATTAGAAACACAAACTAAATTAGCTGTAGCATATTAATATTACACTCAGTCATTTCAGTTCCTTGTATGACAAGGCTGTTAGTCTTAATAGTTTAAGCTGCCTTCTTAAGCTTTAGGTCCAAAATTTCCATTCACTTCCACAGGCTCTTAATCTGACCCCAAGTCTGTAAGATCCTATTAGCTATGCAGCTTCTACTTCTCCCTTTTCTTTATTCTAACCACAAGAATGAAACCACGAAAATTATCAGAGACCTTTTACAGAGGCAATTAGGCATTTCTTAGGACATTTTGGCAAGCTGGCAAATCACCTCCATCAGCCTCTATTCACAGGTGAGCCTGTGACTTATTACCTCTGAATAAATGGTAAATGCTCTTCACTTCTGAGTCAACACATCCACGTTGACACCTTGTGTCCCCTTGCTCTGAGAACAGTTGGGCTTATGACAGGGAGGTCAGTGCATGGAGCAAATATTAATAAACAATAGAGGATATTTAAATCTCACTGCCTGGAGATTAATCTTTAAATTTAAGCTCAAAACTCTGAATTCAAGAGAGAATATCCCAGTCTTGGATAATAGCTAATGTTATGATTTTTTTAAGCTTTTGATTCATAAGAGAAATTTCACTTCCTTCTCTCTCCCTATCAAGAAAACAGACCTTACATAGATCCAAGCCAATAATTTACCACCTTTCCCAATATTTTCAGCAGCATCTCTTAGCTGATCCGAGCCAAGGCTAATATCCAAACACAGAATCCATTCTCCATTCTCCAATACAGCAAAAGGCCAAAATGACATTTCACAAACACCAAGTTCTTTAAAGTAGGCATCCATCAAAAATGCATTTTGCCTCAGTACCTTGGCCTTGAAAACACCCCATTTTCCAATTTCCTACATGCTGCTTAATGTTATGCAGTGTCAGTCACACCACATTGTGTCATTTGATATAGCAGGTCAGCAGGAGCCACCATGTTCAGAGGTGTCTGATATTTTGCCAAATCATTTGGCACATCTCACATTCTCATCAGTTTGAATTACTTGTAGATCACTTCAAAAGAGGGACATAATTATTGGCAATCATTCAGAAAATGGCAGGCAGTCTGAGTGCTTTGCTGGACTTTTCCTCCATCTAGAAACTGCAAGATGGACAGATTTCCCTGAAACAATGTAACTGCTTGTCAGATTAATACCTGTGCAATTCTTGCTTACATTTACTATTTTGGGGAAATGCTTTACAGTTCTTCCTTCCAGTGAATAGTACTTCATTCTACAGTTCCCCTCAAGGCAGCTCATAATCAGTGTTATTAGGAATACCAGATTCTGACCCTGAGGCAGAGATTAAATAATACTGCATTCAAGTATTAATTGACTACCATATACTTTCTAAACTTTCATTCTTTAAAACATTTAATTTTTACAGTAATTCTACACCAACTAGAATAATTAAAGCATTTTTTTTACAGCTAACTCGAGGTGATAAACTCCCTAATTATTATACACATCTGGTTTTGTGTCACTTAACACTTTGCATGTAGGAGCACAAGAGGTAAATAGTGCCTCATTGATGGTTAAATTCTGCTTACACAAGCAGGAGTATTCTTGAAAAGGCCACAGGTAGTGAGAGGAAAACAAATCCCAGACTCTATGTATCCTAACAGTGAGATATTTTTCCACAGAAGGCTGTAAAACAGAAAGCTTCTTTCTGTGTAGAAAACCTTTCCATTGGAAACTACAGCTCCAACCACAGCTGACTGCAGGTCAGCAACAAGAAAGCACAGGGAATGAAACTGGAAAATTGTTCATTTCAAGTAAAACAATAGGAGCTCTTCACCTAGGTGCAAAACAGGCTCCCATGCACAGAGAAAAGACTGCAGAGCAGCAAATAGACCAGAGGCTACAGATCTGCAGTGAGTTTGCTGTGATGAAAACATGGGCCAAGAAGATCAACCAGCAACTGAAGTCTGATGGATCTGACAGACGATGTATTTGGGGAATGTGCCAGGAGCCTGCAGCCTCACCCGGGGCAGCCAGTGGGATCCTAGACTGAAATGTCAACACAATAGAGCCCATTTATGAAATACAAACCCCCAAGCAGAGAGAACTTGACATTTTCATGGGTTCTTTGGCATACCTGCTTTCTCAAGTATAGTTTTCCAATTTAAAAGCCTTGGTTTTTAGTAAGCAGTAATTTAAACATGGGCATAAAAGTTGATTTATATCGCTAGAAAACCAAATTTATAGAATATACTCCCAATCAAAGCCAAATCCAAAGGTCCCCTGAATTCAATTATAAGAGTATCTGCATCCTACAGGCACATAAAAAGAAATGTTTGTGATGTTTGGTCATGGCAACAAAAGCTGGCCATTGAGTGCATGTTTGTAGAGATAACAAGGAAGATGGAAACTGTAAACCTCATTCCACGCTGAAGAAGGCGTGGCAAATATCTCCTCACAGGTAAAGAATGAGAACAGTTCAAGACTGAACAAGCAGCTTTCATTGTGATCTGCCAAATAGTGACAGATACTTCAAGTGAGAATATTTTAGCTTGTGAGAGGGATAAAATAATGTTTAAGTGTTGCAAGGCAGCTAAAGGTTACTCGAAACTCCATCTAATTTCCACCTACAGTTTTACTAAACCCAGGGATTCAAACAAAAGGAGTATGAAAGCAAACCTGAAGCCTATGTGACCTAAAGGACTGTTAAGAAGGTGTTTTTCTGTCAGATACAGTTGTCACCTGTTTAAGATGAAGAAGGAATAGTCCATAAAGTGGAAGGAAAAAGGGAGGAGGAAAACTGAGAGTCAGAAGAGAAAAGGAACTGTTGTGTCAAGCAGAGGTGACACTTCATAACACAAACCTTATAAGAAACTCGTCTAAATTTTATAGTTAGTTAATCCATGGTCAAAAGAATTTAATTTTGCAAATTCTCAGTGCAAAAGGCTTGCTTAAGATGTGGTGAAAGTGAGGAGAAAATTTTTTATATTCCATTCTACATTAAACAATAGCACTTGTGTAAGAATGAGCTTACACTCATACTACTTGCAATTGCATTTTCCTTTCAATCACCTTCTTTTCCCCAGTGAAGTTCCCTCTAAGTGAATGGTCTCTTTTCTCCACTGTCTGTAAAAGCAGCTGTGCAGCAAATCTAAATAAGGGAAGACACAGGAATATACCACCAACATTTCTTTATTAACTTCTCCTGTTCTATAGGCACTTCAGTTAGGCTACTTTCATAATACTAGCAATTTGAAGCCTTTTCCAAAAAAATCAATAAGTTTTTTGATCAGAGGTGATACAAAACAGAAGGTTCATCCCAGAATACATGTGCTTTCAAATTTTGCTTCCAGAAATGAATTCATTTTTTTAAAAAATACAAGTGATTGTTTTCAGTCAAGCAAAATATTTGATCTTCTCCCAAAAAATAATTTTTTTCTCCTTTCCCAGCATTTAAAGAACAGCAACAAAATCTTTGGACATAAGTAGTCAGCATGAGATACAACCACATACAGTGCTTTTGTCCAGATGTTCATTTGTTCACAAGCTTAAGCATTAAAAGTTCCAAAGAGCAGCAATGTGAAAAGCAGAAGTACACAGTGAGAAAGATAAATCCTTTCTTTCAGAGTCCATCTAGTACCTACAAACTACATTGGATAAATAAGGAAGCATCAGCATATGTCTTTCTAATTCCCCCAAAATTACTGCAATTTCTGGTTTCATTTAAAAGTTACATGTTTCTCATAATCTAAAAAGAATTTCAGTACAGACATAAGTTAAAAAACCAGGGCAGGGGTTAAAGTCTTCTAAAAATGGACAGGGTTTTATTTCAATTCAAATTGGTGTCTTCTTTCAACATTACGGTTCAGCTTTAACAGCCTTAGAATCTGACTTTGACTTACATCTTTCATTATTTATAGGAGCTCCTAAAAACCAATTCATCTGTTTCCTTGTTTTCTACCCAGTTTGGAAAAGTTTTGGAACACAGAGCTCCAGTCAGTCATTAGCACTGCCAGGGCACACAAGAACTCAGTCAAGGTCTGCTCTGGGACAGCAAGGTACTTTGGAAGGGGCCTTTGGTCCAAGGAGCTTAAACTTTTGCACTAACACCGAAATCTGTTGTGCACAGCTTAAGCCAGGGTTAACTGCACTGCAAGAACAAGTGTCAGGCTTCACAAGTGTAAGATTTTAACAGATAATTATGGAAAAAGAAAGGATCAAGCTGAAAATAAGATCACTTAATTATACAGCTGGGTATTATATAAGTACAGTACAGGCTGATGGCACCTGAAGGTACTAATTATCATTACTATTTCAAGAAATATCTTCTGTGCAGATGTAAGCCATCACTTCTTCACACATTTTGCCAGCTACAGGTATCTCAGTGGAATTTTTTTCTTATTTTTTAAATTTACTTTGAAATAACAATAAAAGTTTAATTTAGTGATCATTTTTGTTCCATCCTAGTATTTATTTCACTAGGAACACGTTTTGTGCTTGAAATTGAAAAGATATTTTAGCACTTTTCAGAACTAGGCAGGAACATATAATCCATAGGCAGTCCTATGAGACAGGGTCCAACAAACACAGGCAGCATCCCTGCAGTTCATTGAAAGAGGCTCAATGAGAATCTCTAGGGAATAGTGACTAACAATAAAGCTCCTCTCAAATAATGGACACATGGAGGACTTGGCAGCACCATGGCAAAAGAAGTCCAGACAAAAAGGTTGTTTCCAAGGTGCTGTGTGAACAGACCCCACGTTCTGTCAAATGAGCTGCTTGCACAGGACTGATAACAGGGCTCTGAACGGGGTGCTGTGCTGGGGAGTTAATCAGACAACACTGCCATGCCCCCTGCACGGGGAGAGGCAGATGGACTCAGCATGTTTTCATGCTTGGTCAGGTGTTATTAATCTACAACCAAGAGAGCAGGTGGCTGTCATAAATTGCAAGAATTTTTCAAAAATCATTTGGCTTTCCAAAGCCTGAGTATGTTTTTAAAAAGAGAAAGAAAAAAAAAAAAAAGAGGAAGAGATTGCAACCAAGTGCTATTTCAGTAATTGCTAAGTTTAGACAATGGTGTATAGTGAACATAGAGTGGCAATTTCCCCCTCTAAAACTTAGCCTAGAATAGTGCTTGCTCAGCACAAACAAACATTTGAAAATATTCCATTTTTTTAAAAAAACCTTAAACCACATATCCTCTTGATAGTAGGCTCCTCTAAAGGATTACTGTGGTAAACTGTAACCCAACCCCCAATTGCAATGTTTCCTGAAAGAACATATACAAAATCTCATGTAGAAACAACACACAGAGGTCAGGTTATTTTCTCATCTGATACACAGCAAGCAGGACAATTTTTACCGGGATAGTACAGGAGAGAACTTATCCAGTGGGGATTTTATGGACTTGTGTATTTAAAAGTCACCAGTTTTTACCTTCATAATAAAAGTAAGATTGTAAAATATTTTTTCCCCTTTTCATAAGCTAATGTATCTGGTTACATTTTACTTTTTTCAGCCTCAACCAGAAAAATAATTTTGAATGAGGATAGAAAGTCAGTTCCAATGTTTCATGGGCAAAACTGTCCCAGAAACCCGCTTATCTATACTGACTACAGTGTCCCCATTCAATATAAACTTTTACATTTTTAATCCATTTACATTTCAAAAAAACCCCTTAACATTATGTACAGAGTACACAATGAGAAGTTTAGAAAAGGCAGTTTCATTCAAGCACAGTAGAAAACAGATGTTTTCCTCAAAAACTTCTAATTCTTCTATTCTTCACTTTAACTTGGATGCTGTGAACTAAACACAACACTGCAATACTGACATTTTAAGTAATTATGTAATTATTTTTCTATACTCCACACTGTTAATATTTCCTTGGAGTACTGTTTCTCTCACACTTCCACTGTTTTTGGGGGATTGGACGGCTCAATTAGGAGTACAAATAAAAAAGGAGCTAAATTTATCTTGTGTTTCAATCTAGGCAATGTCACTGGACATAATGACTCCATTTCCCATCTGTAGGAAGATAATGCAAGATAATCTACTGCAATAAATGCATATTTAAACAAAAGTATCCTTTCATTGTAGAACCTTTGGACTAACACAACTTTTCTCCTAGCAAGGAAGTGGCTGTTTTTAGCTCAAACAAGATCTTCACCCTTGTCACCAAGGTGACTGCTCAAAAAATGGCAACTGAAAAGGCAGGGCAGAGAAGAGAACTGACTAAGCCTATCCCACAAGTGAAAAACAACTCCTGGATATTTATCTTCAGTGTCAGTGCCCCCAAGACAGGTTGTGTTAGAAAATGAACTCTAGATTTGCTGGCTAAGTACTGGCTAAAAATCCTTTTGAGAACAGCAGCAAAGACATATTGTCTGCTAATAAACACAAACCAGCGGCGATGTTTGAAAGTGAAGATGCACTATTTCATTTACAATTCAGTTACAATCTGATTATTATTTCCTTCCTAGAACCACAGGCACTTTTCTTTTGAAGAAGGAAAGGTTTAGGAAAAAAAACCCAGAAGGCCAACCTTGCTATGTTTAATTGTAACAATTGTTTCTCTCAGCAAGGTCGTTCATTAACAGCAGCACTGCGATAATTGCCGCTTTTTATTGCGGGGGTTGCCCAAGACTTGATATTCTATTACAGCATTGTTGAATAGTAGAAATTGGATATAGGTTCAAGCAAACAATGTGGTCATTTAACCACCCCAAAAATGAATTGCTGTTTCTTCCCTGCTTGCAATAACTGATTATCTCAGTAGGCATTTTCCATATGGAGACTAGTGGCTTTAATTTTACATATAATCATTAAAATCTAATTGGTGTAATCTTTCCTTAGAGCAGACAAGGTATCTAATATAGTAGTAATTGCTGCTTAAAACTTACATTATCCCAGGCTATTTTAAATGCAAAGGAAGGAGTACTGTTATGACAGCCACAATCTTAAAAGACAGGAAGTTACAAAATATGACCATTGGAGAGGTGCAGAATTCCCCTGAAATATCTACTGGATAGGCAGTGTTGAGCAACTGGAGATGGTTCTGTGATACACGGGTCTGCAAAGCTTGATAGTATTAACCTCAACATGTGAGGCAGTACTGTCACAATGATATAGTGCTGCCTGCAAGCAAGTAACCCTGACAGACCCCATCCAACACCATCCATGACACAGTCAATCTGCAAATAAATGCAAGCAGACTGCCTTCCTTCCCAAAAAAGCCAGTTTGGAATACTGCTTGCCAAAGTATTTGAAAAGTCATGCTGATATATTGAGGCAGATGTTTCAAAAATAGGAGTTTCTTCAATTGTTTAGCAAAAGACATTAGGTTACATTTTCCAAAAAAAAGCCTTTGGAATTGCAGAATTTAACATACAAAAGCCTACTTAAATATTAAAAGTATAAGGAATTAATTTTTACATTACTATCTAGACTGAGTGGTGAAGAGTTTTTATAAATTCTTTACCTAAATGTCATTAACAGATGTGAGCCATAAGACAACCACCAACATCAGAACACCAAATAGTTTTAGGGAATATGAATAAATTGCAGAAGGCGCAATTCTCAGACAGACCACTTTTGCTGGGAATAGCTTAAGTGAGACTCCAGGTGGATGCAAGGATCCAAAACTGCAAGAAGAGATGAGTTTTCCTATCACTAAATATTTAATAACAGAGAAAAATGAACAGTCTTTCTATAAAAACAGAGGTTGGGAATTTATTTTTCTCTAGCTTTCATCTCTCATTGCTGCTGTAGGCCTAGATTAGTATTTGCAACAGTCACAATCTGTATGCAAAAATATCACACTATTTCTCTTTGCAAATTACTTTGGCTGCCCTGTTCTCTGAACAGTGTCATTTTTAGCATGCTTTTAACACATACTTTTCCTCTAAAAGCTGTTAAAAGGCCTCAGCTCTGTTAATGCAGGCATCCCTTTATCTGACACCAATGATTTTTACCAGGTCACTGGTTTAATGCCTTTAAGCCCTTTATAAATTAATCATCAGTGCAGCCAAATGATTTTGTCAACTTCCTAACAGTATCTGCAGTTATGAATAACTGGCTTCCAGTGGAAGATCTGCAATGAAAACCCCAATTTTAGCAATTTTTAAAATCTCCTTCTGTCTATGAGAGCTAAGGGCCACACAGAGTACCCTGGTATCATTACAATGCCACATCCCACCCTTGTGGATGGCAAGGCTTCACAAAGGTGGGGAAAATGGAGTTACATCAGGGCAATCAAGGCATTTTTATTTCTTAGGAGTTAAACACCCACCCCTGTCTGCCCCCCTGGAGCACATCCAGGAAACCATTTCAGCAGGAGATAGCCCTTGCTGATCTCAACTGGCCATGTGCATTTTTAACATTAGGCATTGTTTCAATGCTTGGATCAAGCTACAGCACTAGTTCCTGGATGAAAAGGTAAAAGCACATTACAGAAATCTTTTACACATGTAAATGCACTTATAACTCAACATTATACATCTTTGTCTATTTAACAGCCCTTCAAAAACAAGAGGTGGCATAAATTAACAGAGTTTCAGTCTCCCTTCCAGAAATCAAATACCTTCCTAAAAAAATTAGAACTCTTAATCCTGTACAAAAGCAGTCCATTTGGCCCTAAAATCACTGATAAAACAGTGCTTAAATGAAGCAAATTTAAATTATTGATGGTTCTGGTGGCCTGTGAAGAGCTTCTGGAGAGAAAGACAATTCCAATTGCTAAACCATTCAGCACTCTAATAGGATCTGCTTCCCTCCTTAGATTATTAGAGGATTTTGGGAGCCAGCCTTAAACAATGCCTGCAAGATGTATCTGTGTGGGAGACGTACAGAATGTACTGATCTGAAAGCACATCTGTTTGGGTCAGGAACCACCACCAGAGAGAGTGGCAGATTTCCAGTCCCTGACAGAGCTGCCTCTCCCCAAGGAGGACAGGGCATGGGCAGGGCAGCTGAGTGACCTCGATACACTGAGCAGGTCACAAGTCAGCATCCCAACACCATGCTCAGGGAAGCTGTGACGTTATCAAAGCAAGACAACAGCAGAAACATTGTGTAGAGGCGCTGCTACTACAATAAAAATTTGTGAGAAGGGGAAATGAAAGGAACAGAAGTTGTTGGGAAAGAGGATCATGACAGGGGATGAGTAACCAGCAGGCCAAAGAAAAAGAACTATGTGATTGATATACAAATCTACTTCATAAAAATAGCAACATGTTCTGTATTTTCATAACATTCTTGAATGTCGGGCGTGATGCAGTTAAAATACCAAGGAACTGTGGACAGATAATAATGTGTTATTCTGTGTGTTACAGTTGTGCTGAACAAACAATAATTACTTTTTCCTTACAGCAACTAGAAATCACTGGAGGTAGAACTGTCTGTAAAACAGACCTTGACCAGAGAGACACTGTATTTATTTCTCAAGATGAAACGTAATATCTTAAGTTATATGCAAGTGTCTAAAGCAATTTTTATGATACATTTTCCTTTTCTTGTCTCCCCTCACTCACTGCTAGCTTTCTATTAGTTGGAAAAGGTGGTAGAGTTACAGCATGAAGTCTCATTTAAAACACTTGCGCACATTTAAAATTGCCATTGCCCATTCCTGTACCAACACAACTCCAAATTAAACAGGAAACTAAAGACACGCACAATTAGCATCAGCAAGTAAATAATTTTCTATTCTGGACACTTATGCTGAAACCTCAAAACAGGACAGGGGAAAAGGAAAGAGGAGGAGGCAGGGTCAAGTCTCATTGCTTTGAGTTGCCTTAGAGTCGTTGTTGTCCTCATTCTTTGTTTTAAACATGAACCCCAGTACTTATCACCGGGCTGAACAGAAAGTGTTTGGTTCACACCATAGTAACTTCAGCATTAGACTTGCTTGCTGGCAATTTCTAGCAATTTGTAGCTGCTGTTGCCAGCAAGTGCTAACAATCACCAGGAGCCAGATTCCAGCTAATCCTGTCAGCACTTCAGTTTTTGGCAAACATTTCACAGATAATGTTTTGACGCCTCTGCGATCGCTTGCAGTCCAGTCAGATTAGAGATCACAGGTTGAAGTACACTGCACTATTGTGCTCTTTACCACAATTACTCTCTGTTAATCTTTGAAATGGAGGAAACCAGCTCTGGCTTCTTAACAGACGTTTCAAAATTAGCATACAATCTGTATAACCTTGCAGGTGAATTGCAGTCCATAAGATTCAGAAAACTTCCACATCAAGAAATGCAACGGCACAAGTGGCACCTTTGCATTGCCAGGGCACCTTGCAGTTGTAATCTTGTACTTAGTTCAAACTTAAAGTTCAAAATGCCATGAACCTCAGTAGCCACCCAGTGAGGCATCTGCAGGTATGCACAGTAGAAATTCAAATCAAATTAAAATGGAGATGTATCCTAAAAGGGGCTCATCCTAAATCTATCATCTTATTCTCCCTCCTTACCTCCAGTCTGGGTCTCTCAGCTTCTTGTGGCCTTCCCTATCCACATTACCTATTGCAAGTCTTTCACATATTTCTTGCCTGACTTCACCTTAGAGGAAAGGCATTAATGTATCGAACTCTGGCCTCATAAATGTTCCCACTGGAACACGTTTTGTACAGGAATATGCCCCATTGTGACAGCAACTGGAAATTTCAGACCAGATAATGAAACAGACTTTCAAAAAAGTAAAATAATGTGTAATTAACCTTTATAACAGCTTATCAAGGTATGTGGCAGGCTTCCACATACAGGCTTCCACTCACCATGGCTCAAATCAAAAACTGAAGATTAAAGATCAGCACTCAGTTTAGCTAGTGGGCATGATACTGGAGCTATCTGTGAAATATTCACAGATATTATATAAGGTCAGGCAGCAAGATTACTCTTAAATGTGCAGACAAGAGTATCAACCTGTAATAACAGAGAGCTTTGATTATGGCAGCATGGCTTTATAGATTTCCACAAGAGAAGACTATCATGTGTGTTTTGGCTGCTCAGAACTCTTTGATCATTTTCAATAAAAGGACAGAGTTTTGTTGCTTCATCAATATTCTTTGGACAATTTCTGTCTACAAATGCCTTAGGAAAAAGCAACAAAAATCTAAGACTAGAGTCTAGATAGATCACTAGCAAGACACTAACAGGATATAAAGTACGAAAGGCATCTTGTTCACAAACCAGCAACCACAATCAAAACAGAAGGACAATAAGGCAGATGGAGTTAATACAAAGTAATAAAATTCATTGTCTCTTTAGTGATCCCAGCAGTATCATTCAGGTAGAAAATAATTAGCTCTTATTTTACCTAGTTATACTTGAAAGTAGTCCTAAGATTTTAGGTCATGTAGTTACATCCAAACAAATAAAATGTCTTAAAGTTTTACCCGGTACAAATAGTAATTTCATATAACCTCATTCAACAGACTATTCGTTCTGATATTAAAAAAAAAACTCCACCAGAGAGGAAAGGTTGCAAATAAAACTCAGACTAGAAATATTACAGGTATACATGACCAGGGAGCAAAACAGCTAACTATACTAACATATTGACACAATATCAGAACAAACTACTGTTGTTACTTGAAACTAATAATAAAAGTCATCTTGCATTTTGGCATCACTCTGAAAGGTTCATTTGTGTTATGATAGTATGTAAAAAAATGAATCTTATTAAAGCATTGAAGGGTTAAGCTTAAATTATCTACATAATCTGAAATGATGCCTGAAGAGTGTACTACTCTCCAGAGTACTTTTGTTTTCTGACATCTGCTTAGGCAGCCAAGCTGTGCGCTGAATACAGTGATGATGATGCATTCACAAGCTTAAATGGAAGCACCACTTCACCATATACTTGTGGATCAGTTTCACTGCTTTTGGGATGACTTTTTTTAGAGAAAGTTTGTAGACAAAAAATTTAAAAATTGGAAGGTTTTTAGTTTAAAAGAACAGCCACCCCAGTTGAGGTACTTGGCTGGTTTGTGGCTTGCCCCAGGACTCACATCGCTGGGCCTCAGACCAGCGCAGAGAGGTTTGGATTTCAGTGTTGCTGTCACATACAGTGTCTGTTCTGCACTTAGAAACAAACCTAAAGCACAATGCAAAGGACAGCTCCAGAGGAGAGCCAGGACAAACCTCCACCAGCAGCACTCTCAGAGGAGTTCAGCGCTGCCCTCCTCGGCCCTGGCTGTCACAGCGGTGACAAGGGCCACCCCGCACAGGAGATGTGTCCCCCAAAGCTCCCAGCACTTGTCCCCCCGGAGCCCTGCTGCCAGACTGCTCGCCCTCACAAGTGTCACAGGCACCATGGAACACACAGACAGTTTCCACAGCAACAGCAGCCTCCACAGCCCCACGGGGGAGGGCAGAGCGCAGCCCCTCCCGGGGGCTCTACAGATGAGACAAGTGTGAAAGGGCTGCCGAGCGCCAGCAGGACTCTCATGTTCCTTCTCCTCTCTCTTCCCACCTTGTCCCAGCCATGCCACTCCTTGGACTGCTGGGTTTGGTTCTCCATGCTCTCACGTGATGCTCTCACTATCATGTCCCTGTGTACCCAGAACTGGGCTCTTCTGGGGCATGGGAAACACGGCACCACCATGGCCCAGGGCCTGGCCCAGCAGGATTCCCAGGAGGAACAGATAGCAACAACCAACCAAACAAGCAAAAAAACCCCAGAAGCACTGATAAAAAGAGCAGGTTGTGAAAAGCAAGGCTTTACCAGCCAGAACACTCAGTAGGTGTTGACACAGCACAGTGCAAGTGATGGTACACAGAAAATAAGTGATACCCTTTAGGGACAGGCCCAAAAGCTGCAGATAGACCAAGCTCTATAAACAGCCATCTTGCTTTAAAAATAATTGTTCCGAGAGGCGACTGACAATCAAATGGATGCATGAAACAAAAGCTTTTACACAAACCTATGCTTAACCAAGGACTTACTGCAATACTCATTTTTCCCACCCACACAGTGAGTTATCAAATTCTGAGAAGTCAAAATTAGTACTGGAAAACTCATCAGCCACCTCCAGAGTCTCACTGTCAGTACTTTTTTTCATTGGAATGGTGTCAAGGAGCTTCCCTTGCTGGTACAGAGCTATACCAGTGCAGCACAGACATGGAGCTGGCACTCAGAGCCTGACTCCACAACACTTCTATGCTAAGAGGTGTGACAGAGGAAAGAGCAAGGCAAAAAGGCCTAATTGATTTGGACAAATAAATAATTCTGAGAAGATCGTGATGTTTCTTCAAAGTTTGTTTATGTTGATGAAAATATGCTGAACTGTTCACTCTGCTTTTCAAGCTAGACAGCTGCTGACTCAGCTCTTACTGCAAATTTTAAGTTATGTGTCTTCAGGGTATTTTGCCAAACTAGAAACTAGTAAAGTCATTGCACAAATAGCTTGTGAGATTAAGCTGTCACAGGTTATAATGAGGGTCAATCATCACAGTATTTAATACACATTTACTCCGTCATGCTTTAAGTTAGTTACATACGCAGGAGAGCCATTTCCTTATCTCTTCCTTTGTTTCTGTATTACCTGAAATAAACCAGAAACTTGGTACCTGGTACAAAACAAACTGAAACCTGAAAAAAATTGGAGTGCTGCATTCTCCAATGACACATCTCATGAGATTCCTGTAAGCTCCATTAGGCACAGTTTTGAGGAGAAGATGAATTAATAGGAAATTGCAAAATATTGTGTAAGATCAATAGTCAAGGCAAAACATAGCAATCTCTTTTTTCAAGTTAATAATAATACATATTTCAGTTAAATTGTCATTCTGAATTTGTTTCTTTTTCTTTTAACAATAAAAGTTCTATACTCACATGGCACTATGGTTTGACCTATGTCTCTTACAATAGCACACAATCCCAGCAGTACCATGGAAGAAAATATCTTTACACAGACCAATTTTTCTTTATACTTAATAATTTAACTTATAAATAGTTCCACACACAATGTGTCTATCCAGTTGAACAATCAACATATAGGCAGGACAGTAACCAGCCTAGATCAGATCTTAGAAAGGAGAATTAGAGAGGACAAGCAAAAGGAACATTGCCTTTTGGATTTACTGATCCATGTTTTTCTACATAGCCCATAAAATATGCTAGCTGGTAGAGCTTTTAAACTGGTGGAATGAGATCAATCTTCTTTAACACAAAAAAGAACTGCATCTATTGTGTATTCTAAATAGTAATTGACTTTGAGATCATTTGAAGAAATGAACTAAATTTCATTAAAGATGATAGTATCTTTAACCAAGAGCCCCAGAAATGATGGGCTGACATGGGCAGTAAGTGTGCACACCAGAGATAACAACAACCCTTGCAGGAGGCAAATTGATTTTCTGCTTCTGTGAAGCCTAACAAATGCTACCACATGCTTTGCTCCCAAATCACTCTCAAACCAACTACCATGTTTGTCAGATTTACTCATTCCCTTAAAAAAAAAACTTCAAATTTTTTTTTAAAAGTTAGCTATTTATCTTTCAAAGGTAGTATCACCTTTTTAGACCTCTAAAAGCGCAAAAGCTGGTAACTGTGCTAGGAAGTTTCCTTTCACCCCCATAATAACAAAAGCAGTTTCTAAAGATATTGTCAAGCATAATGAGATGATTAAAAATGATTGACTGGCTTTCTGCCTTCATACAATTTACTTGCCCCTGATTTATTATTTATACAACATTACACATACAGTAATGGCAGACAGATCCAGTACAGGATTGACAAAAGATCATTTCTTTTCTACTTGCTGAGCTAGCTTTTTGGTAAGAACTATCCCACTAATATATAGCTGAAGCACCCTGGCATAAGTTCCTGCTTGTGTTTTCATGTGCTGTGTGGGTACTTGCTATATTTAAAGCAGATTACTGTCCACAGGAAAAATAATTCATTTGAATCCAGTAGAAACGCACTGAGGTGTACAGCACACTTGTCAGAGAGATTAATGTAGACCTCAGTAATAAGATTCACCTCAGCTCTAGGGTTAAGCTCTATCTCAGCCTCCCTGCAGACGGACCAAGAGAGCCACAGCAGCAGAACACACCCACAACACTTCCCCACACCAGGGCCAGCAAATGCCAAAAGCCACACACAGCCTAGACAAAAGCAGTTAGTCCTTGGGTGACCCCAGAAGCTGTCTCTGCCAGGGTTTAGTTAGGCAACATCTCTGAGCTGCTATCAGGACTGTTCAGCCAGGTAAAACCCAGAAGGAGCCAGTGTCCAACATTCTTTCCTACCCTTGGGATGAACCTCAGATGAATGGGAATGGGGTCCAGGCAGACACCAGCTGGGAACTGGGGAGGCCCAGACCGACATGCTTACAGTGCTTTCTGCCAATTGGTCATAGCTCCAGGGATTCCACCCCAAAACATTCATATGCACACATATGAATCACTGCTCACAATAGCAAATGACAAAAATCATTCTTGGCTCAGCTGCAGCTCCATATTCTGATTTATCTAGTGTACTCTTCTTAAACAACAAACGAGAAATAGAGCTAGGACATACCTAAACAGACTCCTTCTAGGCGGCCACCGAGAAGACCTTCTCAATTAAGCAGGCACAATTTAAACCTACTTGATGACTTACAACAAAAAAACAACTAATAGGAATCAGCTACACAGCTGCACAATCACAAAGGTGTTAACCCCTCCCTCCAGCACAGCAGATTCTGCAAGCACCATCTTCCTCTGACATCAAAACCTGCAGCTCTCAAAGAGTTACTGTATTTGAAACAGTTTTTATTTCCCAGGTATGAATTCACAGTTTCCTACAGCATAATTGCATCACTTGGGGTAACTCCGAAATGTCCCAAGTTGTCTGATTAGGCAGTCCCAAAAGCTGCTAAGCCAGTCTTGGATCAAAAGCAAATTTCTAGCCAGATGTGCTATAACTGAATAAGCTAAATGGGGTTACAGAGAATAAAACACATTTTGTAGGTGTTCCATATCTCTTAAAGACCTTTGATTCCTGTGAGCACCCAGGAACACCAAACTGCTGTGCTTTAACAGTAATTGAAGCTGAGAACAGAGAATGAAGTTTCTTTAGTTCATTACTGCCTGTGACAAGAAGAGGTTTTGCTAATGTAAAGTTAAAAAATAGGGAAGTTGCAAATTTCCCCTAATAGAAGCTAATAAAATGAAATAGTCTTTAAAAAGCAACAATGGATCTCCTGTTGCTTGGAGATTTTAAAGCTGCACTAGCCAAAACACAAAAGCTGGTACACAGCAATTTTCTTCTTTCAGGAAATTGATCTAGAAGAGAATCTTTTTAGTTACAGTGAATTGATATTTATTCCACTTGTGTTAAAACAATGTGATTGTACTGAAGCAGTACTATTTCGTTTTACAAGACTCAAAGGCATGGTAAGAGACAGAGATGTTCAGCTCATGTGTTGGTTATGTGTGTTGTCGTGTGCTGTCACCTGCAGAGCACAAACTGCTGCAGGCCAGGCTGTCCTCGGTTACACCTCTGCAAATCCTGCTGAGAGCTAATAAGTTTGGACAAGTTTGCTCAGAGTTGTCTCTTAAGAAAGAAATAAATGGGGCCAAAAAATATTTTAATGATGGCCTCATTTAGCCTGTGGTGTTCCTGCAAACAGCAGAGGAGTTGGAGAGGAAAGTATCTACCCTGGGTTTCAGGTTTAGGTGAGGTTTACAGAGCTAACAAGGATTGTAGAAAATCTTTTATTCATAAAGAGAGGACAGCTGGTAAAATTCCATGACAAAAGAAAAAGTCTCCTTGATTCATTGACACCTTTACAGACCTAGAATAGCCAGGTTTGAGTTTGGCTTGAGAGACTTTTTTTCAATAGACCTACCTCTAGAAGGCAAAAGTATACTCTTATCCTGTCATTCCCTGTCCATAATATCACACCACATTCTCTTTCTAGAAACTACATTTACTGAGATAATGAATATTAAAAAACTGACAATTTTTCATGCCACAGAGGTAATAACTACAGGTATCTACATAAAAAGTTTTACAAATCAATTAACTAATCTCAATAATGATGCTACCAAATCCAAAGTAAAGCAGTAAGGATAAGGCATGACTTGCATGGAGAAACAGCTCAAAATGAACAATGAAAAGAATGTAATGAAGATTATTATGTCATCTATCATCAAGGAAGCCATGGCATTCCTGAGGGATTACTGCTACTAGGGAGGAACATGACTCTTAGATTAAGGTCAATCAATATAGAGCTAATCAGAAAACCATTGGCTCACATTGATCTAGTGCAGCAGAGCTGAGGTTAAGAACACCCCAGTGCTTGATCTATTGGCACTTGAACTGAGTAACATTGACATTTCCATAAGAATAAATTCTTTAAAGCAAACTAGTAGTAAGCTGTCTTCTGCACCACAGCACGGTAACTATGCCATTGTCCTTCCAGGAAAAAAAAAACTTTCTTCAGATTTTGATGGATTTTTTTTCCTTCATATTTGATATAAGAGTGAGCCCTCTGATCTAACCAAGCACTTTTATTGCAACTGGCAAATCAACAAAGACTATGAACACCAAAGGAGGTGGTGATGACCAGCTGGAGACGGTAATCTCTGGGATCTGTAAGAAGGATACAAACCACAGTCTCACCCTAACATTTTTGCTTGAGAGAAAGGGCCTACAGAGCCAGTTTTTCAATCCTGTCCTGGCTTGTGCAACAGCATTTACTCCACTTTCTGTTTGGAAACATGCCCAGAAACAGTGTATGTGAACTGCCTCAGGAGATGAGCAGGTCTTTGCCAAAGTACCTCTAAAGAAAGCCAGGATCTCTGTTCTGTCTCTTACATGTGGAGCTGACAGTACCTCTTACAGTCAGCACATTCAAAGCCTTCCATGATAAGACCTATTTTTAGTTGTTTATAACTTTGCCAGTGTTGACCATTCTGAGGAATTTCCTGTGCTGCTGGGTGCTTGCCTCAAGCTGAAAGATTTTGGAAAGCGTCAGCTTAAACAAATGGGCCAATTTCAAGAAAGATGCAAGTGAATAATGATCTACAATTCAAAGAAAAAGAAAAAAAATTTAATACCTTCAAGCTAGAGAGTAAGAAATTGAAATGTGGCAGAAGGAAAACATCATTGCAGTGTCATGGTGTGAAAATCCTCCCAAATTTGTTTAAAATATAAGCTTCCAAAATTCCAGTTCCCACATGAACAGTTGAGACTTTTGGTACAGCCTGACAGTAAAATGCTTTGAATATGCAATTTCTGGCCTGAATTAAAGAAAGGGTTTTTTTCTGCAATTGCACAATTGCCATGGTTAATTTAACACCACACTTGAGAAACAAGAAAAGAGAAACTCCTCCTGTGTTTTTGTAGTTTTGGCTCTGAAGACAAGAGTGAGCTGTGTAATTCAGCAGAAAAAAAGCTGCGACAATTTGGAAAGACAAGAAGTTAGAAAGATTTGGCAGTGACAGGGAGAAGAAAAAAGGTTTAGTAAGAATGACTGAAGAAAACAAAAAGAATACAATTTAGAAGGGAAGGCATGAAAATAAGTGGGAAATTGTGTAGAGACAGGATAGGTACAAACACAGTACCAGGACAGGGCAAGGAAGGTGCTGCCAAGGTCCCTGGGGACACTCCAGGCAGGTGTCTCAGAACAGGTGACTTCCTGGACAGACATGTGCTAACACAGGCAAATTTTGGACCTCTTATTTATGTGAGGATCTGTGATGCTTCACATCCTTTCTCTTCTGGCACAGCTGGCAGGATTTGGGTCCAGTCTGGTTTGTCTAAAGTCTTTCACTGCGCTCAGTCTCATCTGAAAGGAAGTGATCTGCTGAAGAGATCAATAGTTCATCAACATCTCTTTTACCTAACTCACAATCATAAAAGATGGAGTATTTTGTGGGGTTTTTAGGGATTTTAGAAGCAAGTAAGCCCTTGGACTTGGTATTTAGTCCCAGCAAGGGCATTAAATTGCATAATAGCACTCTTCTGTTCTCCTTTTCTCAGCAGGGTGCAGTTTCTCCCTTCTCATGCCAATGTAACCCTTTGTTGGTGAATACGGCCATGCCCTGCTAGACTTGAGCACAGTTGTTAGTTATTAAATAAAATAACAGTACATTCTCCAGTTTGCAAGTTTCAGAAATTTGGAGTGGTTGACCCAGGTATACACAGCCTCGGAAGGGCTGTTTTCCTTTCCTGTTTTTTGCTAGAATGTGCAGGACTGAAAGCTTTCATACAGTATACTGAAAACCTTGATCTTCTAATCAGAAATCAGAAGCATGCAATGAAGGAAAGAATTTATTACCTCACGAGTTTTATGTGGAGAATGATTATTTTGTATAGTATGATGGAGGAACAGAAGGGTAAAACTCACCAATTGCAGTTATCAAGGCAGTGCAGACATCACTAGAACCACAATATAATTAAGGAGATGTCTCTGATCTAAGAAAGTTGTGCTCTTGCTTTTGAACTCATTCTGAGGAAAGGCTCAGTCAGCACTTTGCTACTGTAAAACTGAAGCCCTCAACCTTTGAAGTTATTAAAGATTTTAGAGCATTTTTTACAGTGAAAAAGAAAAGTTTAGTTAAGTCTCTAAGTACATTATATTTGAAGTAAGCATTTCTTCTAAAATCTTAACTGAGTATTTCACTTGCTGTTCTGAAGCATTTTTGTGATGTTACTTCACACAGCTAAGCAACAACATTTTAGCTTTTAGGGGTTCAGTCAACATAGTCCAATTTACATAGAGAAGGACATTTTGGAAGGTACAAATTTACTCCCTTCAGCTGCCTGTAGAATTAGATAATACACATGATTATTTTATTTCAGAGACATCCAGTTCTCTCCTACCCTTAAGGAAAGGATGTCTGGGATATTAGGTAGGTCATTTCTGTGACAGTCTAAAGATAACTGCAGTGCAGACACAAGCTGCAATGCTGCTAGCCACTGCTAAAGACAAATATTGTGTTTGTTCTTGTGCCCTAGATAGCAAAGTGGTACATTAGAGGAGCTGTATCCTCCGGCCTGCGTTGAATAAGCACTGAATAACAGTGGAGATCACCATGCTTTAATTATAAGCCCAGCTCATTAGTCAGATTGGCCCTCCTCAGCTTCCTCATAGATAATGGATACAGAAAGGTAAAAGACATTTCTACAGTTTGATTATGAATGAAAATCAGATACATGTCAGATTAAATTACAGATTTGGTGTTTAGATACTGTGTGAGTAAAACCTTTCCATTTTCATAGGCAAAATGCACTCAAACTATGGGTAACTTTGCACCACTTTGCCATTCTTCAAGCAGAAAATCCCATAGTGATTATTTGTACCTACATGAGGCTCTAGCAACCTCCACAGCTATCTCTGGGCACTCTGGACTGTTTCCTTTGATGTTAATAAAGACTTGGATGTTTATGTTTCCCCATACCCTGTAATTTTTTAGCCAGTTCTTAACCCAAGCCATTTTTCTGTTCATCACAGAGCTTCCAGCCACCAGAGCTTCCAGTCAATGGCTATCCAGCTGCTAAGAAATAAATTATCAAAATTTCAGCAGGATCCTTCAAGATTAATTAAAGATTCTGCATGGGAAAAACAGAAGGTTTATGTGAGGCTTTAAATCTATTTTTAATGAACTTGACCAGACAGTTGTTTCTACTGTCAACAACAAAATATCTTGTACACAGAGTCAGTGTAAGACCAGAGTTGATTGAGTTTTACAGCCAAACAGTAACTGCTTATTTAGTTCCACATTTACTGGATGTGGTCTTCTTTCATTTTCCTTTCCTCAAAGGAAAGGAAAAAGATAAAAGAGAAATGAGCATAAATTAGTTCCATTCCTTACCTCTGAGCTGCAAAGGCAAGTGTTCTCTAGCAGCAGTGATTTGCACTCACTTTCCCAGTCACTCTGCTGTGCTTAGACACAGTCCTTGCTGAGGAATGCTACCAGGTAACATCAGGACTCTGCAGAACTCGACCTTTTAACTTGCCTTTCAAGCAGACAAGCTGCCACTTTGTGGGCAGCTGGGGTTGCAGTGCTTCCCTAGTGCTAGTTCCTTTTCAGATTATATATTTGAGATGGTGGCAAGAGACCCTCTGTTCATTGATCAGTTTTTTCAGTGAACTGCTGTACTTCCAGTGACATCTGACAGCAATATAATGAGTGTATAGCTTCACACCCTCACCATAGACCTGACAATTTATTAGTGCATCAGCTTTGTAAGCTACATTGCACTAATTATGCTAAATTACTAAATACACACAACTAAATCCAGGTACTGGAAAATGAGGCTTCTGTTGTAAAGCAGTTTCTATTGAGAATAGAATAATGTCATTTTGGAAAGTTTAAATACATACCTATTCTATGTTATTATTATATACTAATAATAGTGTTCTTGATATACAGAATATTTTTATTCTACAGAGCCTTTAATGTTCCCTGAGTCGTTGATCTGACTAGTAAATTCCACACACTGCCTTGGAAGCAAAGATCTTCTTGTGGCATACGTCCACAATGAAGGATAACTAAACTGCATCTCAAATTATGGGTTTAAGACAGCATCCAAAATTCTTAGAATATGCCTGAAAATTATTCTGAAAAGGGAACTGCATTTTTCTTGGGCATTTGACAGCTTTTGTTCCTTATTCCACAGTTTTAAACATAAAATTGTTTTTTCATTGATGCTCTGTTTAACTTTAAACTTTATAGCCAGGAGCCTTTTGGGAATATCTGATAACACACAAACTGAGTTCCCACAAATGGTAGTATTGTATTACACACTCTGACTTCACAGATTCCAAATTTTCAGCTCTTGGCTAACGAAGCATTCTGAAAACCTTCATATACCACCCCAGAAATATTGTATTTTTTGCTTGCTTCTTAATTTAGAATTTTGTGATTCAGACTTTTCCCAGGACATTTTCCAAGACAAGTTAAAATTTGAACTTACATAACTTCTAAGCTGCACTTTTTAGATGTATTTCCATTACCATCAGTACCATGAGTCAAAACTATGGTGAGGAAAAACAATTTATTCTGCTTCAAGTATCAAGTAGCAAGTTTTCTATTTTCTCATGGCAGTAGTATTTTAATATTTTTTTGCAGTCTTTTTCCAAGACCATTTAAAATATTTAATCTTCTTCTTATAGCATAATTCATTCAGGATAATAATTATATTTAACAAAATAGAAGAAACTATTTCTGCTTGGCATGATTTATAAGTCATATTACTTTACATTCATATATTCCAGAATGATTGCTGACCACTCATAACTGAGACAGGGTCCTGGTCTGACTGAAATTTGCATATTGCAGTTACTGATAACCTAAAAATATTCTAGTATGAGCAGATGCTTTCCTTGGTAGCATTTGCAATGGCACCTTCAGTGATTTTAAGGCCTAAATATCCTTTTTAAAATCAAATTGGCAATTCTATAGGAGTCCAGTTTCGAATGTACCCCCAGCATTCAATGCACATTGATCACACAGGAAAGCGTTTGTATGATTTGGGAAAGCCCAGTGTGTTCTTTAAGTGGTCTTTAGGCAGCTAAATACATCCAAAATCTGGCATTAAGTTATAACTGAGAATGAGACTTGGTTTATAAACTTTTTTGATTCTTGCTCTGACTTACAATATTCACCTAATATTTGACATGGTAGAGAAAACCAATACAGAGCCTCCATGCAGCTCACTCATGGTTCGGTGGGGGGATTGGAAAGCCACCTTAAATCACTCCAAGGCTTTATTGACTTCAACAGGTTTTGGATCTGCCCACAACTGACAAAAATCTCTGTTGATTATTTTCAACAATGCCACTTTTCATCTATTTAATTACTCCTCACAAAATCCCTTAAAAGGTTTTCTTTTCTATATAATACATAGCTAAATTGTACTGATAAAGCATAACATGACACCATTATTTCCCAGAAAAAAATGGTCATGGCTTTTGTTTTATATTCTAGATGTTTAATGCTTAATTCTTCTATTTCTTTGAACAGAAAAACCTATGTATATGGTGGTTTCCAGCAAAGATCAAAGAAGAGCTTAATTTCATGGCTTATCGATAAGAAAATCTTTCATTTTCCCAACTAATGTTTTTATTCATAGGTTGGAAACTGAGATAAACTCCCACAGAAGAATAAAAAGGCATTTGCTCTCCTGTGAAGGCTGCACAGTTAGAAGGAAAGCAGACTGATAAATCCATGACTAAATGGAGAGCAGGAAACAAGGACAGTGTTAGTGCTGCTTCTTCTGCAGTGCTGCACCAATTAGCACAGGGAATTCCTCCACCAAATAAAGGAGGAACAAGGACTAAGTGTGACTTCCTGGCTTGAGACAGCCAGAAAGGTGCTGCTTTTTTTGCAAATGGCATTGCTGCTGTTTTGTTTGTTCTCCCAAAAGATGAGGAGAAGAATATTCACCTTATGCAATTTGTAGGGATTTGAGGATAAAAGCACAGAAGGCATTGATATTATAAGCTGCTGAGCAGTTCTCTCAGATAATATGCCATTAGTCCAGGAGCTGACAAGGATCCTAACCTTAAATCTTCAAAGAATTCTGCCATGAATATCAGACCTCTAGGGACAATCATGTATGTTTAACTAGGGTATAGGAAGAGTGTGTGATATAAGATAAGAATACATATTAACATGTTCTGAACCTGAATTCAGTAACAAATCCAGAGCATAATTAATTACTAGCCAAGGTTATGTCTCCAAAAATAACTAAGTATGACTGGCAGGACTGCTCTGATTAAACCAATGTCCATCCTAAAAGAGAAGGAGCTGTGAGAAATAAGGAACACACAGAATCCCAGGGAGAATGAAGCACATTCATCTTGTCTGTACTTGCAGAACCATCAGCCTTGAGTAAGAAAAGACATGTGACTACAGTTTTCTAATAAAAGCCTGCTTTATATGAGAATGAGATTCATTATATTGATAAGGATTTAAAAGTATTCATTTTGGTTACTGGGGAAAAGTCAGAAGCAGAATTGTTTGGTAGCAATTTTTTAGCATAAGAGGCAAGTATTGGGATGGGATGATCCTTGACTGGCAACACTGCCAAGTGAATAAACACTGTTCAGTGTGTGTGTGCTCAACCCCAAACCTCTCAGTGAAACACCAGGGGCTGTGCTCACAACTGCACTGCAGCTCACAGCTCATCACCCAGACAGCACAGAGTCTCCAGAGCCTGCTGCAAGGAGACAAACTCCCCACAATATCATTTTGGCTTCAAATCCACTTCCATCCTGGATAAAAACCCTGATTTGAAAGTACATTTCCTCAGCCTGCAAGAGGCAAAAGAGCTGTATTCAGGTCTCCTGGCCTGCAGCCCTGTGCCATTCCACTACAAGGTTTAAAAGTTTTCAGATGAGGAGTGTGAATTCCAAGTTCTCCAGATGACTAAGATAAAATTAAGGAAAAATGAAATATATATGTATACTTGAACTCACCACAGAGCTTTTTATTGGACAAAGATGGTTTGGTTGCAGCAGAACCCTGTGCTTAAAATGTAGAAAAAGGATTGTGGGTTTTCTTCCCTCTGGGATTTTTTTTTTTTTTGTTTATTTTACAAGACTAACATCTCAAAAAGGTGACTTATGTTCCAAAGCCATGTGTAAGTAATTTATATAATTTGGTATCATTTAGGAAAAAAAACAGATCACTGAAACTCTGACTCAGTAAAGTACTGAATATGTGCTTGAATACCACTATGAATAGTTGGCTTTTCCTAAAACTAAGCTGAACACTGGAGCAGGCATTGGCAAAAGAAATAACTCGCATGAAATCCACTTATTCATTCAGCAGCCCCACAGTGTATCCCCTGTGCATCCCCTGTGTGTCCCCTGTTGCACCATCACATGCCATCAAAGGCAGAGAAGTGCAGGACACTTTGGGACAAGCCTTCCAGGCAGCACTGCTGATTTTTCTTTCATGAAAGTGTCCAAGTGTGAAAGAGAAGTCAGGAAATCAGAAAAGGAACAGTTACAGAAAACTGGTACAGTGGCCCAGGGATTAAACTCATAGATTAAATTATGATGTAAGAGATAGAAAAAAGTTTCCATTACATAAATATTTTAACTAAAAGTCTAGAAGAACACCAGAAAAGTTGTGCTGACAACCGTTTTCACACAATGCATTCCTACATTTCTTATTCTATCCTAATGTGTCACTGTAACAATATTGCCTACCTTGTCAAGGCTTGGAAGGAAAGGCTGAAGAGACAACAGTGAAAGAGTAAACATCAGTAAGAAATGTGACTTGACAGGAATGTTTCTGGCTGGTTTTTTTTTTCTCCCTTCTCCTTTCTGCTAAATATAACTGCATTTTCCTAGGGTACAGTAGTGTTCAGATTTTGACCCTCTAGTGTTTATCATACAGGAGTCAGTGTCATTCAGCCTTACTTTTGATTACATTAGTCATTACAACAAGTCCATGTTACAGATTCTCACCCTTCACTTCAGGTTTCTGGTTATTTCTATCAAATCTGGCAGCCTCTCACCACCAGTGAGTTCTGATGAACAGAAGGGAGTTTAGCAATTAGGAGGACCTGAAGGCAGGAAGAGCTGAACTTCCCCTGCCCTGCAGAGGCCTCTTATATCACTGTAGCCAAACATGAAATCTAACAATTTGCTGTGTCTTGTTTTCCAAGATCTTACTTTGGAAAGACTTATTTTGTTTCCCCAGACTACTTCTTCCTCCAAACAAAATGGATGTAACCTGGCCTCTCCTCTTTTCTGCAGACAGGGAGTTCTAAAATGATGTCAGAATTTCATTGCAATAATTTTTATATAAAAATATGTTAGTAATTATTGCCATACATTCCACTGTATCCACTCTTCACAGCATTGCTTACAGTCCTTGTCACACGTGGTGCTGGATGTGTCCTCCCACAGTCACTGTCATAGTACCAAAGCCTTGGACCTAAACTTGGATCCATCCAGGTGTATTTTCCAAGTTAGCCAAAGCAGCAATTCAGAAATTCAGGCTGCCTCACACTTTCATGGAACAGTACTCTGACTGCAAAAGACAAATAATACCTGTTCAGTATAAATGAACTGGTACAATGTTAACTTGTCAATAATTTAAAAACTTATCAGAACATGCACAGGTTTTACACAGAGTCAGCAGTTTTGCCACGTGCCCATGGCAGTTTTTCAGTACTAAGAGGGAGCGCTAAATTGGGATTTATTATATCATTAAAACACAGCCCAGCACTGCAAGCTGAGTATCTGGATAGAAGTACAGTCTCCTGAGTGGGAAGGCCTTAAAATCCATTGATGAATTTGGGAATTATCATAAAGAGAATGTATAAGATGATAATGGAGACACTGGAATGGAACAGATTGAAGTTTAATGCTGTATCTGTCAAGGTTTAATACTACAAGAATTATAAAAGGCCCAAATATCTCTAATGTATCAAATGCTCCAAGTTCCATGGTAGGCACCGCAGGGAATTGCAGCAGGCACTGAATCCAAGCAGCAGCAGAGGGACATTGCACAGCTGCACCAGTGGGGCACAAAGATCCAGATTTCCCTGCACAGCTGGGGTCTGTGTGTACCCCACCTGCTCACATCCCCAGGCACTGGGAGACACCAGTGCATCCTACCTTCCTTCTACAAATCAAAACCACTTCTGAATCCAGGGGAATCCACTGAAGTTACCTATGTTTAATACTTCAAGCCCAAAGTCTGCTGCTCTCTTTTAAGGTTTGACAAGACTTGGCAGCATTGCCAAGAGGCATCGACCTCCATGAGCAGCTTTAAATTAAGTAAGAGCCTCTAAACTTCATTACATGTGGTACCCTGGAAGGCTCAGCTGAATGAAGAGTTTGCAATAATAGGTCAGCACAATAATTACACCAGTCCCAGGTCTGTTGGTTTGAAGCTCATCCATAACCTTCAATTCGGGTTTCACACACACAGTTACCATTGTAGAATTGTAATTTTAGTTCCAGTTTGAGCAGACTTTCGTTTCACATTCTCAGTTTCAGCTACCACCTGTGCTACATCTCTTCTTTCTCTCAAGCTCTCAGTTCTTGGCAATGCAGAGTAGGTTAAAATAATTGTTATTAATATTTTACCATACTGGTTCTTTTCCAGTACAGCTTTGTCATTTCATCTGTTTCTCAGCACTGGTGTCTTTTTCTGTGCTCAAAATCAAACTAAACTGATTATTTTAAAAAATATGTTATTTTTATTAAAGAAATTTCTATTATGCAGTATTTTAGTAAAGGGTGAAAATGATCAAAGTTCTGCAGTTGCTAAAACATACTCTTCTCACAGAAAGTTTTTCTACTACTCCAGCTAAAATAGGAACTTTTATTGCTTTGAAAAGGCCCCATTTCTGATACAAAATATATACTTAACATTTGAAAGCAACAACTTTTAGTGGCTAGAGCTGTTAGTCTAGCATTTCAGTATGATCTGCCCGAACGATTTCACACTCTAAGTATTTAAGTCACTTTCTCAAAAAAAAAAATCCTGATTTATGAGAAATTAATAATCATTTATGGTTTATAATACCTTTAACGAAGAAAAATTAAGAATAGTTTCATGCATCATACAGTTAGTTGCCTGCAAAGTAATGTTGAATACAGGAACCATTTAATAGTAGTGACCTCTCACAGAAAGTAAATAGTTATTTATCCAACTGAGGCTGGAAATTCAATAATTTAATGTCAGCATACTACCCTAAATCCACACTGTGGCATTGGCTGATGTTGGAGTGGAGAATGTCCTGCATCTAACCCTTGGGAAGCACTCCCCTTTAGGCATCCAAAATTGAGCCTGTGCAGTCTCTGCTGCTGTGTGACAGGTTTGTGCTGCTGTTTGGGGATGGCTGTCATGGTGATGATGGCTCTGTCACAGTGATGCTGGAAAACAAACTCAAAATCTCAAATGTCATTTTTTGTTCCAAATGCCACAAGCATGGATGAGAGTCCTGGCTGTTACAGTGCTAGAATGGTTTTCAGCTACAGCCTAAATGATTTTGTGATGCCAGTGGCACCTCTATATGTTTTAGGCAGGACACATGGCATTTCCTCTATTAGTGACCCCACATGCTTAGAATATCATGCATGGTTTTGGTGTGCAAAATGACACCTTTTTTTCTTATGACTTATTAACTGCTATCCACATTACCTTCTACAGTGTCTGGTCAGCTTCTAGAAACCTCAAGACAGGGCACATATCCATCTTCAGAATGAAATAGGACAAGGCAGCAACTCAGAGGGAATTTCTGTGGGTGTTTCACAGCAAGCAGGAGAGACCTGCAGTTTTCCAAGGTGCAATTTCTGACCTAAGCCCAGTCAGATCTGCCACTGCCTTGCTGAGAGTCTTCCTCTGGCCCCCAAAGCACTGCTGAGAGCAGCTAATGCTCCAAGGCCAGCCCTGCCCTGTAAAAATAAGAAGCTACTTCAGCACCCCTCCTATGCCTCTGCCTTACTCACTTTAAATAACCCATTGTCTGACCAAAGGATGTGCCGTGAGGGATTTGGGTACTGTGTTTTAAAGTGCTGAAGGACAGCTATGCCACAGGGACAGGTCATTAGTGTTAATTATTGGCTTTGCACGATTACTCAGTGAGATATTGGGTGATTGCTACTCTACTTGTTTTCTTTCTACACTGATTGTAGTGTTTATTCATCAGTTTTCTATGCTTTAATTTAGTTGATTGACATGCCCAGAGAACTGAGTTCTGGTCCTTTTATAAATTCAGAAGAAAAACTAACACAAAATAAATCAGCCCTGGCATTAACCTACATTCAAAAAAAGTGAACTACTTAGCTGATGTGCAGTTTTAATTGTGCTTTGCCTGATGCAGGGTAAAATCTTATCCTCAGTGTAAAATCCAGCCCTCAGTGGAACAAGCCATTCTGGGGACAGGGACAAATGCCAACCACATGTTTTCAGAGCCACCCTGTTCAGCAGGGTGAACCATCCCAGTTCTGCAGCCAGTCACTCTGGACACAGAGCACATGCTGCTGGGTTTAGGAATCACTAACATATTCTTCATCAGAGATGACATTAAACTCCCAGCTGACTATCCATGCTCATTCAGACCAGCTCCAGGAGTGTCCCATGTCCTACCCCAGCCCCACCCAACCCCTCCCAGCGTTTTTCCCAGCAATGGAAAAAAAAAATAGAAATGTAACTGCCAAGTGAAGTGGTTCATGGAGCTGATTCAGAAATCCTGGAGCTGGAAAGCTCAGTTTTCCTCATGAGTTTTCAGTTCAGCTGCACGGAGTGGCTTCCCAGACAACTGCAGGTTTGCCTGAGTGAGGAGGATGGTAGGACTGCAGAGCTGAGGGTGCCGCAGGGGAGAGCTGAACCTGCAGGCTCAGCTGCTTTCTGGAAACTTTCTTCTGTGTTTGGTTGGCTTTTCACAGCTACAAAGGCAGGGAAGGAGAAAAAGGTTCTTGTCCCAGTAGCATATGTGCAGATCAAAGAGGATTCTTTTCCTTGCTTTTATTTCCTGAACCAGTGTTTTAAATCTTTTCTAAAACATAAATCTGAATTTAACATCAGAAGTATTCGGATAGGAATTAAGATCCTCCTCTCTAAAGTCTCATCTCCATCCTACTCATCAACAAATATTGTAGCTAGGTTCTGCTTTTCTGTCCCATCTAGTCTAGAGTAACAGCACATCAATATTTAATTATTCTAGATTCATATCAGTATAATTGAAAGCACAATTTCTTTCTCTCTTAACTAACCCAGCAGGGACAAAAAACCCCAACCCAAATAAATGCTCTCTCCAGGAAAAACAAAATAAAACTCCATAACGCCATTTGCAAAGAACAAGGCAAAGCAAAACCTGAAAACTGCAAAACCTAAAATCTCACCTCCCATAACACTGGCAAGCATTGCCAGTTTTTGCCCCACCCTCTTACTGCTATCAGCTTTCTCTTGCAACCTCTTAAAATATTTTCCACATTAGTTGTGTGTTGTATAAATTCATATGAAAAGGTAACACTCATATCTTAAGTCATCTAATAAGCTTTGATTGTAAAACTTAAGTTGCTCAATAAACTTTCTTGTGCAGGAAAGTCTGCCAAATTCACAGCCTTAGAAAGCCCTGAGATCCTGAATTTTTAAACAAGAAAGTAAAAAGTGAAGAAGTTGTTATTATTTTAGATAACTTGGAAAGGTTTCTGAAAGTTAGATACAATGCCCGAGGCCACTACACTGGAAATCTTAATCATCAGTGTCTCCAACACTTTGGATATGAAGGTTTTATTAAAACAGAGCTAATAGATATTTTTAAGAGTCTCTAGCCTTTAAAAGTGGTAGGTGCACACATAACATGCTATCCCCTAAAGAATTATTGGCACAGATTTGATATGACCTACACAATTAAGCCATGGCTTCACTACTTCAGACTTGAACTCATGAAAGCCCTGAACTCATTACATTATTACACCATTCTACAGATACAGAATTTAACTCAGTTCAATATAAAATCAAATTAGTAACCTTGTGAGCAACAGAGAGGTCTTTATCGATATTCTTTCCCCCTACTGTAAATGCCTACGTGGGCCAACAGATTTTTGCATGTTTCATTGTTTAGAACTTGTTTCATGATTGCAAAAGGAATACAATTTTGACAGTTCTCAAACCAGAAATCTCTCTGATTAGAAAACATTCACCAACCAAAAAATGAGCAACATCTAAACAATACCCCCTCAAAAATCAGGGCATCCATATCTCCACCATTTGAAAATAAAGCTCTGTGTGCATACTAGACAGACACATTGCATCAGTTCAAGCTGTGATGGTGAGCACTGCACATGATCTCTTGGGAGGAGAATGATCTTTTGATTCTCTTTGCTTTGCACAGCATCTAGATTGCCAGGCTTGACTTATCAGTTTGGCCTTCATCGATGTGCTGTCGATCTCACTTAGGAATTTTTCCTCATTTCTTTTAACAATTATGCAATCTCCAATGCAGGGATAACTCACAGCATGGCTCTAGGCAAAAGCTTCCTGCAGAGACTCTGCTAGAAATGCCATTAGCAGCAAGGTCACCCTCCAAGCCTCTCAAGAGCAGCTGCACAAGTTCCCACCTTTTTGCTCATGCTTCAGCTCTAAGATTGATTACATTAACAGATGCACATAATATCTGATTTTACCGAATGAGGTGTAACATTTGTTGCCAAATTATTTAATTGCTTGGGAAGCAGAAGTTCCAGACATAAATGTATCTCCAGCAGAACCATTAATATACAGCCTCATTTAAAAGTTTGCAAAGACACTATATCTTGGTACCCTGACCTATATAATATTTGGGGCACTTTAGGGAGTTGAAACTGTGACCTCTGTATGCTCTCTTACATACTGATAAAATAAACTAAAAACTTAAAACAACTCATTACTTAAATTGCTTGCAAGTTTTAGGCAGTTGGCAGCAAATTTCCTTTTATATAAATAAATGTTATCTCATTATCAACAATCTCCATTAGGATCTAGCAGACCATGAAATAGACTTTGCAAGATCAAGCAGTGTGCTAAGGCCCAGAAAACCATTACTTTAGCTCCCAGCTCCAGAAATTATGAGGGAAATGAAGCACTATATTACAGTGTGAAGCACGCACACTAAACAAGCCTTTTTAGTCAAGGCATTAGGAAAAGAAGCACAGATTACTCATTACTGTGAAAAGTGCAGTTGGGTTATTTGGCACCTGCCTCTTAGCTTAATTTCCTACTGTTATTAACTTCTTACAGAATGTGCTTTCTGCAGAGGAGAGGCTGTAACACTTCTAATACAGGATCATGAAGAACTCATTTTAGACACTAAGGGAGGCAAATCTATTCTAACATATTACCCAAAACTACTTACCTGTTCAGAGAAAAAAAAATATTTACAGATCTATGGGGGAAAAAATCAAAGTACCACAAGAAAAGACAAAAATATGGTTCTGAATGCTAACTAAAATATTTGAGCTTAGCTACTGTTTGAATAGAAATAATGTCCAGTTTATAGAACACACTGAGCATTAATCTCCCCATGAGGTTAAAAGGATATATTTTAAGTCAGTTCACTAAAATAACTGAGGATACATTTGGTTTCCTAGATGCCATGAGACACCTAAAGCTCGGGCAAAATACAAACTGTCAAACAAATACAGTGCTGAGCCATCCTATCCACACATAGGACAGAACAATGATTTTTATTTTGTAATGGAGCTGTGGCTTCAAACTTAACTGTACTTCTCAAGGTTTCTTGTCAAGTTGGGTTTGTAGAGAAGAGAGACCGAAATCATTAAATCCCAAGAGGGAAGATTAGCAGAATCAAAAACTAAAGATATTTGCCCATCAGCAACTATTTGAGGGTCAGCAGTCTTCCCTCCAAACACCAGCACCACTGTTCTTGTCCTGTGGTGGACAGAAAATGGGAAACCAACTTCAGGGGGCTTAGGGTACAACACAGCCCACAGCAAACATGTTTAATTCACTTAAGCCCTTAAGAAACAACTTCTCGCTCTTAGCTAAAAAAAAAAATCTATTTTCCAGTCCATGAATATTTTAAAAAAAATAAATTAATGCAGCAGGTTGACCGCTGGCAAAATGCCAGTGCATTCACAAGAATCACCTACTCATCTAAGATAAAATGTTGTGATACACAATAGGAATGCCTTTGAAATTCTGTATTTAGCATTTCTTCCAGCCTTTCTTTTCCTGACTCCATATTTATAAGAATCAATTTTAAATTGCCATTTAATTTAATATGATCTTACATGGGCAACAATTGAAACCAAAGTTTTGTGACACAAGTAATCAAGCCATCACAATGACATTATAATAATCATAATGGCAATACAGTAGCTTCTACAACTGCATTCAAATACAGGTCTACAGGAGCTTTAAAATGTCCATAATTGATAAATTAAACATGCTTTTGTGAGAATTTACAATGCAGTTATCCAGAAACTCCAGCTTTTACTTTTCAGAATATTAACAATGATCAAAATTCTCTTCAGAATCTACAGTTATTCTGTGCAATTGGTTTTGTTACAGCTATATCATTATTATAAAATCAGAACAAAAAGAAAAAATGTATGTGTTTGCCATGATAGTGATGCTTACAGTAAAAGCAATTCTACAGGTTAAAAGTCAAGCTATTATGAACACTATTCTTAAAAAAATAAAGAAGGGAGACATTTGCAACCAATTCAGCTGTATTCTGTCCTTCAAACTTCTCCAGAATTACAGTCTCTAATGTATTATATTATTTCTTGCACTCACACTCTTGAAATCAGTCGAAAAGCTTCTAAACTGAGAGATCCTGAGAGCTTAAGACTAAGACTGTAATTCCTTTGGGCGATTATAGGTTTTTCAGCTTTAGCTGATAAACAATAGAGGTCAGAAAAACCAAGCAACACTTTTACTGAAAGTCTCTCAAGCTCCATTCCTGTAGCTCCTCAGCCATGTTACACCCTCAGAACCTGGCAGCAAAAGAACGCCAAAATAGCCACTGCTTTTCATCCCTCCCCTGGTCCAGCTTCCAGGGCTTTGGGGCAATTTGCTATCAGTTTTACTATCATGCAGCCAGTAGGAATTGTGCATCATGTGTGGGACTCAGCAGAAGATCACATCCTCCACCAGTGATACTGGCATATTTCAGGGTATTTGAAACAAGTACTGAATTGTGCAGCCCATGGGACCTCATGTTTGAAAACAGAGCACAACCCTTTGGGGTTGCTGAGGTAATGGGTAATTGTTCATTTCTGTGCAGGGAATTTCAACTGCTACAAACTCAAATCCAGTTGAGAAAAACTGCTGGGGGCACTAATTTATCTGTCTGTCTTTGAGAGATATAAACTCACTCATTACAGGGCAGTCCAAAGAAACTCAAAATCATGCTGCTGCTCTGAGGGGGATTTAATCCTTCAATGAGTTCAAACACAGCTGAACTGTCCTATCTGGGTTCCTGTGTAGCACCCATCACCCAAATGCCCAAGTGCCTGAACCAGTCTCTCAGGAGTTTATTTCCATTCAACCCCTCCTGTCATACCAAGACAGCCTTGGGTAGCTCTTTCCCACAGAGCTTTTCTGAACCCATCAGAAAATATTTCCCATTTTCCCCAGTATAATTAGGTAATGTTCAATAAACCACTCATCATTTGGGCTCATTCATCAGTCCTCCTAACAGGACAATATCATCCCCAAAACCCAAGACACTTAAACTAAGCATAAATTTTTGAAAAGAACACATTTTCCCTTGTAACCTTTGTGAGTCTCTTCCACGGTTCACCTGTATTAATTTGTATTGCCTTTGGCCAGGCCTGGGTTAATGTTTGATGGCAGCCCATACCGTGGTGAGGTTTGGGGTTGCGACCAAACCAGACTGGATAATGCACCAGTGCTCCAGCTGCTACTGAGCACTGCTGGCATCCTGGCAAGGCTCTCTCCAGTCCCCACTCTGACCCCAGGACACAGGGTGGGGAGGGCAGGAGGCTGGGAGGGGACAGTCGGGGACACCCCATAGCCCCAGCACCATTGTGGCACAGGAAAGAGCTGGGATTGTCTTGCCAAGGCAGCTACTGCTCCAGGACTGGCTGGTGGGACATGGTGGGTGACTCCCCTTGTGTCACTGAGGTTTTTCCTCCACCTATTAAAGTGTCTTTATGTCAACCCAGGAGTTGTCTTGCTTTTGCTCTCCCTGTTGTCTCCACCAGCCAGAGCCTATTCCTATTACTAGACTTCACTGCTGAAGTGCCAAAGCCACTGGACACTTAGCACAGATGTTTCTGCATTCAGCTTCCTTCCTCCCTTAGAAATTATTATCACAGTTTATAGAATAAGAGTCATAGGAGCAGAGGGATCCAACTGCTGTTAAATTTCTGCCTCTAAACAGTTTTTCTTTGTTCTTTTAAAAATATTTCTGGAAATGCTTCTATCCCCCCAAAGCAATACAGCTTCAGTGCCATGTCATGCAATGACCTATATATGCACAGAGGACACTTGGAAAATAATAAACTAAACAGAAAAGCCATTCTTCCAAAATACTGAAAAAGACTGGGGGTATGCAGGCTAACACATATTATGCAGGGATTTTCAAACCAACAGAGAAAATAGATTTCTTGGCCAAATCTCCTCTTTTTTAAACAGTCAGGTTGAAAGATGGACAGTTCCAGATGGCACTTGGGTGAAAACATGCAGCTTCACTGACAATGTTTATCAAAGATGTTTTAAAAAAACCATAGACAAAGTTTTACAACAGCATTGTAAAAAATGGTTTCTAAGCTCTTGAAAGTTTAACAGAAACAAGAGGGTAGCACTGCAGATTGTATGGAGCTGCTTTTTTTTTTTTATTTTGAGGACAGATTTTTCTTCGTTTCCTTAGGGGGAAGAGAAAAAAAGTCTGTGTTTACCTGCTAAAAGGCAAAGTGTCTCTGTGGAACAGACCCGTGGAAACCCCAGTGACCATATATGAATGCTTGGAGAAAATGACAGCTCTGCACATCTTTCATCAAGGATTAGTGTGGTGAATCTGAAATATATTTTGTTTTACTGTAACCACACTTAAAGGTTATGAGCCATATGTAATGGAACTGTGACATTTCAGGAAATATTCATCTTTGAAGTTCAAAATACTGAAGAACCTTTTTCAATTTTAGCCAACTCTCCTATGCACACAGTAGCAGAACAATCATTTTTAACTTTTACCTTTTCAATTCCATTTGGGAAATATTAAATGACAGTCCCACATTCATACATATCTCTTATGTCAGACAATCCATGACATTAAGTTTGATATCCACGCAGCAGCATTTATGCTTTGTTTATTCCTTTAGCAGAATTTCCTGAATATTATTCAGGAAAATAATACAGTAATAATATACTTAATTTTTTAATTTATTTTCTTTTTTAGGTAGTATTACATAATTCATATTTCTAGAAATAGGTTTTAAATCACTGTCTGAAAGAGCCTCTCCATTATCTTTGGAAGAACCAAAATATAAAAACTTAGACTGTTGTCTAAGGGGTTATATTTAGGTGCACCCTCAATTAAGCCAATATTTTTAAAAATTACTGCTGTCATGCCAAGGTAAAACAAGTTTTCTTTTCATTAACTTTAAAGTTTTACAATAACTACTCAAAAGACAGTTTCAAAAAAATTAAGTCAATAAAATTATGTCTCCTCTGTAAACCAAGGAAGAACTGTGCTACACCACCTACTAAGGAGACCTCCTCCCCCCTGCAAGTTTATTTCATAGATACAGGAGCCCTTTGCTGAGAAGGTGCTACAAATATGTGAAAAGGATGATGAATTATATTAAATCAGTCTACTCAGTTTGCTGCCCTCCTTCAGTCAAATATTATTCCAACTGTAAGAGGAAGTTGGAGATCAATCTTTCTTTAAAGGGTTGGTTGATTATAGACCTAAGCTAGCAGAGAGGCAAAACTGAATGGTACTACCAGCTTCTGGATATTCAATAGCTGAAAACGTGCCATACAGACTCTACAATTTACAGAGCATAATCTCCTCACTATTATTAAAGTCTTTTACCTACATGATTAGCTTGATGTAGTCATAATAATAGTTTCCTAAATATTTTGTTTCTTTTCAATTCTCTATTTTGATCATTAAACCCAAAAGCTAATGGACAGCAATCCCAGTGCATGTTAAGGTTACGTAAAAACTGGATGTAATCAATTTTCTCTGGTGTCTAATATAGGTTTCCAGAAAGGATGAATGTGCTAATGGCCCTCAAATGCATTTTAAACTAACACAAATGTAAACTGAATACTGTGCAACTTCATTTAAACCTGAATTTAAAGCATGCCTTTAAGTGCTTTGCCAATTCCATTCAGCCCTGTGGTACAGGGAGGATTACAGTGTTCAAATCTTAATCTCTCAAAACCAGTTCTAGTAGGACAGAACTCCTCTGATCCTTTCAAGCTGACAGGAAAGCACTGGAGCAAATGGAACTGGGAGCACAAATGTTTGTCTTAAACACAACAAGGAAAAGTTCCTGCTGGAGCTCTTGAATTACCTCTTTCCATAGAGGTTTGCATTATGAAACTCTGTACAGGGAAATATTATGGCACAGCACATAAATGCATTCACTTCAGACCATTGTACATCTAGACTTAAAAGCTGAATAAAAACTATAAGGAAAACCGTGTGCACATAACCTGGGAGAAAGGTGGGGAAGAAGTAAAACATTTTCTGAAAATCAGAATTGCAGTCTGGATTTTTCATGTGCTTTACATTTCAGGATTAACTAATTCTTTGCTAATTCTCAGCGCTCTCCTGCACTTCGACTTCCTTGCTGCAATAAACCACAAGCTATTTTCAAACCCTCTTCTCAGAAGACTCCTGGACTGCTCTGGGCCCACACACCTGCATTTTCCTTCTGTGAAACCCGGAATGGGCAAAGGAAACCAGATGGGAGATGATTATGTCTTTCCTACTGGGCTTGGAAACACTTCCTGCTTCATTCTTAAAAAAAAAAGAAGTATATAGATGTTGTAGCATAAACCTTGAACATTCAGTCCTCTGGGAGAGATTTTCACAGCTGAGCCACCCTTCAAAGCCTCGAGTGTGGCACTTTGCTCACCCAAAAGGATTGCTTAGCACCATAACACAGCTTCAGCAACTCCCAGGAGTTCCCTTCAGGCCTAGAACAGTCCACTTAAAATGCCCACATTGTACAAAAACTGCAGTGATTTCTTTTGTGTCCTTCACTGGTGGGAGCTCACCCTTTCCTTGCTGGATTGTGACGTGGTGAGAGATTCCCTGGTTCCCTGCAGCCAGGATGCCTGTGGCCAGGACAGCACAGCAGGACTTCAGCCAGTGAACTACAGCAGCAGCTTCCAGAGCTCACCACGTTTGTTTGCTGTCACCTCCTCCCACATCATTTGCTGATCCATCCACAGTCACATCAATACTCAACTTGAGCAGATTCTTTTTTCTTTTCTTCCTTTTTAATTTCTCCAGGCACTGTTTTGTTAAACTGAAAACCAAGGTGATATCAAAATCTTTTTCTTTTTTTTTTTTTTCAGAAATCTTACTGTTGTACATGAGTTAACTGCAATAAAAAGATTCTCTACCACACAGTATTGTACAGAGGAGTATAGAGACACCATGCACAGCAAGTAGGAGAGGTGAGAGGTTTACCACAGCCTTTTGTACAATTTAACCAGCAGTTAATATACATGTTCTTTTATTCTATTTTTTTTTTACTAGGAAAACAAGCTGGCAGTTAGGAGGCTATAGTCTAGAATTTACACTATCAAAGCAGTTAAATATGACTAGATTTTAGCACATTCAGCAAGTATGGTAAATGCTACCAGATTCCATTCAGCTTTGAAATGTGATCTTTAAGTATTGAAACATTCCCAAACACACTGGGAAAAATACATGCAGATGTACAACCAGGATGGACATAAAGGGTATCTGTGAACATTTTGACCCCAAAACAGTACTCAACATATAAAATAAATAAATTTTAGAAACACTGCTTGGCTTGGAAGCCCCTGAACGTATGAAATACTTTTCTTAAGAGACCAAATTACTTCAAAACACTTCTGACACCTCGGACATCTACCCAAATTACAAAAAGCATTGGTGAGCTGTTGTTCTTGTTTTCTCCAGTGGCTTGCTTACAAACATCAAGGGCTACTTAGCTGTCTGTAAGTAGGACAACCAGAAAGAATCTAGAGGACTTGAAAAAGCCTAGAGAATAGGCTTCAATAAATATAACATTAAATAACACAGATATTTGAATTACAAACATATGGTCTGAATACTCTTAAGTGGGTTGCCTCTAGGGGAATCATCTGACCATACCTTTCAGCCACTGTGAATTACATCCCCTGATAGATATTGGTGGAAAAAAGTTCCCTGGAAAATGGGGGAACTACTGTTTACAGTTTTCAGTCCAGCTACAGGAATTGCAAAAGAATTTTCAAGACACATGGCTACCCCACAGTCAAACATCATTTTCTTTTTAACTGGTACCTGACAGGGTGCACAGGTACCTGATAAGCTGCCCCAAAGCTTCCTTTGGCAAGCTACTACTTTGCATCAGCCTGAACTGGGAAGTAATTCCCCCCAAGGCCTTTGCAGTGGGGAGGGCTGTGGAGGTGAAGGCCCCTGGCCCTCCCTGCAGGATGCTGCACCAGGAGCCACCACCAGCACCCACCAACGCTCGGCCTCAGGCTCCTTTCCAACTAGGTAAGGAAAAGCAGAAGTCAAACTTATTCTGGTTCTTGAATGCAAAGCAGAAAACAGCTACCAAAATGAAATCAATAGAATAAAACAATCAACAACTACATGGAACAAAGGATGATCATGGGCTGCTGAACAGATTTCCTTCTGCAGACATCTGTCAGCTGCCTAGACTGAGGTGCTATTTCAGCAAACATCCTCTCTTCATTGTTTCTTCTTTGGAAAAAAAAACTCTTACCATGGTTCATGGTCTTCTAATTATACTTTTTTTTTTTTTTTCTAAATATTAAGTACAAATAAATCTTAAAAACAGATCCTGACCCCCCAATACCTGCTCTTCCTGCAATTCATATGCTGATACCATTGTATACCACATACAAATTACCATGTGTAGCTCCTGGGAACAAAAGCTCTTCTCTCTGGATGACCTTCCAATGTGTGGGTTATTTTAAACATGGTTCACTCTGCCTGCAATGCACGTGAAGTGAGAGTATAACTTCAAACCCATTGCTTTTGCATATTGTTCATTAATCCACTTTCTCTAACTTTACCAGCTCCTTTCAATCCACATCAACACACCTCAGCCTGTGGCTCATATACTGGGACCCAAACAATGCAGCACATTGTTTATTTGTTTGTATAATAGAGAAGTTCTGGTAATCTACCACTGAAGAGCTGTGCAACAGACCAGAAACATACACTACTCCATGGGTAACCACAAATTTGTCCTTACTACACATAAATTTTAGTGATAGCAAACAGGGAAAAACCAGTGCCTCCTGGGTAAATCCAAGAGTGATGCCAGTGATGGTTTTGGTTGGCAGCCAATATTCAGTGTAGAGAATAAACTGCTAGCCCACATACAGAAAAAAGCCCATAGACATTGTAATATAAAAATGTAGTTACACTTGGCAAAAATGTTTGTAATTATTGCTTATTTATGAAAATACATCCCAGTAAAATTAAAAAAAAATCTGTTTAAAAGGCACTAATACAAATTGCTAAAAAGAGACTTATAAAGGCAGCATAATTAATCTCACAAAATGTAACCAGTTGAACTCCAGATAAGTATGGAATAGTAAAAAAACCCAACCAAACAACAAACAAACAAGCAAACAAAAAAGCACCAACCACAAAATCACCTATAAGAATATATCTTCTCCTTTTCAGAATGCTTTTGCCTTAAGGGA
>JBBMKD010000013.1:14298626-14317027 GCA_037834095.1 Argya squamiceps
GACTGACATCACTGCAGTGATTCTCCCTCCTCAGGATCTTTCTTCTTCACGATCCTCTCCTTCCCTCTTTCTCAAGGCTCCTCCTCCTTCATGCTCCCCTTGCCAGCTAACCCACTCCCTTTTCTCACACTTTACTGGATACAGCTCTTATCAGCCACAAGGTCACCTGTATTCCCTTCTCCTACATTAGACCAAGACTAATTACATACATTAGACAATCCTAAAAGACTTAACGATCTGAAAATTAATAGATGAGATGAGGTTCTTAAAGTATTCTTTATTAATATCATTAGAAGTTGCAGAAACAACTTTCTTGTAATATAAAGGCACAGGGAGACAGTTTTGATAAAATATTCCAAACAAACAGTAACTTACAGTACAAAAGGACAATTTTAATGCACATACAAACCCCAAACATCTCATTCAAAAATATTTCACCATGTTCATCAATAATAATGGGCAATGACTAAAAATATAAATTGTTATTGTACAATAAATATCTGACAGGTGCAAATGGAACAAGATTTATTGCTCTCCACAATGTTTTCCCTGTAGTGTTTTTGCTGTAGTGGGGGGTTTTGGGGTTTATTCTCCTTTAACTTCCAAGCTCCTTTTACAAGCGGCTTTAGTAACTTGTTTCTGGAGGGACTAAACCCCAAACAAAATCTAAGAGAACATTCTGACAGTTACAGAACTGTCCCAAGTAGTAACCAAACCTGGCAGTGTTTGTTTCTTTCACAAGTTTAACAATCATAGTCCACTCTCTCTTTGGGAAATGTAGTAGATGTTTAAAAATCAACTGTAGTGGTAAGTCAAGGCTTTTATGGCAGGGTGATAGTACCTAGTCTGAGGATTAGTCTGTTTTCTTCAAATAAGTGGATTTTATGAAGAAAAGTAACATGAACGTTCTCCCAACAGCTTATGCCAGAACAAGCACATAAAACTGTTCAAATGAGGGAAGAAATTAAAATTAAAAGCTGCACTGGGCATTCTAACTTCAGAAAACAAGACAAGGGACTGGGAATAAATTAAAGCTACAGAGACAATGATGACATAAGAGTGAGAAATATCCTTAATCATGAAATCTTTAAAGTTGGAAAAGACCTTTAAGATCATCAAGTCCAACCAGCAACCCAGCACCACCATCATGTTCACCATTAAACTGTGTCCTCAAAACACAGTGACCTAAGAAATCAAAGAGCACTCTGCATCTCTGTGGGCCTCCACTCTGAGCTTTGAGAAAGGAGGACAAGTCAGTGAGTTTGCCATTCTCCTCACTTGCAGAACAACTTCCATCAGGCTTTGATGCAGTACAGGAGGCAGAGCAGCTCAGCTCTTGGAAGTAGCACACATTACCTTGCTCAGAATTAAGTTTAGCTTGTACAAAATAGTTTTATAGGTGCATTTAAGAAATATTAGTGTCCTTCATTACTGTTACTAGAAGTAATATGCACACATTTCCTAAGAGTATCTTTGTATGAAAAAGATTTTCAGGAAAATGAAACATAGTAGTTGTAAAAAAAAAAAAAAAGCAAAACCAAAAACTGAGAAGAAAGCTTTCAAGTGAGTTCTTGTAGCAGTAAATTAAGCTTTTATAAAAACTGTGATTTATGAGAACAACTCCATATTTACACAAACCTCAACAAGTCAATTTCAATTGTACTGGGAATAGGCAAACTTATTTCAAGAAAAGGTACCTAGAGCAAGTACAGCTTACTAGTAAACCAGAAGATGAATATTCAGAAAATTCCATTCAACACATTTGGGAAGGATGCAAAACAAACTGCTAACTTGCTTGACATTATTATTCAAATTAGGGTTTTCTCTAGCATAGGTACACATAAGTTTTAGAAGTTCTTCAGAAAGTAACCATCAATATGTGAATTTTGAAAATTATTAGTTTCACTACAGTACAGTATTCTTTGTTTACTATATGTTCAAAAACTAATAAAGAAAACCATTTTCTTTGGCTTATACTTAAACTACACCAGACTAGTGATTTTTTATTTTTAGTCAATCTTCTATCCCCAATTTAAATTAACACAGATCTTTTTATTGTAGTGTCTTTCCAATTTTCAAATTATCTCTATTAAAAATAAGGGTTTGCTCATACCATGATTTCCCGTTAGAGCCATGTGTATATACTGGCATGAAGGGTAAGTTTTGTACAATAGTTACATTAAGTGATATTTCCAATGGCAGAACCACAGACTACATTAAATGAATGTCAGTTAATGTGAGATTTGAGCTTATGATGATCTTAAAAAAAACAAACCACAATGTCTCAGCATAGTAAAATACAGTGTAAAACCCCCTAAAATCAGACAGTAAACTTGGGAATCCTGCACTCACAGTAAGAATGTTCTGCACAGCATTAACATGAAAGCCTGTTCAGTTTGAAACAATGCAGACAGCTAAATTTACCTGGATGTAAATGCCACTTCAAGGTGTTTAAACAAACACAAAAATGAGACAATGATGTCAGGAAAAAGGCCTTTAAAACAGGCCACCAGTCTAACTTGACTTTCCAAGTAAGAACATCAGTTTCACAAAACTGTGACACTAATGCAGTTTTATGTAAAGTACCCTTTGACACACAAGCTGTCAATTAAGCTATCACAGTCTTTTTTGACCTATTCCCTTTTCAGCAGTTAGGGAGGACAGTCAATAGTAGCTCAAGTTTTAATTCAGTAAGTACCTTGTTTGTCTGCAAAGGAACATTATAACACCATAAAATTCTATTTTTACAGTATTTAGAAAACTGAAACTAGTGTTTTTTATTCTCTCTTTAACGCAGGAGTCCCAAACTTCTGTTTTCTGTGTGTCTTTGCAATAGCGTTTCAGCCAGCGTTGCACGAGGACTCCACTGTGGACTACCTGACGTTGTTGCTGAGCTGTGCGAGGTACTCCCGCAGCTCCTTGGCGGCCTGGAACCGGCCGTACCTCTTCTTTGGGTTGGCACACTCGTCCAGCAGGGCCTCCAGACGGCCCTCTTTGGCAATCTCAGCTGGGGGGTCGTGCAGCAGCCCCCCCGAGGTGCCCCGCCACGTGGCGTGTCTGGACAAAAGGTTCTGACAAATGGCATAATAGTTGTGGTCCACAGTGACACGAGCACAAAGAATCTCTTTAGAGAAGGACAGGCAAGCTTCTTTATCACAGTCATCAAACTTGCTCTCGTACCACACGTCCCAGTTCTCAGGTTTATCTGTGGGATACAAGGAGACAGTAAAACCAGTGAGAGAAGGGAGGGAAGACCCTGTCTGTGTCTGAATACAATCAGAAGCTCAATACACAGCAAACTGGTAATATTTAAACTACAAACCAGTTTTGTTTAAACTCGGAAATGTTTGAGCCTTAAATGGCATCTGACAGCCTGATACATCCTTCTGCTGAAATGGTCCTGGCAAAACAAAACATAAAGGAAAGAAAGAATGAGGGCAAAATAGATAGCAAAGAGAGGGCAGGAAAAAAAGCAGCACAGTAAACACATGAAATCTACATTCACACATACCCAAAGGAAAAAATGTAGCATGAGCAAGTACAACGGAACAATCCAGAGCCAAAGCTGAGAGAAAAACAAACAAGCACAACATGATTCATTTTAGCAACATAGATTTGGGTTCTCCAGTTGCCCTGGAAACTACTGCTGGCAAGTGGTCCACCAAAGACTAAAATAGCATTACAAAGTAAATGCTAAAAACTTCTGAAACTTTATCTTCTATCTTACTTTTGACATGGTAGTAACCAGAAAGAATATTAAAAAGCAGATACATTACTTACAATCTTTGAAAAAACTAAAACTCAACAAGGCAAAAGGCATTTATGTACACGTACAGACCCTTCCCCTTGTCACAGCTTTTTTTAACTCTAAAACCTGATTTATGTAAAATACCTCATGCAGTAACAATACTTAAAAGGTTACTAAGTGTGAGCTCTCCTGCGTTCTTACAACTTTTCGTTAGAAAACTTTCATCTTAAGTTTCCAGACTGCTGCCAGCTTTGACAAGAGGTCATTATGGAGTCCCATAGTTTTGCAGATCTCTCTTAGCACTGTGGGGTACAAAGGAAAATTGATCTGTGCTTGGCTAGTCTCTGAGCTGACTATTGGTCTTCTCATTCATGGCACACTGAGAGTCAGTTTAGGAAAAAAAAAGGAGTATATTGAAGGATGACAGCTAAAACTGTAAAAATACGATATAAGATCTGTAGAATTAACAGCAAATTCAATGAGGAAAAAAAAGCCAGCAAAGCAGAATGGGGAAAAAAGGACTTCAGCAAACTCAAATATGACATCCCACAAAGAGTACAATTAGGTGTTACTGTACAGTGCAACTGGACAGAAGGTACATATTGAAATATCTAAACAGGCATATTGACCACTCTGGACAGAGACTGTCTAACGGAACCTTTCCCAAAGATCCATGAGATTAATATTACATGTCAATCACGACACAAGTTTATACAAAGACTAAGAATTTTCTCATGTCCTCTTTTGTTTTCTGTGTTCTTGATTGTTAGATCATAAACCACACCAAAGTCCTGCTTGGGACAACAGATGTGACACTTGAAGCATTCAGGTTCTGCAAGGAGCTACCACTCCTATTCCACATATGTATCAACATTTTCAGAGCTCATCTGGACATCTTTCTGCCTGACCAATTCAGACATGCTCCAAAAATGAAGCCTTCAGTAATATTATTTTAAGAGGGAGGGAAAGGAATGGAAAACAAAGGAATGGAACAGAAAGGAAAGGATTCTATAAAAAAAACAAACCAAACAGCCCCAAAACACATTTCCTTGTAGAAAAGTGTGTGGATAGAAAAACACAGTCTCAAAGTTAATTCTGCAGCACAACATATGAAGCCTATTTGCAAAGCTTTAAGAAGTCCATTCACCAAAGCAAACTGGAATCACTTGGCCTGTTGCCATGAACTTCTGCAGAATCCTGAGTTTCACGTTGACTGTCTCTAGCCCTTAGGTCTGTAAGTTTTCCTTATAAGCTCAAAAAGAATATAAACCTATGTGATGCCACTTTGTCAAACACCTCTCCTGCTGCCACTGCTTTGAGCTTTTGCAGCTGACAGAAAGAAAATTAATTTGGAAATAGCACTGGAATTACCCATTCCTTCGGTTCCATTATCATAAGGAACCAACAGGAAGCAAAGCCATGGGACTTTGTCTATGGGACTAAGCCAAAGCAGGCACTAACGCTGTTTGTCATTCACAGAAAGCAGAATTCCAAGACTTCCATTGTTACACAGGTGCCTGGAAAAGACAAAAAAACCTCTCTCTCTTAGCTAAGGTGGTCAAGAGAGCCAGGCTGCTTATCTGTCTGTCCATCCACCCATCCAAACACACTGAGCACCAACACCCTCTCTTCCCACCTCCACCTCTTCCTTTATGCAGCTTTCCAGTACTTAAAAGTGTCCAGGTATGCTCAACGGTTCATGAAATTGACAAATTGGTCAAGCTAATTAGTAGTCTAATTGCAGAAGAAAGCTAATTCGTTTGTTAATTAGCAGTCTAGTTGTAAAGCAAACAAAATATGTATTTAGCAACCACACATACTTTAAGTATTGCAGAGAAAGAAGACACTTACTCTGTCTGATCAACCTTTTGTCTGCTACCAGGACGTTTTCTGCATCTACAATGATAACCTTCCCATCTCTTGGTCCCACTGCAAAGTTGTCGAAGCTGACATCAAGGAGGTAGAGTGCAAATTCAAAGTCATTATTTGTCAGCTGCTCAGCTATTTCCATTAATTGCCAGGCCAGATCCACTCGTTTCTCCCATGGTGCATTGAAGTAACTCCACAGCTCTTCTCCCACGTAGTTGACAGCCACCATTCTTCCGCATGCGCCCAGGTACTTCGCGAACGGCCAACCCTCATCAGATGGAAAACTCTGTACATAAAAAATTAAATTATTAATTAATGCAAAACAGATTTTAAAAGGATTTTCAATAAAACTTAGAAGAGAAAGCTCCAAATATCCAACACAATAATCCATATATTTCTACGTTTTGAAGGGAAACAAGAAACAACACAAAATGTATCTATGTGACCAAGAGGCCTTGCTGGACTAACATAGGGAAAAAGCTGGATGACCTGAAACAATATATAACCTATATCTAGCTTTCCATCTACACACACACACTCAAATATATTTACACACACAATTTCACCAACCATCTTTTTTTCTTGGTGTTCTATTACACATCTGTTGTAATAATGCAAGTATTTTCCCCATCAAAATATTTTTGCATTTGATCTTCTAATTAAAACCATCTCTTTTAATAATCTAAAGAGAAAAAGCTCTACAAAAATGGCACCTCCTTCTCTCCACCAACCCCACCCCTTCCATTCTGATGGGATTCCTTTGAGGTTTCTTAGTTTTCTAGTATACTTTAACAGTCTATCTCTTGATTAACTGCTACATATATACTACAGGTTCATTACACACAGCCACACAACATTTTTATCAACAGTAAAATCTGTCTCCAACAGCACCTTTATCAGAAGTTAACACAGGAGACTGAATAGAAATGACACACTACAAGCAATTACAAAACAAGCCACAAAACACCAGCATAGTTTTCCTAACTCAGTTGTGCTGAATGTGCCCTTGGACTTCAATATGAACAGACAAGCACTTAAAAGGTACCCTCCAAACTATGGAGGAATGCTGAATGGGAATGCAACAGGAAGAAACTACAAAAGCACTGATTTAAGAAATCCCAAATTTACAGAAGTTAGCCATCTAAGAATATGATGTATTTAACTAATTAATTTAACTAACAGGAGACACCACCATGTGCCCATGCTTCTTCCTCATGTTCTGCCTTGCTACGGTGTCACCAGACACCACTGGTGATCAATTCTGCAGTAATGATGTAGCAAAGGTTTTACCACAGCTGGGGTGAACAGCAAGGTGGGTTTCAGGAAGAATGAAAGCTTTCTGGAATCCACGATGGCAGGAAACATTTACTGACAATTGGGAAAAGAGACTAGAAGGCAACATACCATGTAGAACAGGTCTGAACTACAAGACCATGCAGGGAAGAGGTGCCTAACATAACCAACCTTGTCTATATAGTACATCTGAAGAAACTAAAATCATAATTAATATACATAATTGACAATGTTTGCCATTTTTGAGGCAAAAGCCATGAAGCTGCTCTCTAAGGTGGGAAACATTAGAAGACAGTTTCTGGGTAAGTAACCACATTTTTTACCATGACAAAGAACCACGTTTCTTGGCTGGGCAAAAGGAAATCAGAGCCATATTAATAAGAGAATAAGTTCAAAGTTTTTGACTGTCTGCATGTCTGAACTTCAACTCTATTTTTATCACATGAGCTACTCACATAAGCAAAACAGGTTGTGATAAATCCTGAGGATAATACAAACTAATCTGACAGGTTTGAGAGCAGTATGGTATTTTCAAGCTGTGATACCACGTAACTCAGCAGAACTAAATCTCTCTCAGTAACCAAATCTACCCTGCAATAGGGAAGACATTACCCAGCCTGCAGGCTAATTTACCTGCAGGATTCAGGGCAATTAATGAAGGTAGAACAGCCAAATAGCCACCAGTTGGGGTCAAGTCAAGTGTCACATTCCACAGTTAAGAGGGTTTTGGGGTTTTTTTCCACTTCTTTTGTGGTTAACAAAATAATCTTCCAACAACTGAAGTATGTGCTAATTCAGCGTTCCTTACTCATTCTGAACAGACTATATAACGAAAACATGGCTGTGACATCAATAAATGTCACCAAAGAGGTATTTCATGAGCATTTATCGTGACTGTATCCTGGACCAAAACAAAACAAGTAGCAAATAGCTGTTGTCCCTCAAATGAAATTATTTGTTTTACCTACATCATATAAACGTCTCTTTAAATTGGAGAAAAGTTACCTGATTACATTTCCTGATAAACACATGCTTAACTAACTTCCCCAGCTGTGCATGACATTTTCATATTGCTGCCTTTTATCAGCACTCAATTCAACGATGCTTAAATATTTTTATTTAAATATTACTTTGGCCCACCCCATTCCTTTTCTTTTCCACAGTTCTCGTTTTCTATGCTCCAATCCTACCCTGCTTATGACTTTGCCTCCCTTCTCAAACACAAATTCAACCACAAACAGTTGAACCTAGCAAAGGACATGCTACCATTGGAAGCAAAGGTGTCCCTCCCTCCCAACCCAGCAAGGACATTCATTTCAATCCCCTGCACATCATCAGGACAGCAAGGCTGCTACGTGCCAGGCTGGAGCCTCCTTGGATCAGAGCCTGGTCCATATCACAGCACCACCTTATGCTAGGATGTGCTGCTGAGAGGAAAAGAGAAGGCCTCCACAGCTGGGTGCAGAAGAGGGAAGGAGCTAAGAGGACTTTTCCTTTCCAGCAGCAGCAGGGATTTATGTAATGGATTAAACTGATTTTCAAAGTCCTGCGTTAGTCACTTATCTTCCACACACATCTATTAGGCTTCCTGCCCCGTCTACGCTGAATTTCATTCCAGACAAGAAATTCTAGGAGCAGTTTGGTTTATTCACAAGTGCACACCTCCATGTAACCAGCAGAGTATCTGCACTGCCATGCTGTAACAGATACATTTATAACGCTGTGGCAATAAAAACATCTTTTGACAACAGGAGTGCGGGGAATCCTGCCAACATCTGCACATGTACAAACAACATCTCTGCTCTGGCTCCCTTCCAACTGGCACGTAACAGCCACATCTACACTTCATTACCCAAGTCAGTAGCGGAAGAAGGGGATAAAAATATGTACAGGTGCCTCATTCAGTAGTTTTTATATTCACTTGGTGAATTTGACAAGAATACTAATTGAAGTGCAGATCTCTTGTCTTTGCAAGCAGCAGTTTGTAACTTTTTGTACTGTTCTATTTTGAAAGTTGTTTTGTAAGAGGAAACTGCAGCTAACTTGACAAGGACCTTTTGGTTCATGAATTAAAATTTTGAAAGCCAATATGAAATCAAAAAAAACTATATGATTAATAGACATGTTTTCCTTTAACAAGGTGCATTTAAAAACAAAAAGCTTCTTAGATCACTGTCAAAAATCTAATTTCTGGGGAATAAGTAACTTTATTCTAGGTTTTATTTTAGTAGTCTCCATATTTAATAAGATAATTTTGTACTTGAAAATGCTATTTGCAGACTTTAAAACCTGCATTTGACAATCAAGGTAAAAAAAACTAAGCTCTTGTTCAAAACCAGAAACAGCTGTTTGACAAAAGAATCTGATTCTGATGCACCCACTCACATTCTATCTGTGAACATACACACAAATGCCATGGAAACCATAGACAATCAAATTTTTTTAACTGTTTTAAAATAAAGTACAGCATATATGAAAATCTAAAAACAGGTAGCTTAGTAAGATTCCCCTCATTAATGTTATATTTCTGTTTTCAGACAAATATGTAAAATCTTCTAACAGAAAGATGGAAAACAATAAAGATGCCAAAAGCTTTTGCTAGATCCATTCCCAGTGACACACCTCCAAAATATATTTTGCCTTCTCTGATTAGTGTAGCTGCAAGAGCTCTCTAAGCAAGGCTTAAAAACCTAAACAAACCCTGTCAAAGGGACAGTGGACATACTGTTCCTGAAAGAGTAATACTGCATTTATGCCTTTAAAAAATACACTGTAGTTTCAGAATAAAATATTAAGAATTAACTGAGCAAATTTAGCACTCCACTGAAGCACAAAATACAGTATCAGTGCATTTGTCTTCCTCACTTCCATCTGTCTAAACCTGAGAAGATACACAAATGTGCCACTGCTTTTTGTTCAGAGCTGTGAATTAGATCAGGCAGGGAAGACTCACCAGCTTGAAGCTGATAAGGCCTATTGTATTCTGCAGTAACACAAATCCCCTTTGAATTAAACACTTAAAAGAATATTAGTTTATCATAATGAAGCATATAATTCATCCTCATAATCAAGACCAAAAAGCCAAACCAGTTTAAGTAACTGACACGGAGCAACTGACATTTTTGTTCCACTGTACCACTAAAAATCATGCTTTTCATTTTCAAAACTATTCCAGAAGATGCTCTATTTGTCACCTCCTATGTTTGCATAAAGTGAGTTCCAGCTCAGAAAAAACACCCCAGACAAAACCTGCCCAAACAAAGAGATACATCTTGCATGTGATGAAATTTTGAAAAACACACATGAACAGAGCAGGGACTTGTCTCCATAGGACCCTGAGGAACTTCATGGCAAAGTGCCATGACACCTTCTGACACCTTCACTAAATCATCCTGCTGAACTGCATCTGGCCGGGCACAAAGGGGCAGGGAAAGGAGAATTCAAGTAACATGCTCTTCCTCACAAGGAAAATTAGCTCTCTCTCAGAGTACTGCTGATTCTGCAGTGTCAACAAAAGCAGCACTTGTATTAGTCACCAAGGCAAATAAGCAAATCTCTGGAACCATGGAGAGCTGGACAGCAGATTTTACAATGATGTTTTTCGGATCAAAGGAGTTACAAAGCACAGTCTAAACACAGATGCCTCCTTCTGTCAGGAATTGATCTGCATTCTGGAAGATATGTATTGAAATGTTTTTTTGAATGCTAGTGAGTACAATGAAAACCACGTAATTCTCAACTCTATGCCACACCATTTGACATTTACCTAGAACTCCCACAGAAGCTACACATATGTAGCCTACACACACAGCGTGCACAATGGATTGCATTGAGTACTCCAGATATTGGTGCTCCCATTGAAACCATGGGTTTTTAATTTATTTGACTTTTGTTCAAGTTTGACTACATTTCAACCAGTTACTACATACAATTCATGCCAACAAGAGGTCCACACCAGGCTTAATTGACACACTATAGAACAAAAATACACAAAACTCTATAAATACTCAGCTGTTAAGATGAACACTTCAGCTGCAAAAGTTGTATTTCACAATGTCAGCAGAGACACGTCTCTTTTCCAAATAATTTAATGAACAATGATTAAACTTGAGAGCCATAGTAAAGCAAATTTAATGTCATTATTTGTTATTGGCACCTGTTCAAATTGGTTTGTAATTCATAAAAGTTTTTTCAGATTCAATTTGCAACAGATGAAAATAATCACTGTGTATTTACTTCTCATCAGTAATGAGCCTGGAATATATCATTATAAAGAAATCCTAGCAGATATTGTCTTATTTTTAAAGCTACTTCGCAAAACTGGAGTCTAAAACAAAGCGTCAATTACTTAATTCAGGGAAGTAAACCACAACTCCCCCTATATGTCTGACATACCAGAACAACACAGGTATTCCATGGTTTCTAATGTGGGGTAACCATTTCTTTTCTGCTACTGAAAACTGCAAGAGTGAGAATTTCTCTTTAAGTCTGTATAGTGACTTCCCAGCAGTCTTTAAATTCAGACAGCTATTCATCATAATAGATACCCCACAATAACTTCAAGAATTTCTACACTACTTTAAAATATCCCTTATAATTCAAGCTACATGTTTTCATTCTAGGGAATTTTCACTACAAAAGAAAGATGAAAATAGTTTTGATAACTCAAGGAACATAATTAAATATGACAGTTAACATGACAAGTACAAGCCAGTTCTGGTCTAACACGCACAGTCATATGTCACTGCAAAAAATGATTCTTCAGTTTTCAATACAACCACATCAGTGGAACATTCTTGTAACATGAAGCCACTCAATTTTAATTCAACAAGAACAATTTTCACTCCTTTTAAAAAGTTTCACAGTGGAAATTCAGTCTATTAAAATCCTAGTATCTGTATGAGCCAGGACTTAAAGAACACAAGTCCACCCAAGGACATGTCAGGTAGTGCACATAACCACCTTAAATCCACTACTTGGTTTATGGCATCAGAATTATGGAACAGAAACACCAAATCCAGTCATGAAGAAAGTTTCAAGGGTACCAAGTGTTCAAACTGACTTGCCATTCTGCATTCTACCAACGTATTTAGAATAGAACTACAGAAAGTAACTTATGATTAGGAGAGTGTGTACAAAAAGGGAAAAGAGGAATTTGCCCATTTACTTCTTATATATGGATCAGCAAAAAGATTCTGTGAACATTCGGCTGAATTGCTACTTTGAGTGAATTCTGTGCAAGAAATTGTTTCAAACTGATCCATTAAAGTTTTAATATATGTTTACCAGATGTCAACTATTGCTCTTCCCATAACAAAACCAAACAGAAAGCCCAACAATGACATGTAGAGAAACCAGAAGAATTTTAGGTTTTGTGGCAACAGACTGTTCATGCAAAGTAATTATACTAGGAATGGAGATACAGCTGTTGGGTTTGTTTTGTTTTGCTTTTTTCCGCCACAAGGAATAAGAATGATCAGAAACTGTGAGAAAAATAAAGTCATTAAGCTTAATCATTTAGAAAGCTAAAACCATATCTGAGGAAGGGGCAATGATTTACATAGTCTATTAAAAATGCAGAAACGCTGCTGTTTGGCACATAGAGATTGGTATTTCTCTTAGAGTCAGAGAAACAAAAGTCCTTGAGACTTGTAATTTACATACAAGATACAAATGTTCAGCATCATTATTTGAAGAATGTTCATTTAAACAGGCTGTTAAAAGCTACAGCTCAAGACAAAGTTGCAGTAATGCACTCTGGATTTAACTGACAGATACTTCTATAGTTCAAAAAAAATCTTCACTACACGCAAGCATTTTATTTTAACTGCAAAGTATGTGAGCAAACTTCAAGTTTGCTTTGTGTGCTGGTCTAAGTCTTTCCATAGTAGCAGGTATGGGTGAGTGTTTTGGATTTGTGCTGGAAATGGCATTGGTAATTCTGGGATGTTTTGGTCATTGCTGAGCAGTGATTACACAGAGCAAAGGCCTTTTCTGCTCCACACCAGCCAGGGCAATGGGGGGACACAAAAAGCTTGGAGGGGACAGAGCCAGGACAGCTGACCCCAGCTGATCTGAGGGATCAGCATTCCATATGGCATCCTGATCAGCATGTGACACTGGGGGAAGAAGGAGGAAGGAGGGGGGACACACATCCAGAGTGACAGCATTTGTCTTCCCAAATCACCACTCCATGGAATGGAGGCTGGCTGTCCTGGCCATGGCTGAGCACCTGCCTGCCCATGGGAATTGCTGAACGAATCCCTTCTTTGGCTTTGCTTTCCTTACTAAACTTTGTCTCAACTCACAAGTCTTCTCACTTCTACTCTCCCCCATCTCAGTGTGAGGGGAGAGAGCTGTGGGGCTGAGTTCCCAGCTGGGGTTAAACCACTAACATGGTTAGTGTTACTAACCATGAAAACAAAGCAAACGCAACTGACATTTTCACATGGCACCTGGCAATACTGTGAACCAACACAAAGCCAACACAAAGGCAAGACTGAGGGGTGCAAGAACAGCTCTAGATGCACTTTTGCCAAAACAACCTATAAACTCTGTATTTCAGTTTTGCCAGTACAGATGTAAACTGTCTTTTCAGGTAAGCATAAAATCTTACAAGAAATACAACCACCTTACTGAAAAACAGCTTTCTTATCTAGAAACAATTTCTTATTTCAGCAGTCTTGAGTCACATTGTACCCTCCCTAACACCCAGAAAAAGGATTTGGGGCACTGTTGTTTTTTCATGTTTAAATACAAAACTTAAAACTCTGCCACTGGCAAACGTGTCAGACACCACGTGGTTGCACACCATGGCTCACAGCAAGGCAGCTACAGTGGCACCACAGCAGCAGCTCAGGAACTGTTATCCAAAACTGTCAGGAGACTCCCACAGCGCCTCTGAAGAGGAAATCTGGAGGCTGACAGGGATCATAGTGCAGGAGCTCTATGAAAAATGAGGTATCACACCTTTCAGTTCTATTAACAGCAAGTTTATGTTCCAACTTGCAAGTGAAGATAAAAATTAAACAAGTTACTTGATAAAGCTGAATAACATCCACTATTTAAGCAGATATCCCCATTGAAAATATTGCAAAAACTTTCTCCACTGCATCTCTTTCACAAGACAAACTAGAAGCTGGGTGTTTTATAGAAAGTCACAGGACAAGGATAAACCTGCTTACATCCACAATGAATTCTGGAAAGAGTGAACAGTCATACTGCACTCAGTCTCTAATCCAAGTTATTTTTTCAATTTTTCTATTTCTTCCTAAGGCAACATCAGCCAACTTATCTTTGCAAGTGCTTGATGCACACCATCATCATATTCAGTTAGAAACAGGATGCCATGCATTGATCCTATCCCCCAGGTGATTCCCCCTCTGTTTATCATTGAATGAGTTGAAACACCAGCAAGTTTGGAGTTGCTTTTGCCCAAAGAAGATGTTCATGTCTATATGAAATACCGGTTTAGTGTAGCATTTTGATTACAAACTTGACCTTATTTTACTAAAAAGTATTCACCTTTATTGCAGAAAACAACTATTAGGAGGGGAGATGAAAAAAACCCAAACCTATCAGAAGTTAAATCTTTAGCACGTAAGTTCTTTGGTTCAAATGAGAATTCTGATGAAAATTGTGAGAGGATTTAATTAGTGAGCAGTTTAGCGAGATTCCACAGACAACAAATTAGTATTTTAATATCCCCCAAAAAATGTAAACTGTACTTGAACAACACTGCAGCTGTCATTCCATTTGCTTAACAAAGTAAAATGGTAAAAGGGGCTGATTTCTTCCCTGAGTACACCTACACAATAAATAAGTTAAAGAAAGTTAATAAGAAAGTTATAAAAACTACAAATAACAAGTTAGGATTACAATACGTAATCTATAATAAACTGTGCAGTGTTTTACTCTTTATACAAATCCCGGAACAGTAACATCATCCTATGGGTTAAAGCCCTGCCTGAAAAATTCTCACAGCAGAAGCTGTAAATCACTTGTGACAATGCAGTTCACAAGCAAAACCACTTCAGGAATAATCCATACTCCACACAGGCTTCATGCTAAAATCCCAGTCTCTTATGAAAAGCTTCATAATCCACGAATTGCGGGCTCTTGTAGACAACTACAGTGAATTTTCTATTACAAATCAAAGACCAAGCTTTGAATTCCTACTAAATTGCCTGTTCACATTTGTCTATAACACTATTAAGCAACACAGAACTTGCATGCACTGTACACCAAGAGTTTTATCTCCACTGCTAAACCAAAACTGCTATGAACAACAGTGCTCAGTCACTGTAGTGCTCCCCGAAAGGCTCGAGGCAAAAACAAGTAATATTTTTCCTTGTGCCCTCTGGTGACAGACAGCATGAGTTAAATGCATCAATTTATTGACTGCTTTATTTTAAATTAAAATCTGATTTCTTCATACAACATCATGCAGTTTTTTTTTTCTTGGAAGCAGATGATTTTTAAAACAAGCCTGCAAGTTTCATTTCCATAGCACTACCTGCCTTCATCAATACTACAGAAACTAAACCATAAAATGCTTTACAAATGTTATGTACAAATGCAAACAACCTTCTCAGCCGTCAGTTATCAGCTCTAGAAAGTAACCACCTCTCAGAGTGTCTGGCATGGTGCTCTTGCAGAGCTGCAGGACACAGAATTACCCATTCCTTCAATGTTTCTCAGTTGGAGACTAAACCTGGAGTACTACGGAACTGGAAGAGTTCATACAGATTCACATATTTTACATATTTCATTTCTATTTGAGGGAAGGTCTCCAAACCTCAAGTACCCAATAACCAAAGATAATTAACACTCTTCTGGAGAAAGCACTAGGAGTGTTTAAGGACACAAAGCTGGCCTGAACCTCCCCAGAAATATTGTCCTAAACATCAAAATTTACAAGACTCTATGAAACACTTTTGATCTGTTAAAAGGTGACAGACTTGCTTTACCTCACTCTGAACTGGTAAAGACTGCCTCACTTCCCACGAATTTGACCTGCTCTGCTCCCAGCTGCACCCTTATTAAGATAAAACTCAAGCAGCGTACTCAAGTCCACCCAAGATTTTCTTCTCAACACATTTGCTTGGCAGTCTAAGAACTCATCTACAGCTCCTCAAGAAGCTGAGAGGAATCAAGGCTCCTAATCAACCCACTGCCCACCTTTGAAGGTCCATCCCATTACAGTAAGTGCCACAAGTGTGCCATATCCTTTGTCTGTAAAGAATCATGAAGAAACACAGCTGTTCTGTGGCCATCAAGGTCTACACTCAATATGTTGGAATCACTGTTCAAAACCAAAAAAGTAAGTGGTATGAAACGCAGCCAAAACAAATCACTTCTCAAAGAATTTCCGAATCTACTCAGCAGACTGAAGCAGTTTTGATTTTCCTACTTAAGTGGAGTTTCCTTCTCACTGTGCTCAGGAGGAACTTCACAGCAAAATGGGAGACTCACTGTACCCTCAAGTCCGCTGACAAGCAAATTGGAAACACACTTTGAAAACAAAACTGAAGAACTGTACATGGAGAGACTGAAGGGCAGAAGGCATACTACTGAAAAACATATTTGTAATTAAGTTCATAAATTGATTTTCTAGAAATTAGCCAGTAGGCAAACTTTCTGGAGGGTAAAGCCTGCAGCACTGCTTTTTGAGCATTTCTTGGCCTCTCACTAGAGAAACAGCAGATGTTAATAGTAATCACGAGGTAGTGTTTTCAAAACATATTTGCAAATATTACTTTAATCATACGTTGGATAAAGGCAACGACAGTTCAGTAGTTAGACAAAACAGTTTTGATTCCAAACCTACATGCTAAAGGCACACTTGGGAGTTCCCTTGAAAACGTTAAAAGCCAAAATGTAAAGCTCCCCATCTAAATAGCTATGGAATAGAAACAACTGAGTAGTGCCATAAAACAGAACTTTCATACACATATTTTACCTAAAAATTTACATAACATATTAAAGCACAAATTTCAGGTGTGTACACATAACCCATACTCCTAATTAAAGACTACAGAACATGTAATCGCTGAAAAGAGAACACTGCTCATTTATTTGTCGGTCTATTTTCAGGCTACAAATACCTATCTCTAATTTTTACCAGCACTAACTATACTTAGGTCACGTTGAGAACATGACATAGCACATGAGTCAGTTTCTGACAAGGAAAGCACAACAGCATCGCAGCGCAGTCTCTACGCACTCCCTCTTAAACTAGACCCTAAGAAATGAATCACGGGCACCCAGAGCTGCCTGGGAATGTGTGAATTGTAGAACACGCTGACAGCGAACCGTGCGAACGGCACAAGTCAGCAGAGCATCAGCCTCCAGCACTGACCCGCACGCTCCGGCGGGACCGCGGCTGCCGCTCGGTACCCGACGGCACAGCGGGATGGGGACGCCGTTCAAACCCTGAGCAGGACGGCAAATCGGGAAAACACACGCAGTCTCTGAGGGAGGAAGAAAGGAGGAGAGCTGATCAGGCTGTGCGAGCTAAAGAAATGCCTCTTGCCCGGAGGCAGGGACCGGGGACCCTCTACTCAGCCCGCCCCGCCGGCACCTTTGCAGGAGAGTCAGTGGGGGCACAGAGCCAGCGGTGGCCCCCGCGATCCGGCGGGGTTTGGGGCCAGCTGCCCGGGAGCCCTCGGCCCCCGCCGCAGACACGGCGAGGGGCAGGAAGGGCCATTCCGGCGAGGCTGCCCCCGGGACGGGCAGCGCCGGGAGCGCGGGGCGCCCACCCGGGCACTGCCGGCCGCGCTTACCTGCAGCACCAGCGGCTCGGGGTTGAAGGCGAGGGTGATGAGGAGCTGCATGCGCTCCGAGTCCTTTAGGTTGCGCAGCAGGAAGCTGCCCGAGTCCTTGGTCTCGGCGTAGCGGCGCACCAGGCGGTCGAGCAGGCGCTGCGAGGGGCAGTGCACCAGGTCGGACCAGCCCTCCACGGCGCCGGGGGTGAGCAGCCGCACGTCGCCGTTCAGGCTGGCGAACTCGGTGGCGGGCAGCGCCTGCAGCAGGTCGCAGCGGCCCCTGCCGGTGGCGCGGCGGCAGATCTTGGTGTCGATGTCGGCGAGCTCCTGTGCCGAGCCCAGCCGCTTCAGCACGACGCGGCGGGAGCCCTCGCGGGGCTCCCCGTACCGCGCGAAGTACACGTTCTTCACGTTGAAGAAGTCCAGCAGGCGCAGGCGGCCCCAGCTCTCCAGCCGCAGCTGCCCGTTGAGGAACTTGCGGCACCAGCTGGTGCCCCAGCAGGCCGGGCACTTATTGAGCTGCAGGAAGCGCCGCTCCGACAGCTCGTTGCGCTGCAGCGAGGCCAGCAGCGAGTGCGTGTTCAGCACCAGCGCCGCCGCCAGGCTGCCCAGCACCGCCAGCTTCACGTAGCGGTACAGCCGCCCCAACTTCAGCGACACCAGCCGCAGCATCGTCCCGGGCCGCGCCGGGCCCCCCGCCCTCCGCCGAGCTCGCTGCCCGCCCC